>JAXQKK010000036.1:0-153986 GCA_037042445.1 Hansenula sp. Y91-04 | reverse complement strand
TCATACCATCTTGTCTCAAGTAACGGACCATTATTAAAGTTTCAATCCATAGGGACATTTTTCTGTGTATTTCAACATGGTCAGCAATATTAAATATAAATTCGCGAATTTTTGAAAAATAAATGGCACAATTTTTAATATATTGGACTTCTAAAAAACTTGACTCTACATTTAACTGGCACAGCTCATTAATTAAATATCAAAAACATCTCTTTTAATAAATCTAAATACTAAGTCAATACTTCTCTATATCTTTAACCCTTGAGGGCAGCCAAAAAGGACAAAAAAAAATTCAAGCTCCGCGACGGGGAATTGAACCCCGGTCTACCATGTACTGTCTAAACGACAAACGGTGATTCTAGCCACTAAACTATCACGGATTTTTTTTAAAAAAATTTTTGCGGTCTCACGTGTTACACCAGGATTATGTAAGCACACCGCACATATCCGTCATTTTTTTGCTTATCTACCGAAAGTTACCCTAAGAAATGGGCCTTTTTTTAGTGTACCAATATATTATGGCGGGAAAGCTTCCTAAACTACCTTACAACTACGATCAATAGACTCTTTAACTCGGCGCCTTCATTTATTCCCTGTGTATTTAATTGATATTTGTTAGTATAAAGGTTTGATCTTTGATGAGCTGGAGAAAAATATAGTTGAAAGATAAAACGTTGAAGAAGAATGCCTGAAAGAACAGGATATGAGCAGTTGAATTCTGAGGAAGATAACCATCTAAGTATAAGTCCAGAAGAACAATGGCTATTTGATAGTGAGGAAGACCATACACAGCTTTATAGTGGAGCACTGCCATTGGCTCAAAGAGTTGTTAAATCAAGCCCCATTGCAACAAGTGCTCCTGCTGTGATTAAGCATTCAAAATTCCCACAATATCATGATGATGAAGAAACTCAATTATTAGACCCATTCCAAGATTCAAACACAATATCATCATCCCCTACATCTCCTTTCCAATTAGCAACAGAACCTGTAAGGACAAGGGCGAAAAGATCACATTCAATTATGTCAATTGATTTGAAAAGTATTAACAACACTGTCTCAAGATGGACAAATTCAATAACAAAATGGACATTGAGCTCAAATCCAGTGGAAGGGGTACCGAATGAAATACAATATTCAGTTTTCAAACCCCCTCCAAATATAACGCCTTTAAAGGCACTTCCTGCTGAAGGATTCATTAATATTGGACCACAAAATAAATCACAATTTGATGCTATAGTGGATAATTCCATAGATGCAATAGAACATGGTATAAAACCTAAAAGAATCGCTGCAGGTTCATCAGGAAGTTATTTTATTTATAATACTAATAATGAAATCGTTGGAGTTTTCAAACCAAAAGATGAGGAACCATATGGTCCAATATCTCCAAAATGGACAAAATGGTTACATAGAAATTTATTTCCTTGCTTTTTCGGAAGAAGTTGTCTTATACCAAATTTAGGATATATTTGTGAAACTGCTGCAAGTTTGTTAGATAAACAGTTACAAACAGATATTGTTCCATATACAGATACCGTTTATCTTTCAAGTAATTCATTTTATTATTCATTTTGGGATAGAAGATCTAAAAAACCATTACATCCAAAAATTGGATCTTATCAATTATTTTTAAATGGGTATCAAGAGGCTGATAAGTTCTTTAGTAGTCATCCTCTACCAGGATCAAGATGGAATTTGCCACATTTATCAGGGTTTACTGAAAATAATCATTATGATAACAACTTTTTTGCTAGATTTAAAGATGATACCAGTGTAAATACAGATGATTATCCAACTTTCCAATGGACTACAGATGTTATTCAACAATTTCGAGAAGAACTAGAAAAATTAGTAATTTTGGATTATATCATGAGAAACACTGATAGAGGTTTAGACAATTGGATGATCAAGCTTGAGTGGGAAACTAAAGAGGATGGAGTGAAACATCCAATATTAAAGATAGGGGCAATTGATTCAGGTTTATCCTGGCCATGGAAACATCCAGATGAATGGAGATCTTATCCATTTGGTTGGCTATTCTTACCTGTTAGTATCATTGGCCAACCGTTTTCTGAAAAAACAAGAACTCATTTTTTAACCCTACTTACCTCAACTGTTTGGTGGGAAGAATCATCAATTTTATTCAGACAATTATTTGCAAGAGATGATGATTTCAAAGAAAGAATGTGGAAGAAGCAATGGGCAGTTATGAAAGGTCAAGCATTTAACGTTGTTGAAACTTTAAAAAATCCAACTCAAGGTCCCTTGGAGTTAGCAAGAAGAACAAGAGTTTTGGTTCATGATGAAGAAATGGAAGTTCCAGTTCATGTTCCAGTGTCAATTATGTCCAATGCAATTGAAACTCCAATCAACAATAAAGTGAGTCAAAATAAAAACAAACTAAAATCACCATCAAAACCACAAAATTTGGCACCAATACAAGAAGACTCACCTGATGAGGTTAATTCTGAACCATCCTCATTACAGAATAATTGGAATAATGATATGAATAACAACATATACCAAAATTCACCTTTAACGTCACCACAAAAACAATATAATAGTGGAACGGCTTCTGGCAGTAATAATGAAGACGGGTTAACTTTTGCACAAGATACTATGGCTACTAAAAGAGTTATTATTGAGAGATTACAGATGGTCACTACGAAACCTCCTGTGTTCACTTGGTGCTAGAAAATAGATATCATTATGCCAAAAACAAATGTAGTTTGACACTTTTTTTGAATCTAATCAGTAGACAAAAAAAAAAAAGAAGCACACACACATATATCTAGTGTTTTTTGATGATTGTGGTTCTTCAATCACCAACCATCAAATCTCAAAGCTAATTAATTCTTAGACTCGTCGATTTAAGACAAATCATGATCTTCTCAAGAACCAATGAGCCAGATGTTAAGATTCATTACTTAAAAAAAAGCCCAGAAAATCCGTTGGTATGGAGAAAATAATCAAACAGGTACACACAAAATACACCAAGGTGAGTAGAATGTGGTGTTGGGCTATAAAGAACTAAAGTTGATTCTAGCTTTAGCGCCCCTGGAAGGACAATTGCTCTTAATTTTAATAAAGATGTACCTGCTCTGATAAGTGCTCACTTAGTGGAACGTTAAACGAATACTGACGAGAGCAATCCGGTTGCTCAATCGCTTATATCAATAATTTTAATTTTATCTAACCGTTTCGGTGGCCATATAAATGCTTCTTTTATTAGAGCGAGTCTACAATTGATGCATATTCCTTTAAAAAGTATATTGATATAATCTGACAATCTTTTCCATGCTCTTCCAATGATTAAGTTTACCCCTTTGCACCTTTCGGTTCTAGGTCCACCGTCTAGACACTCGTCAGCTCATTAAGCCTATTCAATTATTTTACAATTACTATCTCATTTAAGTGAAAATGCACTTACCTTTCATCATATCAGAATTTAGATTATATGGTTTGTGGCGCTTACCAAAATGATTTTACTCAGATTTAATACCAATAAGCGCATAGGTTAGATTATTCTCCAACAATAGGAGTAGTGGGTAGTGGCTATTATAGACTATAAGATCAGATGTCGTTTTAATTTGGAACCGTAAGTGGATATTGCTGAAATATAAAAAGGGGTTCAATTCTCCTAATTATCTGTTGAAAAATTTCCAGTTTATTCCATAGTTTATTATAATTCTAAAAATGTCAACAACTGTTCAAACTGTTACTGAAAGTGCTAACAACTTACACATCTCTGGTACACCACCAATCAAGCATGCCTTGAGTGACACTGTCAAGACAGATGACTGGAGTGATTTTGCCTTTGCTCCAATTCGTGAATCAACAGTCTCTAGAGCTATGACCAGTCGTTATTTCAAGGACTTGGACAAATTTGCCGTTTCTGATGTTATCATTGTTGGTGCTGGTTCATCAGGTCTCTCTGCTGCTTATGTTTTAGCTAAAAACAGACCAGATTTGAAAATCGCTATTGTTGAAAGTAATGTTGCACTTGGTGGTGGTAGTTGGTTAGGTGGTCAATTATTTTCAGCCATGATTATGAGAAAGCCAGCTCATTTGTTCCTTGAAGAAGTTGGTGTCCCATACGAAGATGAAGGTGATTATGTTGTTGTTAAACATGCTGCTTTGTTTATCTCCACTGTTATCTCTGAAGTCTTGAAGTTCCCAAATGTCAAATTATTCAATGCCACTGCTGTTGAAGATTTGGTTACAAGAACTGATCCAAAAACTCAAAAGATCACTGTTGCTGGTGTTGTTACTAATTGGACCTTGGTCACTTTACACCATGACACTCAATCGTGTATGGATCCAAATGTCATCGAATTGTCTGGTTACAAGGATGATGGTACCCGTGATGAAAGTGTTAAACATGGTGTTGTCTTATCAACTAGTGGTCACGATGGTCCAATGGGTGCATTCAGTGCCAAAAGAATTGTCTCAATTGACAAGAGAAAAGTTCTTGGTGGAATGAGAGGTCTTGATATGAACGCTGCTGAAGCTGGTATTGTTAAATACTCTGGTAAATACGATGGTGTCGACTCCATCTATTTTGCAGGTATGGAAGTTGCAGAACTTGAAGGTCAAAACCGTATGGGACCAACATTCGGTGCCATGGCTGTCTCAGGTATCAAAGCTGCTGAAGAGATCTTGAAGCATTTCGCTGACTAAAAGGCAAGCTCTAGTTTATAACGAAGTTGAATTTATGTTTGTAATTATTTGATACAAACCGTTTGTTCTATTGAACCGTAGAATTTGACAGAAGTTTAGGTACGTTGCAGAATAAAATAAATTGAGCTAGGAGAACTATAATGATTAGTTTCCATGGGATTATAAGACTCGTTAATCTTTGACTGAGCTTACAGTTTAAGTCATAATCAGCTTTTAATCAAAGTATTTACTCGCTCGTCGTTTCCCGATGAGTCAAAGTGAGTCGGGAAAGGAGTGTTGCAAAGATCAAAATATAAAAAAAAAAAAATCTCTTCGAATCTGATAAGAGCGTATTCAACTTCTTTTAACTTCTTTCTCATAAGAAACCCACACTGGTGCTCTAGCTCAAGTCATTCTTTCTTCAACTGCTTGTTATTGATAACCTTGTTCTCTTTTAGTGCTCAAAAGGTTCCACTACGTTTATTATCTCGAGACTTGAAAGCTTAGAATTTTGAATAAACATGACATTTCATCCAGCTCAAAAGATTCTTTCTATTCAGTCACATGTTGTTCATGGATATGTGGGAAACAAAGCTGCTTCTTTTCCCTTACAATGCCAAGGGTGGGATGTGGATGTGTTGAACACAGTTAATTTCTCGAATCATACCGGATATGGATCAGTAAAAGGTACTAAGGCTACCCCGGAAGACTTAAGTTTAATATATGAAGGTTTAGCTAATATAAATTGCAAATATGATGCTCTATTAACAGGTTATATACCAGGTGCTGAAGCTTTAGAGGTTGTTGGAGAGATTGGAAGTGATTTGAAAAAAAGAAATCCAAATGCTTTATGGCTATTAGATCCAGTGATGGGTGATGAAGGTCAACTATACGTCAGCGAAACTGTGATACCAGGATATCAGAAACTTCTTTTGAGAGGCAATATCGATATTATAACACCCAATCAATTCGAGGCAGAACTACTAGTTGGTTACAAAATAGAAACAATTGAAAATTTAAAGCATGCATTATCCGATCTCCACAACAAATACAATTTGAAAAGTGTTGTTATAACTTCCCTCAACTTAAATACAGAATCAAAGATTTTAGCAGCTGCATCCTCAAAACTTGAAGGGGTTATAACGAGTTCTTTATTTGAAATACCATTGATTGAATCATATTTTACAGGTGTTGGTGACTTATTTTCTGCTTTATTGATCGACAGGATTTACACATATACAAAACCCGTCCATAATGCACAATATCTGAAGTTCGCAGTAAGTGAGGTTTTGACAATAATGGCAAAAGTGCTGAAAAGAACCACTGAAGCTGCAGAAAGAGCTTTGGGTACTGCACCAAAATCCAAGATTGGTAACGCTTCAGTAATGAAACAGTGCGAGCTAAGACTCATCGAGTGCCGTGACATCTACTCTCAAACCGAGCAAAGTTTCCAATCATCTGCATTATAAATACAAGGCATAGTATAATTTCTCATCTCAGTAGTTAAGCCCATCTCATCAGCTCATCTCTTCGGAGAGCCGGATTTCCGTTAGTCACGTGCATTTGCACCACCAAATTCTTTTATTCCGACTTGACATTTTCATCAAAACAAGTAATATTTATATGACATAAAACTTTTAGAATGGTTGTTTCAAGATCCTTCTTGTCGGTTTAACTCTGTGTTGATATATATATCCAGCCTTTTATATTTCATATTAGATCAAAACATAAACTCTACGGTCAAGTATAAACTGATAAACTAGAATTGAAAAATTGAAGGTCCAAAATATTGTCATCAAGGTACAATGCCCAAAAGCGCTTTAGATGACAATCCTCTAGTGGAGCATTCCAGAAGGCTACCACTCAAAAATTTACTTCCCACCAGGAAATCATATTCACCAAGTCCCCAGAGGTCAATAAGTGATCTTGACACTGCTTCAACATATGGAGATGACAATCAGACTCCGACACTTGTGCATAGATGGCACCATAAATATTCGATTCTTTCAACTGTTGCATTCCCAACATTGGGTCTATTGTTTTGCGGTACACAAGACCATCAAATTTTAGTGTTTGATATGGTTAATTATGAACGGAAATTCGCATTGTTAGGTCACACTGGGTCTGTTTTATGTCTAACAAAATCAAAAGATGAAAAATATCTATTTTCTGGAGGTTCAGATTCGTTGGTGAAAGTTTGGGATATAACTACAATGAAAGAAACACATACAATATATTCGTTGGTTGATATTGGTGACATCTTTAGTTTGGCATGGTCAAGTTCATTAAGTACAATATTCTTTGGAACTCAAAATGCTGCCATATTATTTGTTCATTTACTAGATACTATACCGAAAGATGATCCAAGCAGTCTACCTTCTCTTAGATTTGATAAATTCTTTGATTCAAGAGTACCAACTGGTGATCCACATCCTTCCTCACAAAAGAAAAAAGATGGTGTTCAATCAAGATTAATTGAGGTACCTTCTGCAAACATCATACCTTATGCACATAATGGGTTCATTTACTCGATGCTTATATGTGATAATTTATTAATCTCAGGTGCTGGTGATGGTTACGTCAAAATTTGGGATTTAAGAAATGACGTAAACCTGGTGAAAACTCTCGATAATGATGACAGTGTGCTTTCCTTAACCAGAAATGACTCCTTCTTATACTGTGGGTTAACAGATGGTCAATTGAAAACTTGGGATATGAGTACTTTCCAGCAGATAAGATCTATTCAGAGTTGTGACGGTGATATTATGGCAATTGCAGCCACAAGCTCCTGTATATATAAAGGATCTCCAACTGGTATCCTCAAATGGAAATTAGGTACTGATACTAAGGAAGCATGGGAAGCTCACAAAGGGTTAGTACTCTCCACTGAAATTTGTTACAAGGACAGTAAAGTCTATTTGATAACAGGTGGTAATGATGATTCTGTTGCTATTTGGGATATCACAGAAGATAATGCACCTATAAGAAGAACTTCTATAGCCGATGTGGATAATGATTCCCTTCTATCAACTTTGGGAGAAATGGTGAGATTTAAGACTGTGTCAAAGAAACCAGAATTGTACATTGACGATAGTCGTCGCTGTGCTGCATATTTGACAAGCGTTTTCAAAAAATTTGGAGCTGATTCAGAGATTATCCCAGTTGAAAATGGTAATCCTGTTGTCTACGCATGCTTTAAGGGAAAGGAAACTGGTAAGAAAAGACCAAGAGTTCTGTGGTATGGTCATTATGATGTTATTGAAGCTGATGATACACTTGGCTGGAAAACTGATCCTTTCCAGATTACCGCAAATGACGGGTATCTTTTTGGAAGAGGTGTCAGTGATAATAAAGGTCCTGTCTTAGCTGCCATATATTCTGTTGCAGAATTGTTACAAGAAGGAAACCTTGAGTCAGATGTTGTGTTTTTAATTGAAGGTGAAGAAGAATGTGGATCTTTTGGATTCCAATCAGCTATTACACAAAACAGGGAAATTATTGGAGAGATAGATTGGATCTTACTCAGTAACTCATATTGGTTAGATGAGAAAACACCATGTTTAAACTATGGTTTGAGGGGTGTTATTAGTGCCTCTGTTGAGATAAGCAGCGACCGACCAGATAGACATTCTGGAGTTGATGGTGGTGTCTCAAGAGAACCTACTATTGATTTGGTTAATTTATTGGCAACTCTCACAAGTAAAGACGGTAAAGTATTAATACCAAACTTTTATGAACCAATTCAGCCATTGACGTCTACTGAAGATAAACTTTATGATGAGATTATTAAGAAAGCTAATATTGATATTTCCAAGGAGACATTGTTAGCCAAATGGAAATTCCCGTCATTAACTATTCACAAAATTGATGTCTCAGGTCCAGGAAACAATACAGTTATCCCAAGATCAAGCAAAGGGTCTATATCAATCCGTATTGTTCCTGAGCAAAATGTTGAAGAAGTGAAAAAATCATTTATAGATCATTTACAACATTCCTTTGCCAGCTTTGATTCAGATAATCGACTTGAAATTAAAATTGTTCACGAGTCAGAACCCTGGTTGGGTGATCCAACTAATGCTGCTTTCAAGATCTTGAGAAATGCTGTCACAGAGGAATGGGGTGTTCAACCGTTGTATATAAGAGAAGGTGGTTCTATTCCTTCAGTCAGATTTCTAGAAAAGATCTGTGATGCACCAGCAGCTCAAATTCCATGCGGTCAATCAACTGACAACGCCCATTTAGACAACGAGAAGCTTCGTGTCACCAATTTATATACACTCCGCAGGATCCTTAAGCGCACTTTCAAGGAACTTTCTTGCAGAAGATAGATTAATTAGCATTGCATTAATAGAAATATTACTATAATTTAGCTATTGTATTGGTGCCCATACCGGATCCTTTTTTGAGTATAGATTTTAACATTGCCATCAAACTAAACTTGCAACTTGTTCAACTGTTCAGAACCTTTCTAAAACTATCATTAAAGCATTTCAATGACACTCACTTTCTTAGATCTTGGGTCTGACATCATTGAGTCGGACATTATTCCTCTCTTAACACCATCTGATATTAAGTCCTTGAAATTGGTGTCAAAATCTCTATATGAGTTAGTTGAACAATCATCATTTGTTTGGCATGAATTATTTAAAAAGACTTTTGGTACTACTCCTACCCCATTTTCTATGAATAAATGGCCTGAGCTTTATTCAATTAGAGCGAAGGGTCGATTCTATTCCTGGGGAGCTATGACAGGAGGAAGATTAGGCTTATCAAGTAAAGATGTTCCAGGCGACAATCTAGATAGACAAGGTTTCAGTGTGGGTGTTTGTAAACCTACAAGAGTACCAGGGATAGAAGAAGTTTTAGCTGATGTGTCTGCTGGAGGGTTTAGTTTCCAGATCTTGACAGCTGGTGGTGATATCTATTCAACCGGATCTTATCATGCAGCTCATCAGACAGGACCTGGACCTGATGAAGCTGATTATAACGAATTTCAAAATCAAATAAGACATCAAGAATCTGTTCTGTTCAATCCTATCAATATGAGTCAGCGATTGAATCCATTATTACCAATTAGACTTGGAGGCGCACGTCCTATTAATAGAGGACCAGCTACACCAATGCCTGGATCTTTTCCCTCTGCCCCATATCAAGTAAATAAAGAATCCGAGGATTCAAAAGCTAAAGTTGATAACAAGTTTTTGGTGAAAGAAAGAGCACAGTTTGATCACAAATTTGTCAGTGTGAGCTCTGGTAGAGCTCATTTCATAGCAATGGATAATTTTGGGAGTGTATGGAGTTGGGATCGTGGTGATTATGGTGTTAAAATTAGATTTAATGATTCACAGGGGAAGGATTTGATTTCTAAAGGAAAATTTGTTCTGAAGGCATTAGCCGGATGGGACTCAAGTGTTGTATATATTTACAATCATGGTATTGTGTATTGGAAGAAACGTGATCCATTAAGAAAAGATGAAGTGGAAGCAGCTGCTCATCATAGATTGATTCCAAATACTGGTGATATCACTGGTCCAGGTAAAGTTGTTGATTTCATGGCAGGAGAAGGATTTATTATTTACATTACAGCGGAGGGTAAAATCTATCGTAATGATATGATTGGGGAAGAATCGTTCCTGTTAAGCAAGTTTCAGGATTATTTGAAGTTGAATGGGAAATCATTAGCACCAAAATTCAATAGATTAAGTGGGTCATTTAGAAGCTTTGCAGCTTTTTCAAATGAAGATTTAGTTCTTTTAGGGTCTAAAACTAGTGATGAACCTGTAATTGTGGATGAGCTACAAAAAAAAGACTGTATTAGTATTGCCGTTGGTGATTATCATTTCCTTGCACTGTTAAGGGATGGTACAGTTCTTTCATGGGGGCTAGAGTCCAATTTCTGTGGATGTTTGGGATTAGGAAAAGATCCTGAAGATGCTACACGTGAAGGTAGTTCAAGACGAGTAAGGACCCCAACAAAAGTAGATTTTGGAGTAGGAAAAGTTGTTGCTATAGCTGCTGCTGGTTGGCAATCTAGTGCTATAATAAGTGATGCATAAAAACAAACAGACATGACATTAACTATACAAGTTCAGATTTTTGATTTTAATTGCTAAGCTAAGCCAAGATATTTTGCGTGATGTTTAGCATGAGCTTCAGTAAAGGAACTGATGAAGAAATAAGAATGATCAAATCCTTCAACCAAATTCAAATCAACTTTACCTTCAAATTTAGTACCCTTTGAAGCTTCCACAAAATTTTCTGGCAATAATTGGTGATCTCTTGAATAGAATGGATCACCTTTCCCAACATGAATCAATATATCTGACACTGGACCATCATATTTTTTAATCAATTCAGTAGGATCATATTTAACCCATGTAGATTTATCTTCACCTAAATAACCAGTAAAATTCTTGACACCCCAAGGAGCAAGAACAGGATTTGAAATTGGAGAAAAGGCAGAGACTGATTTATATTTTCCAGGGTTTTGGAAAAATCCTGATAAAGCACCATATCCACCCATTGAGTGACCAGTTATGGAAACATTATCAAAATTTAATTTGTTAAATTCTTGTTGTAGTAATGGTTGAATTTCTTTGTGAACATATGAATACATTCTATAATTTGATTTGAATTTCTCAGTTGTAGCATCAACATAAAACCCAGCGCCAGTACCAAAATCCCATGAATCATCTTCACCTTGGATATTTGCACCTCTTGGAGAAGTATCTGGGAAGACAATAGCGAATCCATATTTATCAGCATGTGGTTGCCAATAAGCCTTTTCAGAGGCATTGTTTGGAGTACATGTTAAACCAGATAGATAAATCAAGACTGGGATAGATTTTTCACTGGCTGATTCATACTGCTTTGGTAAATAAACATTCACAGCCATTGATGTACTTGTTTCTTTGGATTCATGGGACAATTTTAGCAATTTACCCCCAAAAGTATAGATTGTGCTTTCTGTTTTGAATACGGACATTATTAGTTATATATTTGGTCAATTGGTATATTCCTCTGATGAAATAGTAGAATATCCTAGATTAATTGGGGTCTGGTGTACTTTATATAGAAATCGGTGGTTGTGGTTGAGGTTTTTCTCGGGAAGCATCTCTTGATGATTTTCATTGGCCTTATCATCTTAACTATGTGGAACTCCACGTTTAGGGAAAAAAGACACAAATATTGATGCAAAATAGGTGAAATTTTTAGATTTTTAAAATGAAAGAAGATACTGAAGTATTTCTTTCTTTTTATGGGTTAAATACGTCCCCATTTGCTCTCTTTTAGCTAAAAATTAGGCCCTATCATCTAGTCCTGCACATACCAATATTAATCACATAGTTAAGGGCATCTTCAGAATTTCCCCTTACGGTGAAAATATCCAGAGCTAAAGGTTGAAAGTGAGTAATTGTAGTTCATCTAGTATAGGTTACTGGGTGTTTTGAATGCTGATCTAATCGATTTCTTTGGGTATAAACTATGTACCTACGGTGTGTCTTCAACGCTAGCAATATTTTTATACTAGAATATACATAAATTCTAACCCCAGTCTTCTCATTTCTTACCAGATTTCTTGATACCACCTCCAACTAATGGCTTACCACCTTTGATGTTGGCAGCAGCAGCTTTTCTAGCAGCAGCATCGGCTTTTTGCTTTTCTTTGAAAGCTTGATCTTCTGGATCTAAGTCTTCTTGACTCTTCTTCTTTGATTTTAAAGCTTCAGAAAGAAACTGTTAGAAACGTGATCACATAGACAGATAATATATATCACAGAAAACTCACGTTTTAGTTTACCACCTTGACGACCTGACATTATGGATTCTTTTACTGGTTCTTGACAACACTCAAGGCATCTTTTCACTAATTGAACGTTTTTACAAAATTTTTGGTGAAGAAAGAAAGAAAAAAAAAAAAAAACTCTAGTGGCACTGTATAAATGACAGATCAAATATATGTTACGAAACTTGTTCAAAGTTAAAACAGATATTTATTGATAAAACGTATAAGAATATTTGTATATAGATCTATAAAGGATAGATAAAGGCTTTGTTTTCCAAATCGGTCAAGTCCAAACTTGCAACATTAACAACAAAGTCCTGGTCACTATCTTCCACAACACCAACTTTGAGAGCATCAGATAAGTTAGCTCTTCTTTCCTTGTTTCTTTTATTCAAAATTACATAAATAACAATGGCAAGACCAGGAGCTGTAAAGAATGATAAAACAATTTGAACAACCCAGGCACCATAATATCTTGGACCCCCATGCCATAATTGAGGACTGATGATGTTGGAAATACTATAACACAACATTAAAACAGCATTTCTAGTTATCTTTTTGGTGTAACCAGAGCAAGAGGTACTATTCCAAGAAAACATCAAGATCCATGGAATACCAAAGACAGGAGAAGCAAGACAAAGAGCAGCCAATAGGCCGATTTTATTGGACCAAGGAAGTGAAACGGCAACTATACTACCAACAAATGAAGGTATTGTCCATGCAACAACTGAAAAAGCTGTAATGTTTTGAATTTTCTTTAGGACAAAACTAGCGATTAAACAACAAACAACAGCAAAGCCTCCAGATGCAACACTAACCAATGTCGAATCTAAATTGGAGATACCACCCATCTCTGTGAATAACAAATTTTGTTGGTATGGTAAATTGTTGGCAAGTTGTTGTAAGAATATGAACCCACCAAATAGCCAAGTAATTGGATCTTTTAAAGCTTCAACAAATTGATATCTTTTGAAAACTTTTTGTTCAATAGAAGAACCAGTGGTTGACTGAACTCTTCTGATAACCCAAATTTTTTCTTCAATTGACAAGAATCTTGCAGTGGATGGGTTATTTGGGTAAACAAACAAGATTAATAAACTCATTAAAAATGTTAACCCACCAATAATGATCATAAAGATTCTCCAGGCATGAATTGATGATTTGGCAAACAAGACACCATAAGCAATAAACCCTGTTGGAATAGTGACACCAAGACAAGTTGAATAGAAAATTGGCGCAGTAGCAGCTTTTTCATCAGCGGTCAAGAATTGAGCCATTGTTATGTTTAATAATGGTAAAACAACACTTTCCACAAAACCTAAGAAAAATCTTAGTGCAATAACACCAGCATAGTTATAAGCAGCACAATGTAAAAAGATGATAATAGTCCAGAAAGAAGTTAATATAAACAAAAATCTACCGATTGGCAATTTTTGTAATAAATAATTACCAGGAATTTGACCAGCAATAAACCCAACATAGAAAAGTGTGTTAACATTATTATATTTATCCTGATCTAAACCAGTATCATCCCAGAATTCGAATATAGAAGCATAAGATAATGTGGCCTTATCCATATAAAGCATTAAATTAACAAGACAGGTTAAACTCATGATTATCCAAGTAACTTTTCTTGATAATTTGACTTCTTGTTCTGGAGTAATTGGTGGAACAGTTGAATCATATTGTTCTTGAAATTTTAAAGTAGCATCCGCATCTCTTGAAGTGACAACTCTGTAACCTTTATCAGCAACTTCCTCTTTGGAAATGACATTAATTTGTGGTGATTTGGTAGCCTCCAAGTCGAGTTCTACCTCTTTCTCTTGTGAATTTGTACTGGACATGTTTGTCTTGGAGTTGTACTAAGTCTTTGAGGTTTGAAAACAGGATATTCTGCAGTCTTATATATAATTAATATTTTTTATGAGTTCTGAGATAAAAACAGAAATGGGTTTTTATTCCAAGCTTTTGAAGAAGATATCGTAATATAACTGTGTCAGATGTCTGATAAATGGTACTTGCTGGTGATACTGGGCAGTGAGCAGTCTCCGTTCAGTTACGAAGGTATAACAGAAAGATATTCTCAAATTTATATATGATCTGGTATTCATTAAGATCTTCAATAAAGAAATACGTTATGACTCGATTGTACCGTGATACCACTATCAACGGACTTAACTGAATAAGTTCAGTGGACTCTCCACGCTGAGAATAGCCTCGTAAGTACTCAAGAATAAGCACTGTAGGAAAATTTTTTGCGTCAAAAAGTTGTTTCTAAACTCCATGGAGGAGACAACAACTAAAACTGTCCCGCATTCTCAAATGTGAGTATTATCATCTCTGTTTTCCTCATTCAATCTCAATTGATAAGAGCAAACCCCATAATCCTTATCTGATAATAGATGCTCAACACTTTCAACGTTCAAACCCCCTGGTTATCAGATTGTACTACAGCCTTTCGATTTTTAGCACGTACCTAAATTAGATCTGATCAAGATTCAACGGCCTTTAGCTGTGGTTCCAAAACCCTCAAACCAAAAACATGTACTGCAATTAGTCTATATCACGTGAATATTGGTGATTATAATGTGTCACTAGCCACACGCGAGATACAAGCCACAGTGTAACCTGCGTATAACGTATATTATATGCTCAACAGCTAAATGCTCATGGGTATCTTTGAGATCTTATCGGCCTTTGCTTTATTATATACAAACATGATCTTTAGATAGTTGATAACACGATAAGTCTGCAGTCTCAGAGTTATCTCCAGTATTAATAATTAATTTTAGGAATCTTTATCTTATCTAGATTCGCAGCTTAATCTTTTCGTGCGAAAAGCAAGTAGCTCACCAGATTATCTTAGAAGACCAAAATTATAACTAGAAATTACAGCTGAATTGCTCAAGAATGTTTGACAAAAATGTTAAAATAGACTAGATGTAGACAAAATATTTAGTAATACAGTCATAATTAGTTGTCAAAAGAAATATTTCGTCTCTGCCTCACGGAGAGTACCTATATTGACCCTTTAGGGTAGGCGAAATATAGATCTCAAAAACAGCAGTACTACTTATGTTGGTATATTGAAACTTCTTTTATATGTTACATAAACAATGGTTGACGTTAATTGCATATGAGTTATTGCTGGCTGTAATAATAATGGAGAAAGAAGTAAGTTCCTAAGTGCCACTATTTAAATTAGCAACATATATCTAGTGGTTATATTAATGATCTACTTTGTTAATAGAGCTACATGTATGGTCATATTTTTCGGCTGCTTGTAACCATTTTTCCTACTGATGTTCTAACTTCTTATCATATTACCTGCACCTTCCGACACTTTACCATACTTGAGGAAACTGGTTGTGAGTTGATTTTAAGGTACCAATAGTGGCTATCATGAGATCAAACTGTCATGATTTAACCAATTGATTAACTATTGCAGAAGCAAAGTTTGATGCAGCTTATTTGCACAATCACACTAAAACATTATAATCGCACATAAAATTAAATTTGACATATATACTTTTTTTTTCATTATACTCTAGTTTTAACGCCGACCTCGCGCCGGAACAGGCAGCAGAACATTAAAACCTATATAACACAAATTCATTATATATTATCTCTCAAAAATTTGTTGAAACGTTATTGGGAATATTCTCTTTCTAATGGTGCTTTTTTTACAGCTTAATTCCAAAAAAAAAAATTAATTAAATCTTATAAAGATTTTGAAATTATCAGAAAAAAATAATAGATCCATTTTTTTGGAAAAAATGTATAAATTCAATATTATCAAAATTAAAATTGTATAATAATTAAATATATATATAGCAGGAGGTAAGCTGGCGACGTACATTAATATAATATATTTCGGCTTAATTTACTTATAATAACGTCGTCGTCGTCGTTCTGCTTATAATAGCTAATTACTACTAGTGCAATATTAATATTAATTAGTTATACTAAATTAATTACTAGTCCCTAATTATATAATTAGTTTATAAGAATATTTTATATACAGAAATTAGAATAATTTTTTCTTAATTAATAATTAACTAATTATTAATGTAATAACCCAGCTTATACATTTGCTAATTTAAAGCTCTGGCGAATATACTTTAGACGACGTAAAATATTATCTATAATTACCTTCAGCTACATTTGAACTCATGAGTCTAAAATTGAACATTCATCCAAGTGTATAATAATTAATGTTTGTCTAGTGGTATCATAACTTTGAGATCCCTTTATAATTATTGGCCACCCAATAGTTAATTCTTCTCTGATGGCCATTCCAGAAGGCCTTTTCCCAATTATCATCAAATTCAGGTAATTTCCTACCTGGACCATCATTTCCTGCAAGTTCTCTAACTGTATTAAAATATTTCTTAAAATCAGGGAACAATGCATTATATCTTGGAGTATCACCACGTTCTTCCAACCTATCTTGTTCCCATTTGATTTGTGCTTCAACTGGTGGTAGTTTTGTCCTACCAGCTAAAAATCTAGCAGCATACACTGCTTGCCATTCAAAAGCTTTAAAAGTTAATCCTGCAGAAATATTCCCAACAAAAGTTAGAGTAGGATCCTCGATCTTGAAGATATGTTGAAAGACACCTTTTATTCTGTGCTCAGATTTTTCTAGATTTGGTAAGAAAGGATAACTAATAGAAAATCCTGTTCCGAAAACAATTGCATCAATTTCTGGAACTTTTGAACCATCATCAAAAATTGCAACATTATTTTCTATCTTGACTAGATTTGTATGTCTTTGAACATTCACATGATCGAAAGCATGAAGCCCAAAGTATGGATGAGGAATAGAATTGATTCTGATTGATGATATTACTGGACCTTTGACCACATCAACAATATCTTGTACAGTATCTTGGGAAGAAACCGAACCACCAACAACAATTACCTTTTTGTTTCTGAACTGTTCCCTAGATCTATATGCCTTGGTATGAATAACAATTTTACCAGGTGTATCATAGAACTCTTGTAAACCTTCAACATAAGGAATAAATGGTACATCATAACGACCCGTGGCAACAACAACAGCATCGAATGATTCTTTCCATAAATAGTCAAGTTTTTGACCAAATTTTCTTAAAATTATATCCCATTTCCCTGTCTCTTTATTTTTTTCAACTAGTTCCACTGATGTGTTGAATTCAAAATGATCATCTTGTCTCTTTTGTTTGTACATATTGTGCAACCATGCCTTGATCTTTGTATGATGTCTAAATGGTGTTTTAGGACCATATTTTCCAACAGAAAGTTCAGTACCACCATCAGGAAATGGCTCTTGGGTGAATTCCATGGCTTCATTATGAACATTTGTTTCAAGATAGGAATAAGTTGCAGTATCTATGAATCTCTGTCTCTTTGATTTTGGAACGTAAGTAGGGAGCTTTTCTAATGGTGGAATATCCTCCCTGGATGGTAAATCAGCAGTTCTCGAAGCTAGTGAGCTTACATCTTTCGGAAGAGACTCTGGAGGACCCTCATCATATACCCAACATCCCCCAGCCTCACTTCTTCTTTCAAACACTCTGACGGTTTCAAACACTTGTTCTTGTAGCAGAGCATCCAACGATATGAGCCCACTAGGACCTGCACCAATAACGGCAACTGACTTGATCTGTGTCATAATCTCTATTAAACGGCGTTCATTAAACTAATTGTTCCAGATCTTGATTCTTGATTCTCCGGAGAAATTTTTATAAAAAATAATTCTCCGTTAAATCTGCAAAAAGAAAACGATGCACTGTAATATCTATCTTATCTGCTTTGATACTTCAAAGCAACAGAGTAACACAAAGTTTGAATTATGAGTAAAGGTAGATGGTAACAAATGAAAGGGGGTCATTGAATATTTTTGACGAGCTATTCAAAAAGGAGTTTGCTTGGTTAGTTGATGACGCTGTCGAACTGTGGCTCTTCCAGCACTGCTGAGACTTGTGATATAGACTTTATGATTACCAATCGTACGGGCTTTGAGCTATATAAGAAGAGTAAAGGATGTATGATGGTGAATGATATTGGTTGGAAGACATTAGAATGGTAAATAATGACGATGGGAATAGAGGATATTGAGAAATCCAATGCCATTGAAGGTTCGCTTAGATCATCAATTTCTGAAAGATGGACCGATTCTGAAGAGAGGAAGGCCGTTTTGAAGGTGGACTTTGTGGTACTTTTACTTTTGACTCTTGGACTCACAGTGTTCCAATTCGATCGGATGAATCTAGCTAGTGCATTAACTGGTGGGTTTCTTGAGGATGTCAATGTGGTTCAAGATGAAATCAACATAGGTAATGAACTGATGTTTTTAGGGATATTTCTCTTCGAAATCCCTTCAAACATGCTTCTTATGAATATTGGACCAAGAAAATGGCTATCGTTTCAAGTGACTCTATTTGGATTCGTCGCAATAATGCAGATTTTCTTGAAGAATAGAGCTGGCTTTTATGCTTCAAGATTCATGCTTGGAATAGTTGAAAGTGGATACATACCTGGTGGTTGCTACATATTATCGAACTGGTATAAGAAATCTGAGAGGGCAAGAAGAACATCAATATATTTCTTTGGTATGTTTGGAGGTTATGCTGTGAGCCCTGTTTTATGCTCAGCGATATTGTTGTTAGATGGTAAGCAAAATATAGCTGGCTGGAGATGGATATTTCTATTAGAGGGACTTTTAACAGTGCTTGTCGCAGGATTACTACTACTATTTTTACCAGGATCACCACAAGATCCTTATCCGCTTATTTTCAAGAATTTGACTATATTCACTGACCGTGATATATATATACTACAAAATAGACTTGAAGAGTCTACAAACACGCAATTGCATCCAATAAACAAAAGTCATTTAAAAACGACATTATTGAACTGGAGAAGATATCCCCATTTACTTGCCACTGCAATTGTTTTTGGTACTTGGGCACCGCTAACAACTTATACACCTACAATCCTAGTGAAGGCAGGATTTACCAGAATTGAAGCTAATGCACTGACAGCTATTGGAGGTGGATTAGCTGTTTTTGTTGTTTTTCTGTTCGGTTTCATTAGCGATCGGTCAAACCAAAGAGGTATCACTGTTATCATTGCAACAGCTTTGTATGGCTTGACTTTAATAGTCTTGAGACAAGTGTTACCAAATGTACAATCAAATAAATGGAAGGTTTTTGGATTATGGACGTTAGTTAATGCATTTGCGGTGGGTTACCATCCAGTACAAAACACATGGCTACAATTAAATTGTCACTCTCCTCAAGAGAGAAGTATATCTATTGCGCTATGGGTCATGTTTGCGATGATTGGTTTAATGAGTGGGAGTCAACTCTTTAGAGGAAGTGATGCACCAATGTATCAAAGGGGAACTCTTGCAATGATTTTTATGGTGTTTGGAGGGGTTGTCTTATCAACATTACAACTGTCTATTTACTTGGTTTACAATAAGCGATCTAAGGGAGACAGTCTATACAAGTTTACTATCTAATTGCTGATTACAGCATGGACAAGGTGTGTCTATATGTTGTAACCTTGAGATGAATTGACAGAAATTATTTGACAAAAATTCGACAATCTGTTTAGTGAAATTATATATAAATACAGCCAGACTACTGTGACGTTAAAATGCTGATAAGCTACTGTAACGTATTAACAACATTGAAACATGACATACTCAGAAGCCATAGATACCGTGAACTTCATATATGGTTCTTCTTCGTCAGAAGACCAAAAATTGATTTTGAGACCTTTTATCAATATTAGACAAACACGTCCAGATATACATCACGCATTCTACACAGAGCTCAGAAAGACCACAATGTTTGGGTATAATTCAAAGAAAGTCAAAGTTATTTGGAGAGGCTCTAAAAAGGAAGTACTTTTGGAATATCTTCAAGAGATCATTCTTGAAATTAGAAAACCCGGGTCACTATCTCCAAAGAAAAGCCTTCATTTTCAGAACTTGGCAGATAACAAAGAGGCTACACCATTGTTAGTGATATATCATGATATGGAGAAATGGGAACTTTGCAAACTATTTGAGAGCTCATTAAAAGATGCTTTGTGCGATACAACAGATGTTAAGGTTTCTTTCTTCTCTAGTTTTCTGAGTAACTCTAATTCGAAAGAGAAACACCTCGTCCATCTCGTTGCCAGCAAAGCCTCAGGTTTAACCAAACGCTTAATTCGACCAGAAAGATTCCAAGGTAATGGCCTCTCTCGAAATGGTAATCGTTATAAAAAAGTTTTGATTCTTACCAGAAATTTGAATAATTAGCGATCAGCGGAAACATTACTAGCAGACTGTGAAGGCGAGAATTACCGGCGACCAGTAGATATAACATGGTGGCCCCAGCTATAAAAAGCCCCGGAACAAACTATTTCATTCAAATTAAATAATATAAGCTGAATATAGTTCAGCGCATGAGATTTTTAAAAATGAACTCTATAAAATTGTTGGTTGGTTCATTCAAATATGAATTTCCGGATGTTACAGAATTGTTTCTGTTTACATGTGAAAAGACCGATTTTCTGCCAATATGGAAGAATAGTGTTGTAAGATTTTTGATTTGTTTCTCTAGAGCTCAATTATTTCGACCCAAGAAGTTTTGATTATCTAGAATACCGTACCTCTACTTTTGTCCTTCATCAAAGCTGAAAGTTGCTCAATCTGATTTATTATAACGGGCAATTGGGCTTGGGCAACCTATCTGCTTGTGATAGGCAAAATAATGCAAAGGTGGTAAAATACGAAAAGCCACTGCCCTTAAAAAGACACAAACACTAAAGCTTTAAAATTAGGGCTGTTCGCAATTCAGTTCGAACTATATTCAATAGTTAGAGGTAATAGCTTGGACACTAGTTTGACTTTGACTAATTACTTGCTTGACCGTCGTCCAAATGATGACTTTATTAATATTTATTGGTGGTCTGATAGTTGTTGCTGTGATTGTTTCAGTTGTTGTTGACAAACGAAATTTAAGAGAAACACAACATGATGAGGAGAGTTCAGTGATTGCAATACCAGAAGTTCCTTCTCACAGTTCAATTCATACCGATGTGAACATAATATTTGGTTATTCAACGAAGCAACAACTAATATCTATAGCTAGACCTTTTATCAACGGGGTGAAGCAATACCCTAAAACTCGTAACGCTTGGTACATGAATATGGGAGATCACAAATTAGGAAACGTTTCACTGCAAATTATCTTTACAGATAAAAATTCCACAGCGTGTATTTATCTTCTTCAGAAGATTGTGATGGAGCTGAAATTACCAGGGTCTCTTCCTTTGAGTGAAAGACTTTTGCAGCACAACATCAAACATGGTGACTCGTTAACTCCAGAGGTTATTATCTTCCACAACTCAAGTGATGCTTTGACTTTGACTGCTGCTTTGGAAAAAGCTTTAAAAAGCAAGAAACTTTCAAGACCTAGTGTTGTGAAATTAGCTTCTTTTTTCCCAGAAGATAACGATGATCAAGTAGAGATGGTACATGTTGTTGCAAATACAGTTCAAGGCATCAATGGACGTTTGGGATTCCCTGATGTTTTTGATGATGATGGTCTCGTATTTCATGGTGAAAAACTTGAGAAAGTGCTGATCTTGGCTAGTGACGAGCCAACTCCAGATGGTGTTAATGGCTTAAATGTTCCTACAGACCCCCCTGCATACTCAGATCCACCTAAGAATGAAACCAAAAAGATTAGCCTCAAGTGAAATTTCATTATGCTAACGATTCTACTGATTGATTAAATACATATCTATTTTTTAGTTATATTTTCATACATCTAGATATTCTAGAATAGTCTCAATGTACTCGTATTGGACTTCTCTTGCATCATCAGTCTCAAGGTGAAAACCTTTCAAATCAAAAACTAGATTTTTCGTTCCATTCTTGTATTCGGGCCAGAATGGAGTGTCAAATGGCAGTAGAGATTGATCCAGATTTGGATCCAAGTCTGTGATGAATGAGGCCCATAATTTTGACATAGTTTCTGCAATTATCCGCGCATCTGGTACTGACAAAACATTTGTGCCATCGGACGAATTTGTTGGATGTTGTTTATTGTCAAACACATAAACCACCTCTTGATAATGAGTTGTGCCTAAAAAAGGAGTATCCGAAGTTTTTAAGGATGGTATGTTGTGCCTGTATTTGAATACTGGAACTCCTTGTTCTGAGTATTTCCGAGAAGTTATTCGAGCACCAGCAAGAAATTTTAAGTCACCATGTAGACAAGAGAGAGAAGGAAACCTGGATCCAAAGGATGCTGGATAGACAATTCGAGTCCTGTTATACGTTGGATCATTAGGGGCTGAATTCTCTAAATTTCCCACCGGGTATAGCTCTAGAAGCTTGGTAGCAACAACATTATTCAAGCTCGAGAAAGTTGATAATAAGTCAGACCGTGCTAAATCAAAAGTGTCTATACTAGTATTAACAAATACTGTACCTTCATCAGTGGTTGTTCCAATCAACAAGGGAACTTTCAAAAAGTCAGAACCACTTTCCAGAATTTCAAAAGATGATCGTTCAATTATATCGTTGTCGACGTAAGGGTATTTAAAGCCTTTGTCGAGAATTCCATTGTCTGGATGAAATACATGTTTCAGCTTCCGTTCATCGACCTCTTGTAAGCACTGGATCTGGTCTTCAGGGTCTTCGCATTTAAAATGAGCTACCAGCTTCTTGAAATCATTCTGATGCTCTTCAGTAACACCTTTCTTTATGTTTGGGAACACATGATTTCCACTTTGTAGAATACCACCTTTGATATAATCACCCAAGTGGGTTGAGCTTAGAAGCTTTCCAACTGAAATACCTCCAGCAGACTCACCCCAAAGAACCAAGTGATTTGGATCACCGCCAAATGCAGCAATGTTTTCATGAACCCATTTGATCGCCTGTATTTGATCTCTTAGACCAAGATTTGTATAGCCCCTTGCTGCAATTTCATTGGAGTTTATGAAACCAAAACCATTAAGCCTGTAGTTTAATGAGACGCCAATGAATGGTACGTTTATAGCTTCAGAGTTTTGAACTATATAAGACAAATTATAAGCTGGTCTTGTAGCAGATCCATCAGTAAATCCACCCCCATGGATCCATATAGCTACCGGAAGACTCTGATTTCTATTGTTACCATGTGGCTTAACAACATTAAGGGTTAAGCAATCTTCTGATTGAGGGAGGTTCAAACTATCGGAACCAATGGTAGCATGGCACGCATATCCGTATTCTTTGAATTGTTTTATGCCTGTCCATGAAGAGCCATATGGTTGTGGTGGAAGAAATCTCAGTGAGCCAATTGGTGGCTCTGCAAATGGGATTCCTAGATATAAATCTTGATTGAAGCCTTGAAGATATTTCCCAGTTACAGTACCGTTTTTTAAAGAAATCAAGGGTGTTTGAAATGAATTATGGTTAAAGCTCTGGCCAAATAATGAGGATACTATGTCTGACGAGAGGATAAATGGCTTCAACACAATGGCGACGTACACCAAAATCAAAGGGAAGAAAGCATAAATTATAAACATCACTGAGCTTTCAAGTTGACATGATCAGAAGAGTTGCTTTTAAAAGTGAAAATAACGTAAAACTTATATACACGGCCAATGTTTATTATACGCTTGGATACATCCGGACACACTACAAAAATTACTAGTCAATTTTAATATATATAGTTACATGTATTTTAAACGAACAGAGTACTAGAATTATGTGCTCAGGCATTAAGCTGTGGCATTATACTTTCGATATAGTTGATCTGCTCGGCTCTTGCGTCATCAGTCTCAACGTAGAATCCATTCAAGTCGAATACGTATTGCTGAGCAGCATCGTTATATTCTGGCCATGCTGG
Source organism: Hansenula sp. Y91-04 (assembly GCA_037042445.1). NCBI lineage: Eukaryota > Fungi > Ascomycota > Saccharomycetes > Phaffomycetales > Wickerhamomycetaceae > Hansenula > Hansenula sp. Y91-04. The sequence goes on along the minus strand of JAXQKK010000036.1, from coordinate 129,650 downwards.
TACTTCCGTATCAACATCGTTAATATTTGGATTTAGTTCACTAATAAAGTTGACCCACATATTGGACATTCTCTTTGCTACTTCTGCAGATCTTGGGTCTGGATTCCATGTAGCACCATAATCTGTATCTTCTGGAGCCTGATTGTTGTCAAATACATAAACAACTTCTTGGCCATGACCAGCACCAATATAGGAAAGATTTGAATTGGCATACTGTAGATCCTGTATGTTGAATCTGTACTTGTATACTGGTGAATGTTCAGCATAAAATCTTGCAGTGATTCTAGAGCCTCCAATAAAGACAACGTCCCCAAACAATGTAGCCAATCTTGGGAATTGAGACCCAACAACACCTTCTGGGTATACAATTGGAGTGGTGTTATATGTTGGATCTAGAGGTGCGCTGACAAGAGGATCTCCTTCAGGGTATAGTGCACCTAGCTCAATAATTGTATCCATAGTAAGAGTTGGAAGGGCAAACTTTAAATAAACCATAAACTCAAGTGATGAGTTAAGACCTGGCATAACAAATGAAGTACCTTCATCGGTATTTGTACCTATTAATACTGGAACTTTAAGGAAGTTACCATGTAGTAAAGTTTGGTAACCTGATTTTGAAATAATTTCACCATCAATATAAGGATAATATAGAGCTGAGCTTAAGACACCATTTGTTCCATTGAAAGCATATTGTAACTCCCAGGTATCTGCGTTTTGCAAACATTCAAGGGTGTCAACTTCATCTGAACAATTGAAATGATCCACCAAAAGATCATAATCATTTTGTCTGGCAGGTGTTGCACCAGAAGTTGTATTAGGAAATAAAATTGGACCACTTTCAATGATGGCACCTTTAATGTATTCTTCACTCAATTGGTTAGATGAAAGGATTTTACTGATTGAAATAGCACCTGCTGATTCACCCCAAAGAACTAAGTGGTTTGGATCACCACCAAAAGCCTGAATATTTTCATGAACCCATTTGATGGCTTGAATTTGATCTCTCAAACCAACGTTTGTATAACCAAGATTCACCAATTCTTGGGAACCTAACCACCCAAATCCACCAAGTCTATAATTTAAAGAAACTCCAATAATAGGTTTACCTATCTCCACAGAGTTTTCCACAATGAATGACAAGTTATTTGCAGGGTTTCTACTTGTACCATCTTGAAAAGCACCCCCATAGATCCAAATACCAACTGGAAGAGCAGCATTTTCATAACCTTTTGGTCTTATAACGTTCAAAGTTAAACAATCTTCCCCTTGAGGAAAAACAGAAGAATCTGTTGCAGTGGATGCAATACAAGCATAACCATATTCCTGGAAGGCCTTTGGATTTTCACCGACCCATGAATGATTATATGGGACTGGTGAGGCAAATCTCAAAGGACCAAGTGGTGGTTCAGCAAATGGTATACCTAAAAATGCATCTTGATTATAAGTTGGTAAATTTATACCTTGGATTGTACCATTAATGATTTGAACTGTTGGATTAGATGGGTCAAGCTCAATTGAACTACCTGGGTCAATTGGAGCTCCAAGTGACAACACCAATGAAGAGAGAAGGATTAATGATTGACAGAGCATTTGTCACTGAAGTTATTGTCGTTTAAATAAGGTCATGAGTGAATGGAATGTTGGGGATATCCACTCAATTTATAGCAAAGTACACTTGTTGAACGACCCATATTATTACCCAACCAAATGACCCAATCATCCAATCTCCGAACAGGAAGTTGGCTCGTAATGGACTGGCTTTAGACTCTGCATAGGGGAAATATTCTCTCAAAAAGTGATTATGGGCCAGTAGTGTACGAATGTTGATGTTGAGTCTGTTTGATCATTTCTCGAGAAGTTTTGGTCTCTTCGGAGTTTGTCCCAATCAGGAAATTGGGGATATTCGGTTATACCCTTTTTGGTTAATGAAGTACATATTGGTTATTCACGTTGAACTAGACTGATGGACTTTGATTGTACGATTGCTGGGAGAACTTATGAAAGAATAACAACTTTGGAGTGATCTATAAGCTCAGATATCCATCTAACCCATGATTTGGAAAAAACTGCTTTAGTTGTCGAAAGCTATTTCATCTTCAGGTTCAGGCTCAAGGTTATAAAGAAATAAGGATCGGTATAACCCAAAGGCTTAGAGAGTATCAAATATCAACATGAGATGGTCCCTTAATCAGGCTGAATACATCATTTGGGAAAGATTTCAGCCTCAAACGGATCATCACCTCATCTAATCAGTATAGTAGGTAGTACGTATGTATATTTTATGCTTTACTTTAGCCTTCCATACATAGTACTATTTACCTTCTGAAAGCTCGGGGTAATAGTTCACGGCACCAGCTAAATCTAAGGGACCAAACTAGGTTAACTGACGAAATAAGTATCATCTTAGTTTAGTAGCTATATTGTGTAATTAATGAATCCTCAGAAGTTACCAATCGAGACTAATAATGTGGTCTAAAATTTCACGAACTTCTTTTAATCAACAACTAAGATGGACTTCTGTTCTTCATGAAATCTACATCAACGAGCTTAACACTAAATTTTCTCATACATTCTGGGATTTGGACCACTATTCCAACACCCGAAATCAGGCGTTCAATTGAGATATTATAGTTTCTATAAAGTCAATCTGTTCTTTTCTCTTATCGTCAGTTTCAACATAGAATCCATTTAGGTCAAATACATAATTTTGGGCCCCATCGGAATATTTTGGCCATTCAGGAACATCAGGATAAACTTGATTGATGTTAGGATCAAGTCCACTTATGAAACTAACCCACATGCTGGACATTCTTTTAGCGATATCTGGAGATCTTGAGTCAGGATTCCAAGTTGCACCATTGACAGTACTTTCTGGTGCTTGATCATTATCGAAAACATATACAACTTCTTGAAAATGGGCAGCTCCAACATATGACTTGTTTCCAGTGGTATCCAAATCTGGAATGTTAAATCTGTATTTGTAAACTGGGGAATGCTGTGAATAATACTTTGCAGCAAATCTGGAGCCTCCAAAGAAAGTAAAGTCACCATATAGAGTTGCTAATCTTGGGTATTGTGCGCCAGTAATTCCCTCCGGGTATACGATTGGTGTGGTATTGTAAGTTGGATCCAATGGGGCACTCACTAATGGATCTCCTAGTGGGTATAATTGATCCAATTGATCAATTGAATTATTGGTTAAACTTGGTGAAATATGTTTCAGATAGCTCTTGAATTCCTCTGTAGTGTTGAGATTTTGCTGAACAAAAGAGGTACCCTCATCTGTACTTGTTCCAATCAAGACAGGAATTTTAAGAAAATTCCCATTAACCAGTGATTGATAACCTGAAGTTGAAAGATAGTCACCATCAATATAAGGATAGAGAAAGCCCGTGTTTAAAACACCGTTTGTAATGTTAAAAACGTAATGTAAATCTTGTGCATCAACAGTTTGTAAACATTTAATAACGTCGATTGCATCTGTGCAATTAAAGTAATCAACAATAGTTTCAAAATCATTTTGACGATGTGCAATAGTTGCGCTGGTAGTATTTGGGAAAGTGACTGGACCACTTTCGATAATAGCACCTTTGATATAATCCTCACCCAATTGGTTTGATGAAAGAAGCTTACTCACTGAAATACCACCAGCAGATTCACCCCAAATAACCAAATGATTTGCATCACCACCAAAACTTTGAATATTTTCATGAACCCAATTGATTGCCTGAACTTGATCTCTTAATCCAACATTTGTCCAGCCTTTGTTAACCAACTCTTGCGATCCTAAAAACCCATAACCACCAAGTCTATAATTAAATGAGACACCAATTATAGGCTTACCGAGCTCAACAGAGTTTTCCACAATATATGACAAATTGTAAGCTGGTCTTCTACTTGTACCATCTTGGAAACCTCCACCATAAATCCATATTCCAACTGGTAATTGTTGACCTTCATAACCAGCTGGTCTTATGACATTGATGGTTAAACAGTCCTCAGATTGAGGTGAGAGTGAGTTATCCGTAGCACCTGTAGCGATACATGCATATCCATACTCGTCAAACACTTTTGGACTATCTCCCCAAGATGTATTATAAGGCACTGGTGGTGAGAATCTTAATTCACCCAAAGGTGGTTCAGCAAATGGGATTCCTAAGAATACATCTTGATTATATGTCTCCAAATGTAAGCCCTGGATCGTACCATTTGTGATTTGTACTATTGGAACTGTAGTGCTTTGCTCTGATCTCTCTGTGAGTGGAGCTGCGAGGGATGCACTAATTGATGATAATAAAAGTAATTGAAGTTTCATCTGGGGTAAGCAGCGATGGTTTTTTATACTTTATGAACTGGACAAAGAGGGATCATACCCAGTATTTATAGCCCAAAGACAATTGCTCTAGATTCAATAAGGTCATCGCATCTTCACCACAGGGGAAATCACCTTTTAAAGAGACTGGCCAATAGTATTCCTATTTGTTGAAGTGACTCGATGATGTAGATCCGTCGTTTTCTCGAGGAAGTGGAATATCGGTGCTTTTTCCGAAAAGGGTAAAATTTGGGGTATAATAACGACAATCTTTTTTCCTCGATAATCTGAGATCGGATAATTCCTAATTAGGGGACTATTGTTAGTGAGAAAGGATGGTTTTATGGGGTTTATGGTGAGTGAATAAAATAGGATGGATTAAATAGTGGATGAAGTCTTTTCCCGGAAGAATTTAGCATAAGAATAGACTTCTTTTGTGTATCAATATTAACAGAAGCTACATTTTCTTTGTAAAAGATTAAACTGGGCTCATGCATTTAACTGTGAGATTATACTCTCAATGAATTCCATTTGTTCGGATCTATAGTCATCATTTTCAACGTAGAAACCATTAAGATCAAATACATAATTTTCAGCTCCTTGGGAATATTCTGGCCAATACGGTATATCTGAATCATTTGTTTGATTAAAATTTGGATCCAAATCACTTATAAAACTAACCCACATACTTGACATTGTTTTAGCAATTTGAGCAGATTTTAAATTTGAATTCCATGTTAATCCATATAATGGATTTCCTGGAGCTTGATCATTATCAAAGACATAGACAACTTCTTGATAGTGTCCAGCACCGAAATAAGATTGTTGTATAGAGTATTCTAAATCTTGGATGTTGAATCTATATTTATAAACTGGGGAATGTTCAGAATAGAATCTTGAAGCTATTCTTGATCCTGCATTAAAGATAACATCACCAACTAAAGTTGATAATCTTGGAAATTGAAGTCCCGCTTCTGGTGGAACAACTATTGGGGAACTGTTATAAGTTGGTTCCAAAGGTGCACTAACAAGTGGATCACCAAATGGATATAATAGATGAAATTTCAAGATTGAATCAAGAGTTAAAGATGGAAGAGCAGCTTTTAAGAATAACATAAATCCTATAGTTGTATTTAGTCCTGGAACAACAAATAAAGTACCTTCATCTGTATTTGTACCAATTAATACTGGTATTTTTAAAAATTCTTCATCTATTAATGATTGATAACCAGCTTTATGGATGATATCACCATCGATATAAGGATAAGAATCACTTGAAAAAATGCCATTTGAACTGTTGAAAACGTATTGTAAACTTGAAGAGTCAACTGATTGAAGACAAATAAGAGAATCCACAGCTTCAGAGCAGTTGAAATAATCAACTATGTTATCAAAATCATTTTGTCTAAAAGCAACAGTTCCAGAAGTTATATTTGGGAAAACTACTGGACCACTTTCAATAATTGCACCTTTAATTACATGTTCATCTAATTTACCTGAAGATAATAATTTACTAACTGAAATAGCACCTGCAGATTCACCCCAAAGAACTAAATGATTTGGATCACCTCCAAAATTTGCAATATTTTCATGAATCCAATTAATAGCTTGAATTTGATCTCTTAAACCAACATTTGTCCATGATTTATTAGCTAATTCTTGAGATCCTAACCAACCAAATCCACCAAGTCTATAATTTAATGAGATACCAATGATTGGTTTCCCAATTTCCACTGAGTTTTCCACAATATATGATAAATTATAAGCAGATCTTCTTGAAGTTCCATCAGTAAATCCACCACCATAAATCCAAATTCCAACAGGTAATTCTTCATCTTCATATCCGGATGGTCTTATAACGTTTAATGTCAAACAATCTTCGGATTGTGGATGAATTGAATTATCAGTCCCACCCGTAGCGATACATGCATCTCCATACTGATCAAACACCTTGGTATAATTCCATGTTTGATTATACGGAACTGGTGGTGCAAACCTTAAAGAACCTAATGGTGGTTGAGCAAATGGGATTCCTAAAAAGACATCTTGGTCATAAGTATCAAGATGAGCTCCTTGAATTGTACCGTTGAGTATTTTGACTGTTGGAGCAGCCAATGCCGTTGTTGTGAATAATGCGAATGTTGATATCTTCATCTTTGGGCACCTGGTGAATAACCAACTAGTTTTCCATAATATAGAGGATAACACACTGTATTTATACCATCCAGCAACTTCAAGTACTCAACCAATCCTAGAAGCACCCTGCACTGTTTGTTTGAAGTCGACCTCAGCTCGCTGTGATGCGGCCGATCATGGTTTCACTTGTGGATCATCAACACCAATTCGGCTTCCAAGGTCCAATTGAAAACGGCATTAGTGTTACCAACTTACAAACCACTGGTGATGTAATTGAATTAGTACAATACGGTTATTGGTGAAGGGTGCGTTACTTGCTTGAAAGATCTGCTTTTGTTTTCCGATGAAACAAATTTGTTGTTAAGTATGGATTCTGGAATTTGTATCACTTCTTCTCCGTTGACGGCCCAAAGAGGAAATTTCTATGATTGACAAAATTACGAATTAATTAATTGGTGTGCTATTACCTATATACATTTAGCTAATTTGAGTAGGGGATATTAGAGCTTTGGTTCTTCAGTTTCAGTTGGATTTACTGATGCAGCAGCAGTATCTTCAGATGAAATTTGATGGATATTAGTTTTCAATAATTCTAATTTTTCCCATACAGATTCTAAATATTTTTGTAAACCAGCTTTATCACCATATTGAGGATGATCTTTATAATGTTGAATTAATTGTGGTAGAGTTTGAATTTTTGTTAACCCAGTTGAACCTTTTAATAAAGCTTTAATTTCATCTTCTCTTGGTAAACCAAAATTATAAGGATATTGATTAAATGTAACATTTGAATGTCTTTCCAATAATAAAGGAGATGGTTTGAAAAAAGGTAAAACTTCTTCAACACCCACATCTTTAATTGATTTATGTCTCCAATTTGGAATATCTTTTGATTTTCTAATCAATTTTGAACTAACACCTTCATTAAAATCAGAATTTTGCATAAATATAGTTGCAGCATTTAATTCATTTTTAAGAGCTTCATAAATATTTGAAGTTTGACCTCTTTGTAAAATTTCTAAACCAACTTTTAAAGAAAGTGGTGATTTTTTTTTCAAAGTTTTTAAAGTTTCAATAGCAAAATCTGAACCATCTTCTTCTAATTCATTAAAAATATTTTCCATATTTGTATTTGGTCTAAAGATTCTTTCCAATATAATTAATTCATTTAAACCATATTTAAATTTATAATTTTCTGGTACTAATTCCACAAATTCTTCAATAATATTATTAACAATGTTATATTGATCTTGTTTTTCTTTTGGTAAATCAAGTTCAGTTAATTTTTGTTGTAATTCATCTAATCTTTTAGCAGGAACAAAATGAGTTGCAACACCACTAAAATAAACATCCCAAGAATATAATTGTTCACCTGTTAGTGCCAAATACCAACCTAAAGAACTTGGAATCAATTTATTCAATGCAAAAGTAGCACCAACATCTGGACTGAAACCTATATCCATTTCAGGCATTGCCCAACGAGTATTTTCAGTAGCAATTCTAAAAGGAGTATGAACAGATAAACCGACACCACCACCCATTGTTATACCATCCATGAATGAGACAATTGGCTTGTTGAAAGTGGCCAATAGATAATTCATTGAATATTCTTGTTGGAAGAAATGTAAAGAATCTTTAAATTTCCCAGCCAAGTTGTTTTCCACACATGAAGAGACATCACCACCGGCACAAAAGGCACGTCCGTTACTCTTTTGGATGATTAGTTGAGTGGTGTCTGCCTTTGAGTATTCTTTCAAACGAGGATAGATCTTGGAGAGCATTGAATAGTCTAATGAGTTCAACTTCTTTGGTCTGTTGAGGGTGATGATCTTTGTGTTGTTCACATTCTGGAAGAGCACATCGTTCTCATTGATGGCGTCTATGCCTGGCGAGATGACTTTGGCTGAGGATGTCATGTTTCTAATAGAGCCTCTGTAGCGTAACATAATGTCCAAATAGTATCCTACAACTCTCCCTTTGATGGCTCTCAAAGCACTTTTATACCATTTATCCATCAACGGGGAGAGAAAAAAAAATTACTCTCTCTGAGCTGAAAACTCGATTCGGCAGTTCGCGAACGGGTTACGCAGCCCTGGGCCCGCGGTTCGAGATCTGATAGCCTCGTTTAAAAAAATTTATATTAGATCCATCATCAATCTCACACCACTTGGGAAACCTTTTGTGAAGAGCTAGTTGAATAGATAACTCAGAGACCAAGGCCCACCAGAATGACTACCATCACACACAGAAAGAACCCGACGCAGCCTATAACGATCCAGACACCTCCCTCAGATGCTCCGATTGACAAATTGAACGACTTTTATTGGACTGATGAAACAGAACCTCACACTATAAGAAGAAAATTGATCCTCAAGAAATACCCCCAGATCACACAGCTATGTGGACCTGAACCATTGACAAAATACATCATCTTTGGTGTCGTCTCATTACAACTAGCAACAGCCTATTATCTTAGAAATACACCATTCCTAAGTTGGAAATTTTTTTTATTAAGTTATATAATAGGAGCTACTGCAAATCAAAACGTTTTTTTAGCGATCCATGAACTAAGTCATAATTTGGCCTTTAAGAAACCATTACACAATAAATTATACTCAATCTTTACAAATATCCCCATTGGAATCCCATATTCAGCTTCTTTCCAACCATATCATCAATTACATCATAAATATCTAGGTGATGAATTACTAGATACAGATGTCCCAACTCGTTACGAGGCAATCATCCTATCAAACATCTTGGGGAAGGCTTTCTTTGCAACTTGTCAAATTCTTTTCTATGCTCTAAGACCAATGTTTATAACTCAAATTAAATTCACTTATATTCATCTAATTAACGTGGCTGTTCAATTCTTGGTGGATTTCCTTATTGTGAAATATTGGGGTTGGAAAAGTTTAAGTTATTTCATCTTTAGTTCATTCCTTGCTGGTTCATTACATCCATGTTCTGGTCATTTCATAGCTGAACATTATATTCTTGATCCACCAGCTCATTACAATAAATTTAAAGATCATCCTCCATTAGAAACTTATTCCTATTACGGATGCTTGAACCTCGTGACATGGAATGTTGGACTTCATAATGAACATCATGATTTCCCTTATGTTGCCTGGTCTAAACTATACGCTTTAAACGAGATGGCTAATGAATTTTACAAAGATTTACCAAAACATGATTCATGGACAATGGTTATAGTGAATTTCATCACCGACAAGGACGTTTTGCTCTACAACAGAGTCAAGAGAGAAAACAAGAAGGAGAAATTAAAAGAATAAACCAAAATACATATCTTATGATTCAACTAATATTCTCGTAGTGAAAAGCCCTTTGATTCGTTTAAGCTTAAAAACCGTTTTGTTCATGTCCCCAAACCAAAACCCGAGAAAAAATAAAAAAAAAAAGTAACCAGACTTGATTCTCTCCTGATCTTTAACGAGCTTTGAACATTTTTTTAGACAGGCCATTTGAGATCTGGACACAGAATATAAATAGAGAGAGGGTTCTTTAAATAAAAGACTTGCATTTCAAGATGTCAGAAAATCAAGATATGTCCTTCCATAACAGTGCACCAAATGCTCCCATTAGGGAACGTATGGAGAATTTAATCCGTCGTAAACAGCAAGAAATCACTAAAGGATTAGAATCCCTCGAGCCTACAACTAGATTCTTTGCTGATTCATGGTCAAGAGGTGAAGAAGCAGGTGGTGGTACCTCATGTGTTATCCAGGATGGTGAAGTGTTTGAAAAAGGTGGTGTTAATATAAGTGTTGTTTATGGTCAATTACCTCCAAAAGCTGTTGAAAGAATGAGAGCTGATCATAAAAATTTAAAACTTCAAGATGATGGGAATTTACCATTCTATGCTTGTGGTTTATCAATGGTTATTCATCCAAAAAATCCTCATGCACCAACTACACATTTAAATTATCGTTATTTTGAAACTTGGAATCCTGATGGTACTCCACAAACTTGGTGGTTTGGTGGTGGTGCAGATCTAACACCAAGTTATCTTTATGAAGAAGATGCTAAAAGATTCCATCAAGAACATAAAAATGCATTGGATAAACATGATAAAACTCTTTATCCTAAATATAAAAAATGGTGTGATGAATATTTCTATATAAAACATAGACAAGAAACAAGAGGAATTGGTGGTATATTTTTCGACGATTTCGATGATAGATCTCCAGAGGAAATTTTAGCAATCGTGGAAGATTGTTTTGATGCTTTCTTACCTTCTTATGTCCCAACAATTGCCAAAAGAAAAGACACTCCTTTCACACCAGAAGAGAAAAATTGGCAACAATTGAGAAGAGGTAGATATGTTGAATTCAACTTGGTATTGGATCGTGGTACTCAATTTGGTTTACAAACTCCAGGTTCAAGAGTAGAAAGTATTCTAATGTCATTACCTGCAACTGCTGGTTGGGCATATAATCATCATCCAGAAGAAGGTTCAAGAGAAGAAGCTCTGGTTAAAGTGTTACAAAACCCTATAGAATGGGTCTGAAACGAAGCTCATGATGTTCATGATTGTGTATAGACTAAATGATACGAGTAATTAGATGTTTATATAGTAGCTTCATCTTTTCTCACGTGACAGTCACGTTTACGCGCCAAATTAAAAAATTCGCGTCTATATACAAACAAAAACAGAAGACTATGAGAAGGGTTTATACTATTGAGAGGAAGTGTGGCATAATGACTGCGAGAGCTGAGCTTGTGAGTTTTGTGATGAAATCTTTGGATGAATAGTGCTGACAATTCCAAGGGACTAACGTTTGATGGGTACATTCATGAATTTGAAGGTATAAGAGGTGAGTTCATATATATACTATCAAGAGGAAACTCTAACTAACGTTCAACATCAGTGGATAATTTCACAACTACAAAGCGTCATACTGAGTTCTTTCTATTAACTCATGCACATGCTGATCATTTGAAAGGGTTGGAATCAGGAGGATTCAGTGGTCATACAATTTATTGCTCAAAGATAACTAAGGAACTAATCCGTCAAAATGCTAAATACAACAGAAATATCACTTCAATTAAATCACTCAAGGAAAATTATAGACACAGAATACCCACAAGTAAAGGATATGTATCATTGACGTTAATACCGGCTCGTCATTGCCCCGGTGCAGTTATGTTTTTAATAGAAGATGATACAAGAGCAGTGTTATTAACTGGTGATATCAGAGCTGAGAAAGATTGGGTAGAATCATTACCAAGAAATAGGTTCTTATTCCCATACACAACCAGTTACAAACAATTGGATAATATTTATTTAGATACAACTTATGGATATAGAGGGGAACCGTTTATTGAAATGAATTCAAATTATTATGGATTACAATCTTTAATGGAATTGATAAAAATGTATCCTGATGATCCTTCAATTTCCTTTTATTTTGCAGATTCAACCATTGGGTACGAAGAAGCATGGATCCAAGTGTTAATAATGCTTGATGTGAAGATGCATGTTCCTCAAGAATTACACAAAAGATTAAAGATGTTGAGTGATCATGATGAGTTTGAATATTCTGACATAATCTATGATATTTGCTCTTTAAATCCTAACTCAAAATTTCACTGTTGTGGTGTGAGACCTCAACAGTGTCTTGGTCCCCTTGCAAAATTCCCTGTTAGGATCAAACATTGTATTGATATTAATATTAAAGATTTGATGAATTTGACTCTCCCACTCCCTTTCAAGGATTATGAAAATGAGGCAACATTTGTGGAAGAACTACCACAAGGACACAAAATATACATGATGGATGATATAGTTTATATGCTTCCTAAGGGTGAAACAAATCTATTGAGGAATGAATTGAGATTTTTCTTTAGTAGACATTCTTCATATGAGGAATGTCGACATTTTGTTAGTATGTTTAATGTGAAACAGGTCTATCCATTAACGGAAAGTGCCATCACTTGGGAACAAGGTTTCCAAATGAAGAGACAATTTGGTGATTTATGCACTGCAGATGTATTTCTATATGATACTATTTCTTCAAGGATATATGGTTCTCCTCCAACAGGTTTAAATCCTCCATTCATTGTTAATAAATGGAATGAGAGTTTATTTTTGAGAAGTTGGAATTCTGATAGAAAGCTGCTAACAGCATCTAGAGAATTTGAGTTTAGAGGTCAACAAACAGTGAGAAATGTTGCATTTAGAAATGATCTTGATGATGAGGAGGAAAAAATCATGAAGGAAAAGGAAAGTTTGTATCACAGAAATAAAGTATTATCAGGTATTAATCAGTATCGTGTACAGGGGAAAATTAAAACTCTTGGATATGGATATCTTAAAAAATTCAAGTTGGATGAAACCAGCTCACAAGACCATGGATGGTCACAAGAGGACTATGATAGTATGGACAGAGCTATGTACCAACTCAATCAAAGTCGAAGAGAGATAACAGTTGTTTTAGATGATACCAATAGTCCAGTCAATCAGTTACAATCACCGTTCATACCTGTTCCAAAGTCCTGTGATTCGCAGCGACTTAATACCAATTCACAATCACCACAAAATTCACACTTATCAATTCTTAAGGGACAATTAATGTCAAGTCCTCTTTCACCAAGGAAGAAACATACTAATGTTGATTTAACAAAAATTGAGAAGATAGCAAAAGCAGTGATAAATGATGAAGATTTTGGATTCTTTCACTATGAATTGAAATCATGCAGCAAACCACCTGTTGAACCACCACATATAGTTCTCGACTAAATATTTATAACGAATTTAACGACTATCAATATTCCCAAAATGTACCTTTAAAAAACGTATATTAACCCAACTCAAAACTTTTTGATAATTCCTCTATAATACAATATCTATAAACAAGACCCCTTCTCAATTTTCTCTCCATTGATGATGACAACTCACACATCTATAGAATGTCGTCATAGGTTCATCAGCACTTCTGATTTGTAACTGGAAGAAGTAAGCTTTATCACCACCACAAGAATCTTGTGGACATTGTGCAGCTGTTTGATCCACATTATCCCAAGCATGATCCCCACCTAGCACATCATCAATTTGTTTTCTAGGAAGCTCTCTTCTGTCAAATATTGTAACTCCTGCTATACGAAATTCATAAGGACATGTGGGACACCTTAGACTATTATTACCATCGTCTGCCTTAGAGACCTATTGTTATGTATGTGAGTATGAATATTCTAGAAAAATTAGCTATCAAGAGACAAAAAAGCACTCACAAGAAGCATATTTGAGCAGTTCGGACAGTAAGACAGCATTCTCTTACAATAATGGCTTCACAAAAGACACAGAAGATGGATCAATATTGGTGATAATGCATTTTTTTGTTAGTGTCAGATTTTTTTTATTTACAAAATCCCGGAATATTCCATTTTTGTAACTACCTAATCACATGCCCTTCTCGGAATTGACAAATATGCTAGTAATGAAAATTAGAGCTCAGACTATTAACAATTTTAAAACTATTCAAAATTTAAGATCTGGAGGCTTTTAATCGGGAATATCATTAAAAAATTGTATTATATTCTTTGAATCTGCTGTAATGTCTGATGATAGCAGCTCTAGTGGTTCAATCCAACCCATACCCACTTCAGGGCTTCAGAGTTTAATTAGCGTTTATAAGCGTATCAGTGATACAGAAGATGATAAAGAAAATCAGGTTGGTGAAGTTTCAACCTCAGTGGCATCTAATTCAGAGAAAATAAAGTCTAATGTGGTTCATCCAGAGAAAACTGATGACATGGAGAAACCTTTTAGACTTCGTGCCCGTACATTGACTTCATTAGATGAGTTAGAGACTGATGATGAGAGTTATGTCCCAAGCACTACGCCAGTTCCAGGTGAAAAGAAAAAACCTGGTCGTCCAAAAAAACAAGTTAGCTTGGTGGATATGTTCAAAAAGCCTAAAAAGGTTGGTCGTCCAAGGAATGATAGTTTATTAGATAGAGAGAATATTTCACTAGGACCAAGGAGACCAAGGGGACGTCCTAGAAAAGTAAGAGATCCATTGATTTCTGTTGATGAGCAAGGGTCAGAGATAATACCCAGAAACTCAGCTGAAGGTACGCCAGTGAGTATCAGTGATACTCGAATAAGGACAAAGTCTGAGTTGAAATATGTTGTGGTGGAGGTTGATGAAGAATATGTAGTTGAACAGTCACAAAGAATAGACTCTGATTTTGATTCTGATGAAGAGCAAATATTATACATCTCTGAGGATGATTCTAAAGATTGGAAACCATCAGGAGCAACAGGGTTGCATGGAAGTAAAAGAGGTAGACCTAGAAAGTACCCTAAGATTGAAAAAGATCCAAATGAACCACCAAAGCCAAGAGGAAGACCAAGAACTAAACCTAGGGTTGAAAGAGATCCTAATGAGCCTGTTAGACCAAGAGGTAGACCTAAAAAGGAAAGAATGCTTGATGACACAGCAGTTTCAGTAGATAGCACTCTAGGCTCAAGAGATAGTACCCCAAAACCAAACGTCGAACAACGGAGAAGTGCTCGTCCAAGAAAGCAACCGGTAAAACAAGAACCAGGGATTGTTGAATTTCATTATGATGACGAAGTCGAAGATGATTTAACAAATTTTGTCTTTGTGAAGACTGAAGAACCTGTGAAGAAAGGTCCTGGCAGACCGAAACATTTTGAGCTCGAGAAGCAGCGAGAAATAATACATGCTGATGTGTTTGCTAGTCCAAAGAAACAAAAATCAGGAGCTATATCCTTATCAAATACACCATCTCCTTCAAAAAAAGGTATACTGAGTTTACCAGGCTCCTCACCTGTGAGGACACCTAATGGTCGAGCTGGTTCACCCAAGAAGAGAAAACAACAATTACAAGAATTTTCTGCGAGAAAAAAGGCTACCAGAGTATTGTACGCTGAAATGATGGATGAAGATGTTGCTGATGATGAAGATTATGATGATCAAAAGGAGCTAGCAGAGAGAATTATTAATGAATCAAGAAAGAGTGTAAGTGCAGCACCATCACCTTTCCACACACCAAGACACAGCAATATCAATTTACCAGTGACGAATCCTAATTTTGTACCCAGTCCATTACCGTCAGCCCAAGAAGAAGAGTCCTTTTTTGATAGCAAGTTTCAAGACAAAGCACTGTTCTTAGATGGCCCAGAAGGGTTCTTTGATCAACACAGAACAAAGATTAAGAGTTCAAATAACTCAATGGTTCAAGCACCACAACTGGAGTATGATGAATTCAATAGTTTAGTGTTGTTGAGTGGGTTTTTACATCACAAGGAAAAAGCTAAACTAATAAAGACTTACAAAGAGATGTACACTCAGTGGTATTTTGAATTGACACAAGGGTTCAGCTTGGTTCTTTATGGTATTGGATCTAAAAGAAAATTGTTGCTTGATTTCGCACAGGAATATTTGAGTTCAATGATTAATGCCTCCACAATCGTGATCAATGGGTATAATCCGGCTCTGTCTTTTAAGGAAATCTTGAGTGCAATTGTCTCAACTTTGAAACTTCACAAATTACCTCCAAGGCTTGGTGATCTTGTTGACTATATCGTTCAGTATTACAAAAAAAGAGACAGTTCTCCTAAGCTAATTTTATTGATTCATAATATAGATGGCCCAGGCTTAAGAGATGAGAAAACCCAGACATACCTTTCCAAGTTGGCTTCTATTAAACAGTTTTATGTTATTACTTCTGTTGATCACATTAATGCCCCATTATTGTGGGACTCTGTCAATTTGAACAATTTCAATTTTGTCTGGCATAATACAACTACATTTGCAGACTACCTTACAGAGACGTCATTCCAAGATATCTTAACTCTAGGACAAACTCAGAAGTCGGCTGGCTCTAAGGGTGCAAAATACGTGTTATCATCATTGACAGCTAATTCAAAATCCTTATATAGAGTGTTGGTGTCTAATCAATTACAAAATATGGAAGATGATTTAACGGCAAAGAAGGCACACGGTGGTGGTGATGCCCCAATTAAAGGTACAGCGAAACATGCTTTGGAATACAAAAGCTTCTATTCCTTATGTGCTGAGGAATTTATTTCAAGTAATGAAATCAACTTCAGAACAATGCTTATGGAATTTGTTGAGCATAAAATGGCTGTTTTAAGTAAGGATCAAAGTGGTACAGAAATAGTGTTTATCCCTTTCACACTGGAAGAATTGCAAAAGCTTCTAGAAGATGAGCTTTTATGAGAACGCTGTTAATATAAATAAACGATTAGAAGCAGTATAGACCCTTAAAATAACTATTTATGTAGTTTGTATGTAGTATTCTTCGGCTATAAATGATTAATTTTCGGTGTTCGGGTGTTGAGCATCTACAATATTTTTGAATCTGTGTCATTAAAGGCAAAGGAGATATGCTGCGATTTTGATCACAGTAGAGAGGCAATTAGTGACTATAATTAGCTCAATTGGATGATGGAGAAGCTCTCTCCAGGAACAAAGCTACAGGTTGGCTCTCATGAGGCGGAGATCGTCAAATATCTAGCAGAAGGTGAGTATTAGGTTGCGGCATACACCAGCATTTTATGGCAAAGTCCATCTAATTAAGATACATGATTTATTAACTCATTTGAATATAGGTGGGTTTGCTCACATATATACAGTAAAGCAGACGCCAATCGAGGATGATTATGAGATTGCATGTTTGAAAAGAGTGATTGTCAAGACCAAGCCGGAGTTGAATTTATTAAGGAAGGAAGTGGACACGATGAAGAAACTAGCCAACAATAAGTACGTTGTCAAGTACTACGATTCCAATGCACAGAAACTTGAGGATGGAACTTATGAAGTACTGCTTTTGATGGAGTATTGTCCGAATAAAAGTTTGTTGGACTTGATGAATCAACACTTGAAGACAAAGCTCTCAACGGATCAGATATTAAAGATCATGTACGAAATCTCCGTGGCAATATCTTCAATGCATTATATGAATTTGATACATAGAGATTTGAAAGTTGAGAATGTTTTGATTAATGCAAAGGGCGATTTCAAGCTTGCAGACTTTGGATCCACTAGTGGATTCATTGCACCTCCAAAAAACCAAGAGGAATTCCAAGCAGTTGCGTATGACATTTTACACCAAACTACTCCACAATATAGAGCACCTGAAATGATAGATCTTTATAAGAATATACCGATAGATTACAAGTCAGATATATGGGCTCTTGGTGTGTTTTTGTACAAACTCATGTATTATACTACACCTTTTGAACTTCAAGGTGAATTGGCAATTTTGCATGGTTATTTCCAATTCCCTACCAACGGTCCAAAATACCCATCAAGATTGAAAAACTTGGTTATTATTATGCTTCAAGTTAATCCTGAACTAAGGCCAAATATTTACCAAGTCATTTATGAACTATGTGACATCTTGAAACAAGAGGTTCCTATTGAAGACTACTATGGATTGGGGCCTTATAATTACGAGGAATATGCCAAATATCAACAACAACTTCAATATCAACAGCAACAATTACAACAGCAACAATTGCAGCAGCAGCAAATGCAATTACAACAACAACAATATCAACAACAACAATTACTAGAAAAGGAAGCCGAACGCCAAAAGACAGAGATAGCTGCTCAACAATTACCAGTTGGAAATCAAATACCACAGACCCAAGCTTCATTTGCCGACAAAGAAGGGCAAAATTTTGATACATTATCTTCTGCACCCCAAAAGCTCACACGGTCAACTAATCCTAGTTCTGGTGATTTGCAAAAACTAGAAGCTGATGCCGAAGCTCAAGAAGAGCTTCCAGAGAAAACACCAGATCCAATTGCAAGACAACCAACAGGTGGCTATAATGAGAGTGATGCTGAAAAGCATTTTTCAGATGCAGAGGAGAGGTTCCCTTCTTTAGAAGAACTTGATAAAGAAGCAGTTGAAAAAAGATTTCCTGATGTTGAAACCTATGAAAGTGAAATCCCACCGAATAACAAAAAATCTATGGATGAGGTGAGATCAGATGTTTTTGGTGAAAAATCCTCAGATGTTACTAGAAGTTCATCTCAAAAATCTCGTATACCACTAGAATCTCAAACAGAGGAAGAAGATGATGGTGAGGATATACCAAAACCTGGGATTAAATTATCACACACCGAAGCCTGGACAGTGCCAGCTCCAGAACCTAGCTCAAATTTAGATCTTGATGGTGTTTTCCATGGTCAAACTCCAACAAATTCTCAGCAAGGTGAATCAGTATCAGTTGGTTCTGTTTCTAGAAAGAGTTTTGAAGTTGGTGAACGTAAAAGTTTTGAATCTGCAGGTAGAAAGAGTTTGGAACAACAACAGGATCATTTCACATCACCAATTCAAGCTGCACAAGTTTCATCTCCGGTGTATACTAGTCCATCACAGGCACAAGTGTTCCCTAAGATGGAACCAATGAGATATGAAGCTTCTCCTCAATCAAATTCACAAACTGCACATTTCAGCAACTTGCAACAACAACAACAGAACTACTTTCAACAATCTTGGGACCCTCAATATTTCCAATATCAACAACAGCAACCACAACAACCTCAGTCTAATCAAACACATCAAGCTCCGCCACAACAAGCACCAGCTGCTCAGCAGTACCCAATTCAGGCGTATAATAGTTATGATCAATTTAATTCTAGACCAGCTATTAGAGGATCAAAAAACCCTTTCCCACAAGGTGGAAACAAAAATCCATTTCCAACTTCCAAATCCACATTGGATGTTAAAACTCAACCTATACCTGCGGAGAAGTCAGGTGGTAATCCTTGGGCAGAATATACTCAAGGATCTCCAAGTGGACAATTTCAACAGTCAAAGTTACCTTTACCTCAAAAGCAACAATCATTACCTCAAACTAAGCCATATTCTACAAATTCTGTGCCGAAAGTATCAAATTCATTCCCCACCACATCACCAAAGATCCAAATTACTCCAAGTGCCAAATTAATAGATCTTGGAGATTCTCCAGTGAAAGAATCCAAACAACCTAAATTAAATCTTGATATGCAAGAATTAGATATAGATAAAACAAGTCGTCGTAATGAGTTGAGATTTGAAGAGATGAAATTAGCACCAACTAGAAAGCCAAGTTATCAAACGAAAAGTCCTCAACTTGGGAATCCACCAGTTTCTTCTGAAAGAAAATCTAGTGAATTAAGTCGTATAAATCTTGACCTTGAAGAATTGGATCTTGATGATGAAAATAATGAAGATGCTGTTGATGATGAAGATGAGTATGATCAAAGACATTCAAGACGTTCATTAAGTTTAAGTCGTACAGTTTCTAATTATAAGACTTCAAGATCAAAGTCACAAACAAAGAAAAAACCACATGATGAACATACTAGAAAGTCATCAATTTTAGGATTTAGATCATGATAATGATGTTGGAGATATAGATATAATGAAAGAGATGTTTTTAGAAAACAAAGAAAAAAATTGTAGTCTACAACTATAACTAGCATTATTAATATTATTAGTCATTAAGTTCAACAACCAACAATGTGAACTATGCACCCTTTCTAATATACAAATTTAACTAGCTTCTAGTATTAAAAAAACTTTCTATTGAGAAGTTCCTAACTTTACCAATTGAGCTTTCAAAGTATCACCAGTTAGATAATAAAACAGTCTATCACAACCAGTTATTAATTTATATGGTAAGATTGCAAAAATTGCATATATGGCAAAAGTCATAACAACAAGAAAGAATAAATGTAATAAAAATGCTTCTTCATTTTTCATTAAATAATATGGTAAATGAATATAATATGCCCAATATAATTGTTCAAAAAAATTACGTATTTTCGTCACTAGGAAATATGATTCTTTATCACGTTCTTCATTTGTTCTTTCATAAACGAATGTACCAGCCATCTTTATAAAATTTTTTCAATGGAGTATTTCAAATAATGTGAAATTATGTTTAATGTATTGTTGATGTTTTCTCCTATTTTGATTTTTTTAATTGGTATCGCGCTTCCAAAAAAAAATACAAAACGCGTTCGCGATGGTGTGTGGAAATACCAGTTTGGTTTTATATTTAGCCGTCATTAAATGACAGATAGGATAACGTATAGCTGAGATTCCAAATTATAATAACTAGTGGTATTTCCTGTTTTTAATTAAGTAAGGAGATTAGCTGTGTAGTCGTGGGATTTGGTAGGGATATGTTTGAAGTGATGTGGTTTCAACTTGTTGTTCAATATCACCAATAACAAGACGTTATTGAAATGGCTAATCGTAACTACTTCAGGTATTAAGGATATAATAATTTGTTCATATATAACTTGGCCTTTCGATCATGGTGATTCATCCTATTGAAGAATATAGCTGATGGATGATTTTCATAATCGTCTGTTTATCTTTCTCTATACCCGATTATCCACCAGCAATCATAGTTTGTTTGATATCAAAGATTTCTATGTGTCTATTCTTATTCAATACGGTACCAAATTTAGGATGATTCAGGGAGCAGCTACGTTGAACCGTGAACGTCATAAAAAATATTCCACCAACGTCTGTCCATTCATTCGAAGTACTTTGTCTTATAACCTGATTAATCAAGATTCAAAGATAGATTCCACCTGTCAAATTTTAAATAAGGTCAACAAACGCGAATCTATTTACAAATAGAACAATTACAAGTTGATGCTGGTAATTAACCCAAATGACACATTAGTAAATATTTTTCACTAAACTTGAAGGCTTTTCTATTTGATAAATCAGACAATATTCTGTGGCAGTGATGTATAGACAAACACCTACTCAGCCAACGTATGTTCTATAATTATCACCAAAGATTATGATATTATTTATTGATAAAGTACTAACCAATGCCCATGTGTTGGAGCATTTTTAGCTAAAAAAAGTATCACAAATGTCTTATCATCGATACGTTGTACACCTTTATTTAACCGCTTTAGATAATGTATCAAGAGTATGACACAATCTGAGACTTTTGTAATACCTCTTTGATAGGATAACCACAGTTGTAGTTATTCGGTTAATGAAGGTACATGGGAAAGTGGAAATAGAATACCTTGTTTCCAATCATGCTGGATAACTTATTATAATAGCTCATGAAGAGCTCCCACTAATTTAGAGCAGTGGCCCTCACCGTTAGAAGAAGCTTAAGGGTCGTGTCCATAAACTGATTCGGGCTTAAAGATATTCAATAGAATAGTTAAGGGTTTAAATTGTACGGCCATATCGATTGTAGATCATTCATTTTTAATCTCAAGGGATTGGGGGCATTAATTAATTAGATTATTCTCAAGACAAAGCACAAGTCCGTGTTCTTGATCAAAGTTACTATAGTAGTATCAGCAGCTATATATTTATTCTATTGTCATCCCACTCATACCACAACTATCCAAATATCCCTTCCAGGGTTTGAAATTAGCCTATGTACTTGAAAGAATTTATAGATACATTACATCATTGGCGGATATTTTAAGGAATATATAATTGAACGGACATAGAAGCTATATTGGGTGCAACCATACAACCAAAGATTGGAAGAAGAATATTCTTATTGGATGAGTCTGAGTATCTGTGGATTACCTATCAAAATAGCTGTAATTGTATCAATTGTCAGCGTGCCATAGTTGGCTGTATACGTTCAACTGTTTTGATTAGAAACTGGACAAATCTATAGCCCTTTTTTTCTATTCTTGATCAAAGGGTCGGTCCGAATCTACAAACATAGTAAATAAGGACGGACGGTCAAGAGAATTGAGACACGGAAGATGACATTCAGTCGGAGAGCCTGGATAAATGAATAGTGGGAGGCTACGTTTGCTGTATCCACAGTGGAAGCATACCCAAGAGTTCTAACTTCTAGCGTAGCGTAGCGTAGCCTGGTGTGTTATTTAAGGGACTTTTTGGAATCACTTTTTGACCCGAAAAGAAATTTCACGTTTTTGGGCAAAGGGGGTGAACCCGATACCTGGACATTTGGGACAAACGAGGCAATGGGATAAAGAAGAACCACCATCAAGAACCATTGTAGAGATATATGTTTCTGCTGTCTTTTAAATAGTTGATCTCTAAATAATGAATATGAATAGTCCAATTATTTAAATGTTTATAAGGGTCTTTGTAAAGGGTCTTTGTAAAGGGTCTTTGTAAAGAGTTCTTGGCAAATGAAAACGTCGGCGAGTTGAAAATTTTTTTAGGAGACGAATTCAATAATTGACCAAATTACAGGGCTTATTAATAGATATGAATAGGGACATTATTTAAAATAAGCTGTTGTGAATCGGAACGATTGCTGGGCTCAGCCAATAGCGTTGTAGAGAGGGTTATTGATCCACGGATTGATGCATTATAGTTAATTGAACCCTTTATAAAAGATTTGGGATATCCTCTTGGCATCCATTTGACACTTTTCTTATACAAAACAAATAAGTTATAAGTTATAACCATGTCACTTCTGGATAATAGAACAAATAATATAACACTTCCTCCAATCTCTGCAATCATCAAGTCAATAGACTCTACATTACCTCCTTTACCACCACCACTCTCACAGCCTCCTTCCAGAACAACATCAACTTCATCAGCATCAGATACATTAATTACAAATAACAACAATATCCCTACACTACTACCCATCGATTCATACAACAACTACACATATTCACAACAAAGATCAAACTCATCAGATAGCTCCTTATCCACATCTCCTTCTTTACAACAACAACAACAACATCAAATTCAACATTTCCATAACAACCATGAAATAGATCAAATTCAACATCACACAACTTCATCTCAAACAGCTTCTATAAAACGCAAATACACATGTAAAACATGTGACAAGTCTTTTACAACTTCTGGTCATTTAGCTAGACATTCACGTATACATACCGGTGAGAGGAAACATGTTTGTCCTTTCCCTAATTGTCAATCTAGATTTGCAAGACAGGATAATTGTATGCAACACTACAAGACTCATTTGAATAACAAGTTGAGAAAGAGAAAATACACAAAAAAGATATGAAAGAGGCTGCACAGTGCATACCCAGTCACACACGGATCTTATTTAATGGTTAATGAATATATTTTTATTACAAAAATTATTTGTAGATGACTCAAATATAGTCATTATTTCCTAATCCGGTAGACTTCCCAATTGGGACGAAATAAAAATTTCGTCATCATATTTTTTTTTTAATTGCGGGAAAAGTATCAACAAATTTTCTACTAAACTAAACTAAACTAAACAATCGTTTAGATTATACTCAGAATCTATTTACAAGAAGAATATAGTGATTAATCAGATGAGTTACAAACCATCAGCTATACGCACAATGAAAGATCGTCAAATATCGGGCTCTACAGCCACAACAAATTTACTCAACAATTTTACAAATTATAATAATAATAATGATAATGCAATAATTGATGAAGATTTATCAAATAATGAAATAGATTCTCCAAATCTTTTAGCTACATCAGTGGAAAATAATTCTTTATTATCTTCAAATTCCACTATCTCATTATTATCTTTAAATAAACCATCCATGTCAAGAACAACTTCATTTACAAACCCCTTAATGTTTCAACGAGTTCAATTTAGAAGACTTTCAAATAATACTCAACAACAACCATCATCACAACAACCACAAGTACAACCAATATCTATTGATAGTGTACCCGAGACTCCAAATTTAGATCCTATTTCAATACAAAATTCACCTTCAAATTTTTGGTTAAATAAACCAATGATTAAAAGACAAAGTTCAGTAACAATGCAACATAGTGCATATTCACCTTTTTTAGTACCTGTACGAGATCATGATGGTAGTGTTACACCTTTAATATTAAGTCCCAAAAAGGAATAAATAAGTTTTAATGATAATGATTTACGAATTTAGATAAAGATATAAAATGTAGTGTTTAATAATTTTTTAAACAATTTATTGTCTTGAATTAATGATATCAACAAATTCTGGTTTTAATGAAGCACCACCAACTAAGAAACCATCAACATCGGCTTTATCTTTAAAAGTTGGAGCATTCTTACCATTAGCAGAACCACCATATAAAATTCTTGTAGCTTGAGCAATTTCTTCACCAAGTTCTTTTGATAAATAATCTCTAATTGATTTATGAGTTTCTTGAGCATCTTCTGGAGTAGCAGCTAAACCAGTACCAATAGCCCAAACTGGTTCATAAGCAATAACAATATTTGACCAATCTTTAACTAATTTAATAACAGCAGCTAATTGTCTTTGATTAACAGAATCAGTTATACCAGATTTTCTTTCTTCTAAAGTTTCACCAATACACAAGATAACTTTTAAACCTTGATCAAGAGCAAATTTTGTCTTTTCAGCAATAAATTCATCAGATTCACCAAAAATTGTTCTTCTTTCAGAATGACCTAATAAAACCCAAGTTGCTCCAACATCTTTAATTTGTTCAACTGAAATTTCACCAGTAAAAGCACCTGAACCTTTAACATAAGCATTTTGTGCTGCAACTTCAACTTGTTTAGTGGAAACTAAAGAAGTTGCATATTCTAAATAAGTTGATGGAGGTGCAATAACAACTTCAGTTTTTGGATCAAGAGTTGCAGTATTTAATCTTTCAACAATCTCTTTAATTGAAGCTTTTGAACCGTTTAATTTAAAATTACCACCAACGAAGAATTGACGAGCCTATGCAATTGTTAGTAACCCTCCCATCAATTCAATTAAATTCAATTAACTCACCATTGTTATAAATAATTATCTATATAACCTACAAATATTCTCAAATTTGGGAAACCCCCGGACAAACAAGTCTCCTTATATACATTTTTCCCACCCGACGAGCCATCATTTGATCTTTTCGCGAATATAAGTGTTTAACCACCACGTAATGGCAGTTAGAGACACGGAGTACGGTGACAGTCGCTACAGGTGATGATTATAGTATTCATTAATTATTGGTTGTCCAGTGTCTTCTTGAAGAGCTCCTTGAGCTTCTTCTCCTTCTCTCGCTGGGCCCGGAGCGAGTCCATGTTCAGATCAGAGATGTTGCCGAAGTTCATGTCGGTATAACTATTTGAATTCTTAATAACTTCATCCTTCATCTCTGCTCGATAATCAGCCTCGTCATCTTCATCATCATCTTCCCATTTCGCCAACCGCGTCTTCAACTTGTAGCGTTCAGTCTCTGGATGCTTCTCCATTATCAAAAATTGACAATGGCCAACGTTTTTCAAACTTTCAAATTCTTCATATGTCCATCTATACCATTTCATAAGGAAAACTCTTGCCCATATTCCATGTGTCACTAATACTAAAACACTAGGAAATTTATCACTTTGAAATTGTCTAAATAAAGTCTCATTGAATCCTGCACAACGATCATAAACATCTGCTGCACTTTCTCCATATGGAATTCTATAAAAAAAATGTCCATAATGTGCACGTTCTTTCCAAATCATTTCCATCTCCTCTGCAGAACTTTGGAAATTACCAAAGTCTTGTTCTCTCATTCTTGGTTCTTCATGAACTTTATATGAAACTCCACTATTTGATATACCGGAAATTAATCCATCAAGGGTCTGTCTTGTACGTTTATATGGTGACGTGTAAAATAGAACAGAATCATCTTCATGTAGCATCGAATTCAATTTAACACCGGCATCCTTGGCCTGTTGATGTCCCCTGCTCGTAAGAACAACCTTATGATTTGGAATATATCTATTTACTGATTTATCACAATTTCCTTCACTCTCTCCATGTCTAATCAAAATAATAAGCTGTGATCAACCATTAGTTACATGAAAAACTTTTCTCATACCCGGGAGGCAAAATAATCAACTTACTCTTGGTCTCCCCATCTTCTAAATAATCTAATATAGTGACTATTCTATATACTTTCTTAATAACTAAAGTGTTTAAAATGCTAATTGTGGTTATTTAAAGCGTATTTTGTCTATTTTTTTTTCTCTGTGAAAATTTCAATCAGCGCACGACTTGTCAAAATATTTCGAATACTTCAATATCAACTACAATTATTCGAATACACTTGTCAAGTCCTCTTCATATTCTCTACATTATTGAGTGAGTATGAAATCATCTATTTTACAAAAGCCACCCGGTTTCATGGTCTGATGGTGGAGTCGGTCAAGAATTGACTCAACACTTCTTGTTGAACATCATCACTGGTGTATTCCATTCTCCCACTAATAGCCAACCATTCTTGTAATCCAACATCTGTTTGAGCATTCTTCTTCTTGAATTGTTGGTAGTAGAAATTTCCTAATTCATCAACTGATTCAATCAAATTTTCAATATTTTGTTCAACAACCTTGTTCTTATTGGAATTACTAGATAAGAAATCAGTATCATTAAAATGATCTTGACCTAATCCAGCAAGATATAATGAAATTAAATGGTTATTGTGGATTTTAACTGGGATTTCTTCTAAAATATTATCGAAATTCAATTCAGATTCGTTTAATGATTCAACATGATAATCATTCTTGATGTAAACTTTTAAATACTGTTCAGTTAATCTAAATGCTCTAAGACTTAAAACACCATATCTAGCCTTGGAAGAATCATGAACTAATAAAATTGAATTGTTATTTTTCAGTTGATTTGATGCTAAACTATCTAAAACATAATCATTGATAAATTTACCAGATTGAGTAGATTGATACCAACCTAATAATTGTGCTGCTGATTTGTTTTCTTTCAATTGATGGATTAAATCATCTTGATATCTTGCATTATGTTTCACACGTAATGGTGTACCATCTTCATTAGTATATGGGAAAGCATATGAATGTGACACTTTAACCAACCCAGTTTGGAGATCAACACCCAAAAGTGGACCAGCAACAGTATGTGGGTAGTTCTCTGAGGCGTGCTTGACAATTTTCAAGGCAACCTTAATTCATAGTTAGTCAAAATGAAACTAATATAATAATTAAAATCCTTTACTCACACTTGATTCCAACTGGACAGTCTCAATAGTTGGCTTGACGTATTCTTTACTGCAAACACACTGTTAGTAACAACTCCACATTATTAACTCCAACCCTACTCACTTTTGTGACATGATTAACACCAAGAAATAGTCCAAATTAACCAGCTAAAGCTCTTTTTAAAGGCTTCTTTTCATTGATTTTTCACCAAAAAATTTGAAAATGGTCGGAATGAATCACGTGCCCCGCGAAAAAGTTATCGGTCGGAATTCGAACTTGGGATTTTTTTTTTTTTTTTTTTTTCCTTTCTCTGAAATTTTTTCTCTGTTGAATCAAACCAGTCATCGTCAACATTTTATCAAAAGAAGTGGAATTATCAGTTCAATCATGTCTGAAGGTGATCAAGCTGCTGAAGCTGTGCAAAAATTGCACTTGGATGAAGTCACAGGTGAACGTGTCTCAAAATCTGAGTTGAAAAAAAGACAAAAACAACGTCAAAAAGATGCTGAAAAAGCTGAAAAAGCTGCAAAAGCTGCTGCTAATCCAAAACCAACTAGTGGTAAACCAAATAAAGCTAAAGAATTAGATGTTACTCCAAATCAATTCTTTGAAATCAGATCAAACCAAATCAAAGAATTGAGAAAAACTCAATCTCCAAATCCTTATCCTCATAAATTTAACGTTACTCAATCAATTAAACAAGTTTTAGAAAATTATAAAGATTTACAAAGAGGTGAAACTTTAAAAGATGTTACCGTTTCAGTTGCTGGTAGAGTTCACGCTAAAAGAGAATCTGGTGCAAAATTGAAATTTTATGTTTTAAGAAGTGATGGTGTTCAAATTCAAATTATGGCTCAAGCTCAAGATTCAGTTGATAACTTTGAAGAAGCTCATGATTTAATTAAAAGAGGTGATATCGTCGGTATCACTGGTTATCCAGGTAGAACTCAACCTAAAAAAGGTGGTGAAGGTGAATTATCAGTTTTCGCTACTAAAATTCAATTATTAACTCCATGTTTACATATGTTACCAACTGATCATTTTGGTTTTAAAGATCAAGAAGCAAGATATAGAAAAAGATATCTTGATTTAATTGTCAACAACTCAACAAGAGATAGATTCATTGTTAGATCTAAAATCATTTCTTATATTAGAAAATTCTTAGATACAAGAGATTTCATTGAAGTTGAAACTCCAATGATGAATGTTATTGCAGGTGGTGCCACTGCTAAACCTTTCATTACTCATCATAATGAATTAAATATGGATATGTACATGCGTATTGCTCCAGAATTATTCTTGAAAGAATTAGTTGTTGGTGGTATGGATCGTGTTTATGAAATTGGTCGTCAATTTAGAAATGAAGGTATTGATATGACACATAATCCAGAATTCACAACTTGTGAATTTTATCAAGCTTATGCTGATGTTTATGATTTAATGGATATGACTGAAATGTTATTTTCAGAAATGGTTAAATCAATTACTGGTGATTATGTTATTAAATATCATCCAGATGGTCCAAATGGTAAAGAATTAACTTTAGATTTCTCAAGACCATGGAAAAGAATTAATATGATTGAAGAATTAGAAAAAGTCTTTGATGTTAAATTCCCACCAGGTGAAGAATTACATACTAAAGAAACTGGTGAATTCTTGAAACAAATCTTAATTAAACATAAATTAGATTGTCCACCACCATTAACAAATGCTAGAATGTTGGATAAGTTAGTTGGTGAGTTAGAAGATGCTAGTATCAACCCAACTTTCATCTTTGGTCATCCTCAAATGATGTCTCCATTAGCTAAAAAAGATCGTGCTAAACCAGGTTTATGTGAACGTTTTGAAGTTTTCGTTGCTACTAAAGAAATTTGTAACGCTTATACAGAATTGAACGATCCTTTCGATCAAAGAGAAAGATTCGAAGAACAAGCTAGACAAAAAGATCAAGGTGATGATGAAGCTCAATTAGTTGATGAAACTTTCTGTAATGCCTTAGAATACGGTCTTCCTCCAACTGGTGGTTGGGGTTGTGGTATTGATAGATTAGCAATGTTCTTAACCGATTCAAACACCATTAGAGAAGTTTTATTGTTCCCAACTTTGAAACCAGATGATTCTGCTGTTCCAAAAACTAATGAACAAGTTTTACCAGACCAAGCTTAATAAATGTTAGAATAAATAATTTGTATATTGAATATATTCTTTTTTTTCTTGGAAATATTTGTGTAGTTCAAAACAACTGAGGATCATCTGGGAATAACTCTTTCATTAATTCAGATATTACATCATTTTTAGGTAATTCAGATTCTAGTGAATTTGCAGTATGGATAGATTCTGTTTCATCATGACTACTCGTTAGACTAAAATCTTTCCAAAAATCAGAAACTGGTAAACCGCTCGATAGTTCTTCGTTTTGATTTGAAAATAATCCTATGGTGGTGGATTGAATATTATTCATAAATTGAGGTTGATCAAATAGATTATTTATCAGATCATTAGTATCTTGTTCCAAAAATTCATTATCAACTCCAAAATCTGAGCCGATAACGATCCTCTCTTTAATTGGAGAAGTCATAATATCTAGAGTTTGTATCAAATTAGGAACAATTGCTAAATGTGATTCAAGTTTTAGTAGTGCTTTTTTACTTGTATCAATAAGCTCTAACCACATTATTTGTGTGTCCTTCTGATCTTCTTTAAACAAGAATAAAACTGGAATCAAAGATGCTTGGAATAAAAAATAACAAGAGTACCATGATGATAAAGTATTGATTTCACAGGTTTCAACAAATTCCATAACAGAATTGATAGTATCCTTAGCAGCATTAGCACAAATCTCACGACCTTCTTTTAACAGTTCAATATACGACTCAGATGCACTATCTTCTTTTTCATCCTTCTTGAACTGAGAATTCAAAATGCATGATCTGAACATAACAATCTGTAAGTTTTTATATCTCCAGTTAATACGTCTCCTTGTGAGTTGGAACCATCCAGGTATATTCTTTGAACCATCTAATCCAATGTTAAACCAGTCATTGGGACAGATTTCATGGAGCGTAGAATTTGCAATTGATGAATCCAGATTGAAATATCGCGGCAGTTTTGAAACGAAACCATCAACTAAAAGTTTACTGTTGAGAGTGATTAAATTCAACAAACTTAAATAATTTGATATTGCTGTATGATTCTTTGCATTGAGTAATGGTGTTGAAGTAATAAAATCTTGTATTTCACAAGATATTTTGGAGAGTTTAGCCTCTGATATGAGACCTGAATATACAGTTGGATAGGTCTTTACCAAATTTTGTGTCAAAAGACTCAATTCTTCATCATTCTCATCCAAATTTAAAGGATATTTAATATCGATAGATTGAAGCTTAGGTAAATGCAAAGGTCTTCCAAATGTAATACTCAAACCAACATCAAAGAAGAATAACCCCCACCACAGTCTTCTTCTAGTTTCCACAATTTGTACAGCTTTTATATTAGAAGGGTTAGGATAGCTTGCATCATTACCGATCTGAATTTCTTTGTGTAAACCAAACCCAATAGCCATTCTAAGTGCTAATCCTTGATAATTCCAACAAGTGTTTGGTTTGTTTCTCCTTTGAAGGTAATTCCCTAATAGAGTTAATGCCACTAATAGTTCATAGTTACCGCATTCTAAAATATTAATCCTAGATAAAGATGACTTGACTCTTTTATAGTACAATAGATCTATAACTGCCTTTTCGCCATATTTGCAGTAAGCACCAATGCAAAGAATAGTGTAGTATAGTATCTGGAACGAAATGCCCTTTGTACTATTGGCATTTATATTCTGTAAACTTTTGTTCTTTAAGAACACCTTTTTGTTAACAAATGGATAACATGGATGATAATTCTTGAAATAACTGGCAATTATCTCGTTCTTGAATTCATCTTGCTCCAAAAGTGTTTCATATAATCCACTTTTGATGAACTCAACGTTATCTTTTTGGTTTAAATGACTGAGGTTCACTAAAGGTCTTAATAGTTGTTGTCTTCGAGAACCAGTGCTATCAGACTTTTTCAAATACCTCAGTAATCCGTTACTTGAGCTTATACCATAAAACACTTGCCCAAAATTTAAACCCTCTGAGTTGGCACCACTGTTCAAGGGCAGAGCACCCATTCCATCAACCAATCCATCCATTGAATGGTCAACTGTTTTGGATCTAGACGGATCATTCTGATCAAAAAAATCGTCAAGTTCATGACTTTTCTCATGCCAATTCAACTGATCAATATCCAAAAATTTATCACTAATAATACCAGCTTCATCATAATCAGTTTCGCCGGCTTGGTCTCTATTCATTGAAAAACTTGGCTCTTCAACCTGCTTGTTCTGAACTTCTTGCAATTTTGTAGCCATATAGATGTACCTCTGTGTATCAGCGCTATTGTTCCCCGTGGATAGGTCTAGAGCACGTCGTAGCATCATTATCTGATCCTTGAGGCTCTTCATCTGTGATTTAGTTATTGGAACTCTTCCTTGCCTCGTTGTATAGACACATTGTTTGGAATAGCGTATGCAATTGGAGCATGAAGGGAGCTCTCTTGTGCATTTTTGTTTCCGTCTTCGACAGTAGTCACAAGAAAACATTGCTCTGCTAGGATCCATTGAGCCCAGGTGTGCTTCAGCGGTGTTTTGAGGGCTCATGGATTACTAGTCATATTTTGTCAGTTCTTGTACTATACTTTGTTATTTTTTCCAGTTTGAGATTCTTTCATGTTAGAACACCCCACAATTTCTGATTGGATCAATTTTGAATAAATAGGCTATTATGAGTCTCAAATGGACTGATTGAACTATTTATGACGCTTTTATCAAGTTTTAGGTGAATTTACGAGAAATTTCTACCAAAAACGCTACATTAATCTGCGGTACAAAACTCTGATTAGATTTATTAATCATGGACAACAATAACCACCGTCAACAATCAGGTCAGATCCAGTTGTGAAAGTTGAGGCATTAGAAGCAAAATATAGATATGCACCAACAAGCTCCTGAGGTAAACCTTCTCTACCCATTGGAATCACAGGCCACCATTTAGACTTGATGTCAAATGGAACATGCTTTGCAATCTCAGTCTCGATATATCCTGGAGAAATAACATTGACCCTTGCAAAACTAACCCATTCAACGGCCAATGATCTTGCAATCTGGATCAAGGCAGCTTTTGTAGCGTTGTAAGCAGTTTGAGCAATAGGAACAGTGACAATATGACCAGCTTGAGATGCAGTTATAATGAAAGATCCTTTCCCATTCTTCTCAAAGATTTTACCAACAACTTTAGCAGCAAAATAAACACTATCCAAATTGACTCTAACAACATTGTGATAATCTTCGAGTGAAGATTCAGTGACTGGACATGAGTTCCAACCAACACCTGCATTGGCCACAAAAATATCAATTGTGCCAAAATCTTTCTCGATTTGATGAATTGTGGTTTCAACTTCTTCATAGTTCTCCACAGCTGCTTTATAAGCTTTCACTTTTACACCGTATTTCTTTGCTAGGCTTTGTGCAATAGATTCAGCTGGAGTAGATCTATACCAGATTGCAACATCAGCACCTGCTTGGGCATATGCTTCAGCAACAGCAAGTCCAATTCCTTGTGATGAACCAGTAATGGAGGCAACTTTTCCCTTTAAAGAGAACAGATCAAGAACATTTGAAGGTAAATCAGGTTGTTTAGTTGGTAGAGGTCCGAGTTTTGGCTCGATGTTGCTTGTTATAGTTGGGTTTCCAGTTGTCATAATTGTTTCGAGATTTCTTTAACAAATGTGAAATAGAGTTTCTTGCAAGAGTCATTGGACCTGATATATGTATATATATATGAAATCAAAGACCCAACAAGTGCGGTGTTGTCATCTGATTAATATTCCTCAAAGGATTCCCCAGACTTTGGAATCTATTGTTATAAGCTGTGCGCACTATCAGAGTCCGCTCAGAAAAGCGGAATCTCATCTCCCGCTCGGTCGAAACAAATATCGAGCCAACAAGAATGACAATAACGAGTTGATGAAAATGAAGCTGTAGGTGGGTATATCTTCATGGATGCTGTTTAGATTTTTCTGCGGGTTCTGTTCCTGGTAAAGTAGCTTTTGTTGGTGGTTGATGGAGAGAATATTGGCTGCAAGAGCACTTAATCTTCTGGGGAATCAATCTCCAGAAGAGAGGATCCTGATTGCACTTGCTGGTTCTCCTGGTTCAGGGAAGAGTACTATTTCTAGGGAGATTGTCTCTGAGATAAACAAACTATGGAAAGAAGGTCAATATCAGAATTGTGACCATCAAAATGGTGAACAAATTGCAGTTTTGGTGTCTCAAGATGGGTTTCATTATTACCGGAATGAGTTGAAGCAGTTTCCTAATAGTGAAGAGGCTTTTAAATATCGAGGTGCTCCATTTACTTTCAATGCAAAGAGGTTTCTGAGCTTTGTTGAGAAACTAAGAGAGCCGATTGTTAAAACCACTGGTATCATATCATTTCCAGACTTTGATCATAGGCTAAAAGATCCTGTTGAGGAGGCTATCCAGATAACAAAAAGCAATAGAATTGTACTGATAGAAGGTAACTATGTATTGCTGAGAGATAAGTATTGGAGTCGGATTTCTGCAATAGTTGATGAGAAGTGGAAGCTAAACGTGAATCCACAGATTGCTAGAGACCGAATCGCTAGACGACACTTGAAAGCTGGAATCTCCAGTACTTTAGAGGAAGCCTACGAGAGATGTGATAGTAATGACATGGTGAATGGGTACTATATTGCAACCAACTCGTATGAGCCAGACTTGACTTTTGAGAGTGTTGAAAAGAATATATAAACTTCCCTAAGCAAAATGTACTTTACTAAGACCAGATTAAGAGTAATCGCCTTTTATTCCACACATCTACGCATCAACACCTTATATCTTCTATCTTCTAACTCATCAAAGGTACTGTTGTTTCCCAGTTGTATGCACTTAGAAAGAATTTTCGCGAGTGATTTTATAGTGTGGGAATTTTCCACAATGTAGTTTGAAAAAGTCTTGAAGATAGATCTAACAGAATATTAACGGTGAGCTTCTTTAGAGGTGAAAGCCGCTTGTATTGTGCGTGAATCAGGTGCTGTTCATGCTGCAACGAAAGTTTAATCAGAAAGGGTACAAAAGCTCATCTCATCGCTGCTCTGAGATGGTTTGTTCAGACTTAAATACCCATCACTAGATACCACCATGGAACTAGAAAAGACAATATCTGAGGAGTCAACCCTCAAGAACTATGATGAGGCTCTGCGCTTCATCACCGAGAAGAAGAGCCTTGATGAGCAAATCAAGGTTGAGAAGAGAACAATGGATGCTAGATTGATGCGCAAGATTGATTGGGTCTTGTTGCCCATTATGTGTGCAATATACTTTCTTCAATTCCTTGACAAGACTCTCATCAACTATGCTGCTGTTATGGGTATCAAGAAAAACCTCAAAGGAAACGAATTTTCCAATTTGGCTACTATTTTCTATGCTGCATACATCTTTTTCGAACCTTTGAATTCTTATCTTTTACAAAGATTACCATTAGCTAAATTTCTAGCAATGACAATCATTGCCTGGGGGGTTATTGTCTCCTGTCATGCAGCTTGTCATACATATGCTTCTTTAATGATTGTGCGTACCCTTCTAGGAGCTTTTGAAGGCCCTGTTGCAGTGTGTTTAATAGCCATTTCCGGAATGTATTGGAGACATGACGAACAATTGAGAAGAATGGGTATTTGGTCTGTTCAAGCAGGAACAGGTGCTATCATCGGTGGTATTCTTTCATTTGCTTTCCAACATATTGAAAATAAAGAATTTCAATCATGGCAAATTTTCTTCCTTGTGATTGGATTGATAACTTTTGTCTTTGGAATTTTTACTTGGTTTTATCTCCCTGATAATCCTACAAGTGCTTGGTTCTTAAGTGAAGAAGAAAAAATGGTTGTTATTGAGCATGTTAGATTAAATCAAACTGGTGTTGAAAATAAAGTGTTTAAATGGGATCAAATTAAGGAATTGTTATTCAAGGATAAACACACTTGGCCTATGTTTTTTCTCACAATTGTTTCACAAATTTGTACAGGTGCTATATCTACTTTCTCAGTTACTATTATATCAACATTTGGATATAACAGTAAAATATCAGCATTGGCACAAACTCCAGCCGGTGCAGTCATTATAATATCGATTCTTGCAGCAACTTATATTTGTGCACATTATGGTCATAGAACACTTGTGTTCATCTCTATGATTATTCCTTCGATTGTTGGTTATATTGTTCTCATATCATCTACTCAAAGAATTGGGAATTTGCTATCGGTTTATTTGCTATATCCTGGAAGTTGTGTCATTACTTTAATCTATAGTTGGAACAATACCAATACTGCTGGTTATACTAAAAGAATAGGGAGAAATTGTATGACAATGATTGCGTTTGCTGTTGGGTGTTTGATTGGACCACAATTATTCAGAGACAAAGACTATCCTCGTTATATTCCTGCAAAGATTACATTACTAGTTACAATGGTTTTGTCGATCTTCTTGGTTATTCTCGTGGCAATAATCTCAAGATATGAAAATCACCAGAAAGAGAAGGCCGTAAAATTAGAGGATCTACCAGACAATTATGAGTTCTTGGATATGACTGATATACAAAACCCAATCTTTAGATATGCGTACTAGAATGATTTAATTTATGTCACAATTAGTTTAAAAGGTGTAATGGCTTGTCGCTTCTTAGAGATTTCTGGGGTTCTTAAACTGCGCTCTTGGATTCTTTGATCATTGGATAATGCTTTTCCAACTGAACTTAACAAGGAGTGTCTAGAGCAAGGAAGGACATAACTCGGTACAAGTTAAATAGTTAGTTATATAATATAATATAATATAATTTATACGCTATTTGCTGGACGATAAGTGAAAAGTCAAATATATTAAGTGCGAAAGTGAATCAGATACTTCTCTCCAGACGGTGACTACAAGGTTGGATTATAATAACAAAATAGAACAAAGAGATGCCTTAAATATATACCATTCGATACAACTGATTGATTCAACAACTCGTGGCACTAAACTCAATAAGCAAACAATGAGCAAACAATCAAAAATTGGATCAGCTATTAAGTATTCTACCTTCATATTAAACCTCAATGTATATCCATTTGGCAGACATCATCACAATTTGTTGAGGCAGGTTCTTGGAAGACTTTGAATAGGTGTTTGATCAGCTTAAGAATTAAATGTGGCAAACAAGTCAAAAGAAACCCTTAAACTTCAAGGTAGTTAACTGTTGCCAAAACTTTCACGAGGGAGTTGTTCCATTTTTCAAACCCTATCTGTTCAACCATCAAAGCATGAAATTTCCGAACATTTGTAAAGTAGGAACGCTTCTTGGATTTCCACAATTGTCCTAAGGGCGTATAAAAATCATGGTAATGTATCAGAAATAGACCAACTGCCATTGTTAAGATTTGGCACACTCCAAAGTTGCCTTGTATCGCTGAGATTGCAATGATTATAGGAGTTGGTGACAATAAATATCCAATTTCTTGAACTTTGGTTTTCCTAACCAACTCTGTTGTCTTTTTAAAAGATGGTTCTACCAATTCCTTGCATCTTGATGTTTTGGCCTTAATCGAATTGTACACCTCGATAAGTAATTTCTCTTGTGTGGGTTAGTGATTAATTCAATTGATTATGAAAAGAATAAAGAGTCTTACTTGTATTGTACTGCACCCATGAGTCTTCACCTCCTCTTAATCCTAACTGTGTCAAACAATCCATCTCTCTCTTCGTTTAACAGCTGGAAAACCCACTTTGAAGTGAGCATGATGCAATTCATAAATCACGTTCAGATCAGCCTAAAGTGAACATTTGGTTTTGTGTCAAAGTACATTTTTGAAAGTTGAAAATCGTTGATATTTGGTTGACATGGCTACAACATATATTAAGCCATGAACGGAAAACAATTTCGACAACAGTAGTCTAATTTTAAAGCTAAATTATTGTAATTGTTTAATATAGCTAGGTGTAATTAATTTTCTCAACAGCTGCAAGACAGAAAAATAATGGATCGGCCCTTTCGAATGTCATAATTGAGAATAAAAAACTGAGCATATATTAATCAACAATACTTACGAAAATAATACATAAATCCTGAATAGTTCCTGGGTAATTGCTCGATTACCATTACTCTTTATAGTAGCTCATATACAACTATGTATGGTCCTAAAGCTACTATCCATACATTGGATGAATTTAATATTCGCTATAGAGAATATGAGCAGATGGCACAAATGGCTGACAACCAGATTGTTTTCCTATGTATCAAAAACTTAATTAACGTTGAAAAGCTAAGAAAATGCTACAAAATAGAAGAGCTATGCAAAAGATTTAGTGAATGGGATGCTATGTTTTGTGAGTACGAATTGGAGGTCCCAGGTGTGTTGGAAAAGCCATTGCGATTCAACTACATTGTCAATACAGAAGGGAAATTCGGCTTTGATACACAGACTTATCTAAAAAAATTGGCTTCAAAGGAATTAAAGGATGATGGATATAAAAGTCTTAAAAATAGTGAGTTAAAGAAATTCTCTAAACAACTGTTTCCCAAACAGTACTCTGATTTTGAAATTGTGAAATTGTGGGGTTATACAAACTCAGCTCCAAGAGGTAAACCCCCGTTATTGTACAAATCTGATTTACTTTTATTTGAGAAATTAAGCTTAACAAAACCCAATGCAATTCCATGCTATGTGTCTTATTGTTTTGTCGAGGGTTTACTCGATTGTTTTATTGTAAGGAACAAGAATTATAGTCTTGCTAGGGCATTAGAAGAAGTACTGGATGGTAGATATATTAACAGGTGGCTTGAAGATAATGAAGATCCACCAGACTATGAGGAATCCTGTCGAAATTATTGTTGATAATTTACTCTTGATTGCAATACATGATGTACCCTTTCTCAATGTTGTAATGTAATTTACTGGTTAAGGCTCTGGTGGAAAAGCTAACATGACATTAAAAGTAAGATAAAGTCATTGTTATATATTAAAATCTGAATACAAAATTATTATCAACCCAGTTTAGTGATACTTTCCTCTGTCTCTACATTCTCAACCAATTGAATATTATGTTTAGAAAGATTCGATTCATCACTTATGTTTTCCAGAGAAATCTTTGCTTTTGCAATAAAGTTCTTTGATCTCCAAGCTGGTACTTTCTCCCCAAACATCTGATCAATGTCTTCCAATGTTTTCCCTTTAGTCTCTGGATATTGTAAAAAGGCATGAAGAGACATAGAGCCACAGAAAGCCCCAAAAATAAAGTATGTTTTCCAAGTGATGTTTCTAAAAGCAGGTGGTGTGAACATGGCTAGGGCAAAATTGAAAGCCCAATCACAAGCAACTGCAACTGAACCTGCTTTTGATCTAGTTCTATTAGGAAGAATTTCAGCAAAGAAAGCCCAAGAAGTAATCGCCCAAGTACTTGCAAATGTTGCAACAAATAGGTAAGAACAAGCAGCAACTCCTTTACCAACATTTTTGTGAGAATCAGGAATTGTTATAACGACAACTGAATCTGCAGTAATATCATCTACTGGTACAGAATAAGTTGCAAGTAAGCCACCAACAGCAAATAACCACCCCATCATAACAACACCACCAATAATCATTAATGGTCTTCTTCCAACGTAATCACTGATTGGTAAACTGACCAAAGTAACACCAAAGTTAATAGCATATTGAATACTGGAGCTGACAAGATTCGTGTTACCTTTCATTCCAATCATTTCAAAGATGTAAACAATGTAATACATCATAACATTCATACCAGTCAGTTGATTCCATATTTGAGCAGAAATACCAACCATTGAACTTCTCCAGTTTTGCTTGTTAAACAAGTCCAAGTAACTAACATCACTATTTTGCTCCATGATTACACCTTCATGAAGTAGTGCAATTTCATGAGCAACTTGTTCATCTGATTCCTTCTTATTAATTTGTCTCAAAATATTTTCACCTTCATTAATGAAACCTTGATTAGCTAGCCATCTTGGTGATTCTGGCAAAACAAAGAGCCCCATAAGTAAAAACACCCCAGGAGTCATTTGAATAGCCCATGCAGCTCTGAAAGATTTGACACCTTCCAGAAAGGTACATCCATACGAAATATAAAACATAACCATGATACCAAATGTGATAGCTAATTGGTACAGTCCTCCAAAGAACCCTCTAAGAGAAGCTGGAGATATTTCAGAGCAATATATTGGCGTAATGGCTGATCCAAACCCAATACCACAGCCAGAGATGATTCTACCAATGATCAACTGAGCTAAATCACGACAAGAACTTTGTACAATAGCACCAATAACCCAAAGTAAACTACAGATCATCATGGATGGCCTTCTTCCTATCCCTTCAGCGATAATTGAACTTATGACACAACCAAGGAAACATCCTCCAGACATTGATGCAGTGATTGCACCTTGTTTAGTAGAATTTGGATGGTTGAAAAATTCCAAATAAGCATCCTGAGAGACAAACACTGACATTGAACTGACATCAAATCCAAACATACACCCACTCAGTGTGACAATGAGCCCAATTACCCAGATGTTGTAGGTGGTTGGGAACTTGTCCAAGTAGCGATGAAGCTTCAAAGTTAGAGGTGAGGCTTTAGATAAGTGAGGATTAAACATTGTGGTTAGTTTGTTCGCACCTTTCTTTACAATGCTTCAGCCATACAGGTTCAAATTGGACCTTCTTATATACAGTTCCATTTACACCTTGTTCTCAAAGTATTATTTTCATCTTTTGGTTGATGACTCTCATTTGTTATGCGTTTCCCCAGGTTTCGGTGATTGTTGAATCAAAAAGGCATGGAGATAAACAATAGAGCGGAATCTGATCTTCCGCTGTTATCACTTCCATCAACTTCAACGTCAACAACGCAAAAAAGAGGTTCCACTACAAGTTGCGAGCGGTGTATTATGGTCCGCTCTTACCTTGTGAGATTCGTTGGAGCTCATTTATATACTGATCTAAATCAGGTATTGTTGGATAGATTCTCGTGATGGAGAAGCTCTATCCAGTATGACTGCAAGTACAGAATTCACTTCATTCATCACACCTGTGGAGCAGCCTGTCCCACAGCCTGTGGTAAAAGACACAAGATCGATTCTCAACAAGTTCAGATTGACAGGTAAAGTCACTGTAATCACTGGTGGAGCAGGATCTATTGGGAGCGCAATTGCTGAAGGTTTCGCACAAGCTGGTGCAGATGTTGTTATTCTTGACATCAATGAGACATCCACTGTCAAAGAGTTGGCTTCAAGATATAACATCAGCGCAAAATCTTATGGTGTAAATCTCTGTGATGAAAAAAAGGTGAAAGAAGTAATTGATGACATTGTGGAAACTTTTGGCACTATAGATGTTTTCGTTGCGAATGCCGGTGTCGCTTGGAATAAGGGAACAATATTAAATCAAGATGCAACTTCTCTGGAATGGAAAAGAATCTTTGACGTTAATGTCAATGCTGTCTTTTATTGCTCTAAATATGTTGGTGAAGTCTTCAAAACCAGAGGGAAAGGTTCATTAGTGATGACTTCTTCAATGTCTGCACATATTGTTAACGTTCCAAATTATCAAACATGCTATAATGCTTCCAAAGCTGCAGTTTTACACATGGGTAAATCACTCGCTGTAGAATATGCTGATTTTGCTAGAGTCAATACAGTCTCACCAGGCTATACAAATACACCATTGTCAGATCCTGTCCCAACTAGCGAAAGAGCAAAATGGTGGGGCTTAACACCAAAGGGTAGGGAAGCTGAGCCTGAAGAATTGGTTGGTGCCTTTTTGTATTTAGCTAGCGATGCTTCATCATTCACCACAGGAACTGATATTAGGGTCGATGGAGGATATTGTTCAATCTGATTAAAACTTTCGAGACGTATATATATTATAATTATAATAATAAAATTGATATATATCTAGTTGTGTAAAATATGTCATGATACTAATATTATTTCAACTCCAGAATCTTATAAATAACCTGAATATTGAAAACATATTTATAAGCATTAATATCTTGCAGTATTTTCGGCTAATTCAAGCTCGGCCTTTTAAATAATTTACATTGAATAATAATTTTAATGATATAATTAATAATTATATTTAAATATTAATTGCAGCTATTTAAGCACTCAAAGAGCCTTTTTTTGTTAAAGAAACTATTGAATTATCTTTGGAGGCTTATAAAGCTCATGGTTAATAAGGTATTACTCTTAAAGTACTTCAATTAATGCTTAATTTACGGCCAAAAAAATTTGGGTCGATCAAAATTGTTTCAACTTAGAGACATACAATTACAAATTTATATTGTGAATTTCTTCATACACAAAAATCACAAAATTTTAAAGTTTATTAAAATACAATCCTAACCACATCAGCAGATACCTAAAACTTTTCTTAATAATACAAAATACTTTTATAAAACTTTTAGTTAGTAAAGTGAGCCAAATTGTATTAAAATTCAATTAATCATACTAGTCACGTGATTACAGTATACTGTAACGCTTAGTAACTAGAATTGAATTAACTGTAGACTGTCGTTATTAATTCAACATATAGGAATATCGTCTTATTGGTGCAATGGCAAGTGGTATTAGGTGTTGTGTGAGAGGATTGACACAAGAATGTGGTTTGTCAGCAGCAGTTGCTAGCACAATTAGCTGAATTTGTGGTTGGTGCTTATAAATTGAAGGTTAGTAGGTCTGGTATATATATGATCATTGGTGTTAGAGAATAGAAAGCGATGCTGTTAGTGTATGCTGAACATAAAAGATTAAGCAAAGAGTCCAAAGATATCGCACTATGTTGCTTGACAGGACTGCAATCAGGGAGAAGACTCCGTTGTTCCTACAAAAAAAAGTCATCATTTTCATTATGGTATTGATTAGTACAATGCTTGACTTGTTTAATGTCACATCTATCTTAGTCTCGATTAAATACATCCACGAATACTACAATGTATCCCCAGCGTTAGCATCATGGTCTTTGTCCGCTTATGCTGTGACATTCTCTGGATTTATCGCTTTTGCAGGTAGAATAGGTGATATTATTGGTCATGATAATCAATTCATTATTGGTTCATTTGTGTTTGCAATATTCTCGTTGATTTGTGCCACGGTAGATCATATATACGCATTCATTGTTCTTAGAGCTTTTCAGGGAATGGCTGCTGCTACTTTGATTCCAAGCTCATACGCTTTGGTTGCACATTTGTTCTCAGGAAGACAATTGGATTTAGCATTGACCACATTATCGGGTATGCTCTGTGTTTCAAATGCTGGTGGATTGATCATTGGTGGTGCCTTCTTAGAGTCCGAAGTGAAATATAGGGGTATAACGTATAGTTCATTTGCTATTTCATTAGTGTTATCTATATTAGCTTTTTTCAATTTTCCTAAAATTGATCAAAATAAAGACAAACTAAAAAGTTTGGATTACATTGGATCCTCAATTTTAATTAGCGGATTGCTTTTGATTATTGTTGGGTTCACAGAAGCTGGGGAGAATTGGAACACCCCAAGAGCATATGTCACATTACCTATTGGATTGATCTTTGTTTTGGTATTCTTTCTCTATGAAAACTACTTATCACCTAAGTGGTTACCATCTGTGCATCTATTGATCCCCAAACCTGTTTGGTCAATCCCTAATTTCTTGCCATTGGTGTTTAACTCAGTTTTGAATTTTGCTGGATTTTTTGGAATGATATTCATTTCAACATCATATGCTTTATATGTCGAAGATAATTCTGCTTTAATAGCTGGTGTGAAATATTTACCATTCATTATAACATTATTGGCATTCACTGTACTTATGGCTGGAATATATGGAATGTTCTCTCCAAAATGGGTTTCAACATTGGGGTTTATTGTTGGAGTTGGTGGGCTAGTATTATCTACAAGAGTAGACTACAGAGTGAAGAACTACTATTGGAAGTTTTCGTTTACAGGACAGATTCTATTATCAGCTGGAAGTTGCTTGTATTTCATTCATTATTTGAACATGATAATTACTGCCACTCCATTGAAATATCAAGGAATTGTAAGTGGGATTGCTCAAACATTTGCACAGTTCGGTGTTGCTTTGGCATTTGCCGTGATTACATCCATAGTGGGTGATACTACTGATAGATACCAGTTGCATAAAAGATATATAAACGGGACATACTTTTGCTTAGCTTGTTATGCTGCTGGTACTATAATTTTGCTTTTCTTTGTTCATGATGTTAAGCCGTCAAAGGATGATGAAAATTCGGGATCAGAAGAAATAATTCCAGAATCCCTCGAGGTTGCTAATTCTAAAGAAAAAATTGCTGAAGTTTGAAGAATTATAAGTAAATGCATTATTCTATATTAGCTATTGTACAAATTTGTTATCGTATTTACCTCTTGATTTCTCCATTTCTCTTCTTCTCCAGAGCTTTCTTATATGGTGGAGCAGTAGGACTCTGTACTGGATCAAGTGATATTCTTTCAACACCAGACTCTATCGTGTATGTAGCATCTGAATCATAACTTGATAAATCACCACATGCAATAAATGGTGCAATATTTCTCTTCTCTTCTTCATACTCTAAATCATCTCTTAATTCGTATCTACCAATATTTGCTCCTTTAAAGAAATCCTCAGTAGACACATTTGGATCTAAAGTTGGTTTCCATGTCTTACTTGGCTTATATCCTAGACAGACAATAAAAGCTTCTAATGATGTACCTCTTGAAGATCTTGGTTTAGCACAAATGACTTTCTCAAACAAAAATCCAAGTTGAGAATACATCAAGTCAATATCTCTACCTCTAAATATTTTGGCAACAAAAGTACCGCCAGGTCTTAGTAAACATGTAGTTAATTGTAAGGCTGCTAAAATTAACTGAGCTTGAATATATTCATCTAAATCATGTAGACCTGTAACATCTGGTGCACCATCACTACACACAAAATCTGCAGGCTCACCACCAAAAATCTCCAAGATCTTACTTAAGGTCTTTGGATGTGTGATATCTGCTTGTAAAGTTGTTACACCATCTATGGGTGCCATAGGTTGAAGATCCACTGCAACAATCTTTGGTGGAACTGTATTTGTTTCTTCAGTATTTTTTTCAAAAAGCTCTCTAGACAAGACCTGAGACCACGAACCTGGAGCAGCACAAAGATCCACAACTCTTCTTACACCTTTGAAAAGTTGAAATTGGTCATTTAGTTGTAATAATTTAAAAGCAGATCTAGCTCTCCAGCCTTCTTCTTTGGCCTTTCTATAATAACAGTTAGTTACCACTCTTCATAATGTCCACCCCACAAAACCACATACCTATAATACAAATCCCTCTTATCCTTACTGCTCTTACCCATCTCTATCCAGCACTTACTAACCAAC
This sequence comes from Hansenula sp. Y91-04, assembly GCA_037042445.1. NCBI lineage: Eukaryota > Fungi > Ascomycota > Saccharomycetes > Phaffomycetales > Wickerhamomycetaceae > Hansenula > Hansenula sp. Y91-04. Next base: position 84,740 of record JAXQKK010000036.1, on the reverse strand, counting down.
ACCAGCTCAAGTTGATTCTTTATTATGGTCCAAAAAGCTATCAAAAATAATTTTTCACGATGACGTCCCAAAAGGGAAATTATTTAATCACGTGACTGAAAAGTTGATTTTTGCAAAGTCGATGAAAAAAAATGCTTTAATTAAGAGTTAAAGGTCAACGCTTGGGAGAGTTATCGAGTCACTTTTATTCACACAATAGGATGCTCAGAAACAGTGTGCGTACATTCAGTACGAGTAGCTCGAGACTCGCTGCTGCTCGTGTCGCTAAGAAGGATACTGCACAAACAGTAAGTGCTCCATATGTCAAACAACAAGTTGAATATAACCCTCAAGTCTTTACACAACATGTCCAGACCGAAACTACAAAAAGACCTATGCCAGTCAATGTTGAAGCAATATATTGGAAAGCAATGAGACATGAACCAACCTATAAGAATTTAGTGTGTGAGATCCAGCTACGTTCATTTGATAGTGAAGTTGTTGAATTTTTCGGGGATTTCATCATTAGATCTGCCTACTATTTAAATATCCCAGTTTCTGGAGTCATTCCTCTTCCAAAGAGAAGAGAAAGATGGACAGTTATTAAAGCTCCTTTCGTGCATGCCAAAACAAAAGAAAATTATCAAAGAATCACATCTAAAAGACTAATTAGAGCATATGATGCTAACCCAGAAGTTATCGATCTATGGGTCTCTTTTTTCAACAAACACTCCATACCAGGTCTTGGTTTGAAGATTCAAACATATCAAAATCATGGGCTAGACTTCTTGGAAGATCTTGATACTCCAGAAGGTGAAGTCAAGTTTGACAGTCAATCTGCTGTTAGTGATGAAGTTAAGAAGAAGGTCCAAGAATTGTTGAACGATCCAGTGTTTAAACAACACATGACAAAGGCCAAAAATGAAAATCAGATAGCGAGTGATTCGACAGAAAATATCTCCAAGGAGGAAAAATAGGTACATAAGAGTTGATGCATGTAAATATGTTTATTGTATTTTATTCTGTATACTGTAGTATCAACCGTACATATCCCAATCCTCCTCTATTTCTTCATCATCTTCGGGCAAATCTTGAAATTTTTTTTTATCCAACAGGTTTTTCCGACATAATGGACATGTAGAATGAACTTTCAACCATGGAGAAATACATTCCAAGTCAAATTTATGATTACCATCACAGGGCAATTTCACCACTAAAGGGTGTGGGTCATCTAAGAAATCATTTGTACAAATTGAGCATGTTTGATCCTTTTTTAACGATTTTTTAGATACTCGATCTAAAGAATCTATAAATTCATCTGGAACACCTTTGATATCCTTTTCGGAGTTCAATTGATCCAATAATGATTCACCAATCTCACCGTCATTCAAGGATCTGAGTGCACTCATAAGAAGCTCTATTTGTCCACGCTGTGGATCACTTGTGTCTTGTGCTCCTTCAAGAAACTGTTCAAGACGACTTGATAACGTATCATGAGTTCTGGTTGGTTGTTCTGATGGAGTTCTGTTTTCCCGTATGTTGTGGTCCTCTAAAATCATTAGTGAATAGCACAATATAATAAATCATACTACCTACCTTCATATGTAGACATTGTGGGTTGTCGTTACTAGACTGGGTTATACAAAGAGTTAAATATATAATAATTCAGCTATAATGGATTCGCCCTCCAAAAAAGTGTTGATGGAGTGTACGTAACAAATGCCTAAATTACTACAAAATTAACCATGAACGTCACCGATAATAAACGGTATTAATATTAGAGATTCTATATTTCAAAATCCTTTGTAGTTGACTTGTATGTTATCTCTTCCTCCCCGACTGGTTTACTGACTTTTTGTTTCTTATTCTCCTTGTTATCTTCTTTCTTATGTTCAATAGATTTTTGTTCTCTTTTTGAGTTCGATAATTTCTTTAATATCTTACCCACAACGGAGCCTACCTTGATCTTTTCTGCATTTGATGAGCCCAATGGTCTCTCTTTACCCCATGTGACCCTCATCGGTATGTTTTCTATAACTAATAGTCCAGGAGTTTTAGGTTGAGGTGCAGTTATCGAGCCTGCGGCCTTCTCAGCAACATCTCTACTTTGGAACGTTATGTATCCTGATCTGGCTTTATGCTGACAGTTAAAAGACTTGATCTTTCCAAATTTCTCAAAATAATCTGTTATCTTATATTCTGGCAATGATTCATCTATTCCGAATATGAAAAGACTTGTTATTGTTTCATCTTTTGGAGGCTCTAAAGACCCATTAAAGGGGAGTTTGGCTATTATCTTTGTAACATCTATTTTACTTATATGGGCAGGCAAGTCATTTTTGTCATTTAATTTCTTTGGTGCCACTTTGTTTTTGGAGGCTAATGATAATTTCGTCAATATCTCCTTTGCCTTCTCAGCATTCGAAGTGATGGAAGCACCACCTATTGTTTGAAATTGCTCTGAATTATTTGCCACATATAGTTTGGAAATTTCATTCTTTGGTTCGTCTCCAGTGATACCTTGTACACCAGCCATCTTCAAAGCAGCATCTCGCAGTTGAATCGGAATCCCATAAGTCAAATCTAAAAGACAGCTCTGGCAGCAGTTTCTTTGTTTAGAGCATGTAAGACATATTATTGTCTTTTTGAAAGCACCATTCTTCTCTGGAGCCCATTTGAAAACTGTGAAAGGTCTGGTACATAGTTTACATTCTAATCCGTTTCTTTCCCTCATCATTCTTAAATATGGGTTCGGACCCAAGCAAGTTTCACAAACTGCTGGAACTTCATCCTGAGGATCAGCTGACATTCTGATGAACTATATTGGTAGGATCGCTTAACAAGACTATAGAATTGTTTTGACTAATGATAACTGTTATAGATTTGAAATAAATAATTTGGGATGAGCGCGGTGTTTGGATGTGTAAAAATCGGTAAGGCCAGAAAACATATAACTTTAGTGATTTCTACAACTTTTACTAGTGTAGCACATTTAATCATTAGTAAAGCCTCATAAGATCATTATCATCATCAATTATAGCAATAGAGAAGTGGTTATATCAAGTTGGATACATAGTTACCAACTCTTCCACGTAGAAAATCTGGGCAGTTATTGGATCCTTCACTTCATTCTCCTTCAAGATAGTCAAATTAGTGCTATAAGTAACCAACTTCTCTCTATCATAGATGTTACCGTTTGGTAACATAACTGGGTTTTCAAACAAGTATGATTTCACATTGTGGGAATAAGGGAGTTGAGAGCTTAGCTGATTAAACTCAAGTGAACAGATAGGACATAAGTTTGATGGATTGTTATGATCTTCTTTACCAGATGACAGCTTTTTGTTTAAAATTGACTCAAAGTTTAATGGCTTTGTGGATGTAGAGCAACGACATGATCTGGTCTTCAATGCAGATATACCCAGTGATAGATAAATCAATAAAGGATCATCTTCTGAGATCCCATGCATCTTGTAATAAATCTTCAGAAATAAATTGGATAGGTATGTATAACGTTGAGCTGATAATAGTGTGTTGTATTTAGTAAAGTTTGAATTTGTTGGTTGGAGTTGAGCTTTTTTGGCAAAGATCAATAAACCTGAAGCCAGTTTAATTTCATTGAAGTTTGTCTTAGTGAACTGAGATAAATGTGTGTTGAAAAGAGTAATGGCATTATGCATTTCATTCTTCTTGATCAGTTCAATATACTCTTGGAATCTTGTTTCAAACTCCAAATTAGATTTAATTTTTTTCAAATGAGACTTGTTATCATCTATCCACTGCACCAAATTTTCAAGGTTTTGATTCAAAATTGAAGTGGAAATTCTATTTGATACAAGAATTATATCTGAGTCAATCAATTTTTCAAAATTTAATGTCTTTATCAGCAATAAGCCAGGGTTTTTATCAATTAAATGGCTGTTCTTTAAGAGATAATCAGCAATAAGTAGATTTGTTTGGTCTCTATACCAATTCAATAGCTTGTCTTGATTGATTGCATTGGTTCCAGTTTTCTCATCAGTAAGTGATAATTGCTTCAGTTCTTTCAACTCATTCAACTTGTCTAAACGGGCTTGAATCCTCGAAACCAATTCATTCTCCACTTTCACTTTTGCCAGTATTTTCTTTTCAAAAGTCTTTAAACTTGATATGATTTGTTTAAGCTTAGCTATTTTGTCTTTCTTAGGCAAAGGTTTATTGAAATCCTTAAACAACTCATCTAGCTTTTTGAACTGTTTCTCATCCAATTTTTGTACTGTCTTGAAGTTTCTTCTAATAGCTTCGTAAGGTATCTTGAAAGAGCCTTCCTGAAGCTTTAAATGGAAGTCCACTGTGGGCTCATTGAGTGTCATGATTCTGCGAAAACTCTATACGTTGCCACTGATTGCTTCTGATTGATGTGACAAAGTTGATTGATTCTATCAAAAAATATCAACCCCATGGAAATTTTACAAAACGAGTTCGCGGGAATTTTAGTTAGAGTGATAAAATTTTGGGTTTTCGACAACATTAAAGGAATATTAAGGGAGGTTTAAAGAGATTAGGAGGCTTATTAGGCTAATAGCTCAGTCAATACTACATGTTTTGTTGGTTTATTGTATTTATTTTAGGCAGTTGACCCATATAAAAGAATGGCATTGCTAAAACATACTGTTAGTCAGTGGTCCCACAAAAACTTTGAAGCACACTGAGAGATCTTAGTTTCTTTGAATCAGGGTTAAAAAGCATGTATACATCCACATGGTCCTATTTCGGATGAAGAAATTCAAGTTGTTGTTGTCATAGTTTTCATCAGCAAAGAAGAGCTCCCAAGATCCCACAAGTGCCGTTAAAGACGATTGAACTTACTCATTCCACATTAGAAGGTCCCCATAGTAATCACTGCTATCCATCTCACTGAACACAGACGATAACCAAAGAGACCTTGTAATTTGTAGATTTGGTTTAGAAAAGTGTTTTAATTAAATGAAAGGAAAATTTTTTGAAAGAGATTTTTCAGTATTGCCAGCGAGTGGTGTCTGGGTGTTAGATGACTAAGCAGCGAGTAAGTTTAGGGCTGACTGGAAAGTCCAATTGTAGAGGGTTCTGGCTTTAAAAAATGCCAACAATCAGGTTGTTCTAGTAAGAAATGTTTCAATTAAATGATGAAATGAATCTATTGCTAATTACCTCTAGATAAATCCACATTTAAATCGATTTTTGGGTTGAATTCAGCTCTATGGAGTGCGCATAACAGGAAGTTCCATTTTTCGTGATAACAGAGAACATAATTACATGAGATATAGAGATTAATAGTATTTCAGTTAATCAACTGCTAATTAACCTACAACGTGCATTGAACTGGTTTAACCTTGAACATCTCGGAGTATCTTACAATGCCTGATCGTCCGGGATTCCCAGATGACCACTCTAGGTTCTCGAGACGCTCGTCGTCTCTGAGAAGAGGTTCGATTGCTTCCCAAGATACTTCACATATTGAAGAAAACACAACTGAAATGTTTGACGGTGCTGCTTCAGAAATTATTCCATCCTCAATTACTTCGTTCCATCATTTTCATCATTTTGGTAGGAGAGAAGTTTCACCCTCGTCGGTCCCAAGCTCAGCTGCTAGCTCAATACGACGTGGAAGATTACCATCAATTCAATCATCAACTAATATAGTCAATGAACATGTGAGTTTAACAAGATATCGCTCTGGGTCCACTACCAGATCAAGATCCCAATCAATTGAGAGTCGCTCACAGTTCACGTTTTTTGACCCGGAAGATATTGAAACTGCTCATGGGGCATCAACATTAGATGACCCAGATGATCCAATAGATTACGATACGAATTGGAATTCAACCCCAGTATATGAGGACTATAGAAGAACAAGTTTCTCAACTAATGCGTCAGCCGCCGATTATGGTTCCATGGATCGTGAGACAAGAACATCTTCTTCCCCATCTGCATATTCAGCAAATACATACCGAGACCGTATACCAAGTGATGTTTCAGATCGTCCTTTATTAGATGACGATGAAGAAAGTGATGATGACAATGACTCGGTATTAGATGTAGCTCAATCAAATACAAATCAAAATGCTACTAACCTCGATGCTAAGTTGAATGCTGATTTACATGATCACTATTTCCCTACGCATCCAGCAAAATTACATTTCCAAAGATTTTACATTGCAGAAGAGGATTTGGTTTTGGGTATTGCTGGTTATAAGACATCTACAGTAAAGCTATACATATATTACTTCTTGTGTCTGATTACATTTGGCCTTTTTTATTTAATCCTTAGATGGCTACCAAGATACAAATATGCATTTTATGGGGTTAAAGTTCCATTAGCAAAAGCTGAATGGGTCGTTGCAGAGACTGAGCTTGGTGAATTGAATATTGTGGATGTTAATCGTCAATGGTACAATCGTCCTCTATCAACTGTGATGAATGTTCCAAATTTGGATGACATATCGAGAACTAACACTTCAAGCTCAGGGGAAACAGGTCATCAATCTCACAGTCACCAATTAGATGTAAATCCTGTTTTACCAATTTTGATTTCATTTGAATACAGATACTTGAATTTCTACTACTCTCCTGTTGAAGATATTTACAAGACAAATACAAACTGGGTAGATGTGGACTGGTTACATCATGTGAGAGATGGGTTGACAAAGGATTCCTACGAGGATAGAGCTTTGGTTTTCAAAGAAAACACATTAGAATTGAAAGAAAAAACTAATTCACAATTGTTGATTGATGAAGTGCTTCACCCATTCTATATGTTTCAAGTATTTTCAATTATTTTGTGGGCTTTTGATGAGTATTACTACTACGCTGGTTGTATTTTCCTAATATCGGTTTTTTCAATCATCAACACATTGGTGGAAACTAAGAACACTGTCGCAAGATTACGCGAGTTATCAAAATTTGAATGTACAGTGAGAGTCTGGAGAAACGATTACTGGAAAGAAACTGACGCTGCAGATTTAGTTCCTGGTGATATCTATGAAGTTTCTGATCCCTCATTATCTGTTTTCCCATGTGATTCCGTGTTATTATCTGGGGACTGTATCGTTAATGAATCAATGCTCACAGGTGAGTCTGTTCCAGTTTCTAAACTCCCAGCTTCTCAAGACACTCTGGATGCATTAATTAAAGATTCCTTAAAATCTCAAGTCTCCTCTCTTTTGGCAAAATCTTACTTGTTCAATGGTACAAAAATCATTAGAGTTAGACATAGTGCTGGTGATCCAGCTATGGCATTGGTTGTTCGTACTGGGTTCTCTACAACAAAAGGTGCTTTGTTGAGATCAATGCTTTTCCCAAAACCTGTGGGTTTCAAATTCTATGAAGACTCTTTTAAGTATATTGGATTTATGACTATTATTGCTTGTTTTGGGTTCGTGTTCAGTACTTATAACTTTATCAAACTTGGTTTGGGTACTAGAATTATCATCTTGAGAGCATTGGATATTATCACGATTGTTGTTCCACCTGCTTTACCAGCAACTTTAACCATCGGTACTAGTTTTGCACTATCAAGATTAAAGAAGAAGGACATATTTTGTATCTCACCAACCAGAGTCAATGTTGGTGGTAAATTAGATATTTTGTGTTTTGATAAAACCGGTACATTGACCGAAGATGGCTTAGATGTTTACGGTGTACATGCTGCAGGGCCAGAGTTTGATAACAGATTGACAGATATTAGCTCTATAAGCCAAGCCCATGGTGATCTGCTTAAAGCCTTGGTTTCATGTCACTCACTTCGAGTCGTTGATGGTGAGCTTATTGGTGATCCATTAGATTATAAGATGTTCAAATTTACAGATTGGGAATATGAAGAAGAATTTAAAGGGTTCACCTCAACTACCGAAGAAAGATTTGATGAGTCTCAACTACCGGAAAACACAGGTATTACTCCTTCAGTTGTCTACCCAAAGAACCAAAAGGATGAGCTACTAGGTATTTTGAGAAGTTTTGAATTTGTTTCTCATTTAAGAAGAATGAGTGTCATCATCAAATCAAATGATCAGTTTTCTGTGTTAACTAAAGGTGCACCAGAGGTTATCAAGGATATTTGCAAACCTGAAACGTTCCCACCTGATTTTGAAGATCTATTGTATCATTATACACATAGTGGATACAGAGTCATTGCATGTGCTGGTAAGAAATTAAAGAAGAATAATTGGTTATACTCTCAAAAGATTACTAGGGATGAAGCCGAAAGTGGTCTCGATTTTTTGGGATTTATCGTTTTTGAGAATAGATTGAAACCTACAACAACAGGTGTTTTGCAACAACTATCTGAAGCAAAACTTAGAACCGTAATGTGTACTGGTGATAACTTACTTACAGCTGTCAGTGTTGCCAGAGAATGTGGTTTAGTTAAGGAAGACTTAGTATTTATTCCTTCCTTCACAGAGACTGAAGGTCTAATCTGGAGAGAAATTGATGATGAGAAGATGTCATTAGATGCTACAACTTTAGATTTGTATGGATCCAACAAGAATTATACACTTGCAGTTTCAGGTGATGTATTCAGACATTTGTTGAAAAATGGGATTGACTTGTTCTCAGATGAGTACATTACAAAAGTGTTGTTGAAAGCGAATGTGTTTGCAAGAATGTCACCAGATGAAAAGCATGAATTGGTGGAGCAATTCCAAGACTTGGACTACACTGTTGGATTTTGTGGTGATGGTGCCAATGACTGTGGTGCTTTGAAAGCTGCAGATGTTGGTATCTCATTATCTGAAGCTGAAGCGTCAGTTGCTGCTCCTTTCACTTCTCGGTTATTTGAAATTAGTTGCATTTTGGATGTCATTAGGGAAGGTAGAGCCTCTTTGGTAACCAGTTTTAGTTGTTTCCAGTATATGTCGTTGTACTCTGCAATTCAATTCATCACAATCTCCATATTATACAAGAGAGGGTCAAATCTTGGTGATTTCCAATTCCTATGGATTGACTTATTTTTGATCTTACCAATTGCCATTTTCATGTCATGGTCAAATGCATATCAGAAAGTTGTTGCTAAAAGACCTAGTGCAAACCTTGTCTCACCTAAACTATTGATTCCATTGGTTATTAATATTATCATCTTGTTGGTGTTCCAAGTTGTGATATGGTTATATGTCCAAACAAAGTCTTGGTACATCAAACCTGTACCTGGTGGTGATGATGCTGTTCAATCTTCCGATAATACTGTGTTATTCTTTTACTCCAACTTCCAGTACATTCTTTGTGCTATCTTCTTGACAGTTGGGCCTCCATATAGGGAACCTATAAGTAAGAATAAACCTTTCATTGCCAATATTGCCTTTGCTGTGATGTTCTCCATTGCGCTCATGAATGTGCCAGTTGAATCATTCCTGGGTAACTTGTTTCAGTTAACTGATATTACATCAGGATTTAAATTCCTAATTGTTTTCACAGCATTCATTAATCTGACTGCAAATACTTATATCCCACCAAAGTTTAAACGGCTTTTCAAGAAAAAACAAAGTCATAAAAAGTATAAGAGAATTATTAGACAGCATACTACATTTGAAGTGTGAATCATTTCTTTGTTTAGTTAAATAATATTAGATATCGTTATAATAAATCATATGTGTTATAGTATAAATATTTTCTTTAAAGTGACTCAAACATCTTTGCTTGCGAACTAGTGTTTTGCATTCTCAAGGTACTCATGAAATCTTCCTTATCAAAATATGCACCACACATTCTTCTTTTCCCAGTGGTGATCCCAATTCTGGCATGTAAGCATCTCCAATTATCAAAGATTAAAACTTGTCCAGGTTTCAAGCGATGATTCAAGACATTCTCATCTCTATGAATGATTTCATTCCAAATTCTAATGGAATCATAAAATGTCTTGAGTTCTGCGTTAGATTTGCCAAAATTTGTTGAACGGTCAGAATTATTCCATGAGACTTGGATTAGTTCACCATTATCATCATGAATAAATATTGGTTTGGACTGGGTCAAATAAACATCTCCTAATGAATGACAGTCAACTTTGAAATTTGATAGGAATTTGTAGTTCTCAGGATATTCTTTCTTCATATCTTCAGCGCACTTGAAGGCGTCAACTAAAGTGGTATTACCGCCTTCACCATCGTGATATAGTAAATGGAATAACTGTAAAAATGGAGTGTATTCCCAGTAAGTACCGTCCGCATGAGAAGGAATCTCAATATCAGAGTACGCAGTATCTTTCATTGCTAAATCAGTAGTGAAATCCCAGAATCCACCATAGTGCGTAACTCTTATATAGCCAATCTTATTGCACAATTCTTCAGTGGCCTCAGGAGAAACAGGAACGTTATCAATAAAAGTGAACCCATACTTCCAGATATTGTTATAGAAATCTTTGGATTTCTTGTTTATAACGTCTTCATACTGGACTTTTGGAATTTGAGATTGAATAACATGTGTTGTCCAAAAGTTTCTCTTTGGGAAAAGATCCTCCTTGACAGGGGAGGCTGTTGTGACGTCTCTTGTGTGCAGCTTCAACCACTCGAAGGAGAAAACAGACACATGGTTATCACTCCAAATAATCTCTAGACTCTCATCACTAGATCTGACATGCTTAGCATGAATATCCTCTGGAATCTATAACTTTTGATTAATTTTGGCGAACAGGTAAACCAAGTTAACTTATACTCACTGAGAAGGTATCAAGCAATCTTTGATATGTAGTAGAGTCATAGCATTCCTTGCATTGACAATTGTCACGGAGCCAAATATTCAAACTAGGAGATGTCAGTTGACGGACCTTATCTAGAGTGAACGTATACTTACTACTCAAACGTCTTCCCACCCTCTACTTCAACACTAACTTTCTCCTTGTCACTTTCAGTGCCTCTTAATATGAAATCAGTAGTCATTTTGTATTATCAATTCTTGTCCTTTAAGCAAGCCAAACACTCAGATAATGATACTTTGATGATCTTTAATGATCCTTCGGAGCTTTAATCTACTGCAAAATGCCCCATCATTTACCCCGGGCCCAAAAAGGAATATTCCGACCTCATAGGGAGTCACGTGTGTATCCTATATAGATAAGACAATATTCCGACCTCTATTGTTAAATGCAGAACTTTTGCTTTAACAAGGAGCTTTTGACTCTTCCGCAAAGAGCCTACTGGATAAAACGGTCTGTTGATCAGCAAAGTAAGGAGACAATAGTTGGTGAGAAGTCAGTTGCTTTCAAAGTTCTGACTCTTTTTCCATTGGAACCTTCTTCGTGCACTGAGTCAAGAAAGAGCTACAAGTTTAACTTATCAGGTGATTGAGTTAGACAAGTTGATAAGTTATATATAAATTTGAAAAGTTTATAACTGTTTGAGCAAACTAAAAGTGATTTAAATACAATCCTCTAAATCAAATTGATTAATTGTTGAAAATGGGACCAGTCAGTCCAGCTCTAAAGCGTTCTCCATCAATCGAACTAATAGAGAAGAACGGAAGTGATAGATCTTCAGATTACCTTAATATATCAGAACCTCCAGCTGCAAGCAAAACACCAGATCCTTCTACAATTTTCCCATTACAAAGAAGATCAAGTAGTAACTATCAAACTGCTCTTTTAGGGGATAAATTGCAACATGTTAATTTCAAAAACTTGAATGAAACTCTTGGTAAAGATTCAGAGCAAACAAGAGAAATTGATCCTTTGAGTGGATCAAATTCCACTACATATCAGTCAAATCCAAGACAGGTATCAGAAGGTGCTATTGATGATGATGATAACGATGATGACTCCACCACTGGCCAAATCTGGAGCTCAGAGGGTGAAAAAAGAGCGATGCAGCGTCGCTCAATAGGTTTAAGAGGTGGTAAATATGAAGGTGACCCAGGTTTCAATGTTCAATATCGTGGTTCAGTGTCTTATCCTCCACAGTCAGGACATAGTGAGACAGCACCATCTTTAGGAGGTCGGTCAGAAGTTCCAAGATCATACCATTCAAATCAACAGTCACCAATAGATGAGAAGGGAAACATTTCGGGTTCTAATGATTATTTCCCAAGATCTTTTGAATATGCTGATTTTAAAAGAAGAATGTCAAAAGATTGAGGTGCTCGGTATCCCATCGGTTTTTCATCATAATTGCATTAATGGCCCACGATTTTTCCTTCTAGTTTCAAAAAAAAAAAAAAAAAATTGTCTTGATTTCCCACTTGAATATGGCGTAGGAAGTATTTCTACACCTTTATGTTTATGACATTTATGGCTAATGAAACATGACTTGTTAAGGATTGTAGATAGGTGTTCAATAGATGCTCCATACTTTAAAGGTTAAACCCCCAAAACAGTAGAAACTGCGATGCAGAACAATATATCCGACAAGCTGTTCTAACAGGGAGACCTCAAAATGTACTACTATCTGGTTTTGGTACACTGCTAACAAGCAACACGGACACCTCATACACTTAATAGTTAATACTTAGTACTTAATGCTTCACCAGCAATTTAAGATTTCTGACCACAACTAAGCTAGACTCTGCATTACTGCAAATGACTTGAGAAGAGTTATCCGGAGCGGAGGTAATTACCATTACCATTAAGAAAACAACCTGTTGATCCAACCAGCTGGTTCTCTCTCTTCCAAATAATTAAAAGGATTCACTCTTGTTTTAAATAATGTTGACGATCGGGATCTGAAGCTTGAAACCACATACCCAGCAAGCTTTCAGTGTCCTGTTCGCTCCATATTCCACACGCAGATCATGATGACACCTTACTGAGAGACTAAAATAGAACCTCTTCAGCTAATCTCAAAACCCATCAACGGTCAAACTTCATATATCCTGCTGGCTTTCATTGCCCGATTCGGAATAACGTAAACAATTCTCGGGATCTCCCTCCTTTAGTTGTCGTAGTTACCGATCTTAACACGCGCTCGGTGAATGCATCAACTTGCACCAAACTCTCAAAATTTATTGAAAGATACCGAGAACCAGCCATCTAACGCGCCAGTAGTTGCCAGCTAACCACAAAATGTAGCGCGTTGTGTATGTGAGTGGTGCTAAAACAGCAATAGAGGACCGTTGTTCATATTCACATCAGATCAGGACTTGCATTAAAATAATCACCGACTCCTGAGCCATGCTGGTTGTTAATAAATTTTGTTACATGTTGTTTATAGAGTTGAGATCTATATATACCAACGCGATCAGGATATTTTGAACTTAAGAAGATGCTTATTTTAATTCTTTCCATCAACAACACTTCCTTCATTCATTCTTTTCAATTGTTTCAAGGGTACAGCTCTATCTAACTAGTCATTCTTTACAAAATATATCACTATTGATCAACTACTTTCACTCATTTTCAAATAGTTATTTCCAGTTAGATTCTGTTCCACTTTTAACCTGTTGTTATTATATCAAGCTATACAAAAAATGAGCAAGATATCAGGTTTGTTTACTGTGCTTGCACTTTCGTTGATAGCTAATGCTTTAACAACTACACTCACTTCAACAAATTTACATACAATCACCGCAGTTCGTTATAACCAAAATGTTCAAGAGTCAGACTCTTTAAGCACAGTCGGTAATTACACAACTGAGACTGTTGGTATTCCTTACAACAGTGCAAATGTCCATATCGTGTCATCAACATCAACTGTTTATGTCAGTGCTGGTTCCAACTATACATTCACTCAAGCTTTGCAATCAACTTCTTCTCCAGCTAAAAAGACTTCTGTTGTTAGTACCAGAAAAACTACTGTTACAGGTCGCAAGTCAACAAAGACAGTGACATTGAGCTCACCAGTTTCGAGTACTCAAAGTCCTACTGTCTTCACTACAACAAAAAAGCACACTGTTTTCACAGTCTCCAACTCAGTTTCTAGCACTTTGTCAACCAACTCTGCTGGTTCCACTTCTGATGTTGTTGAGACAAGTCAATCAAGATATGCTGTATCAACCTCAACAAGAGTTGCAACTGTTACAACCAAGTTGACCTCTTTAGCAACAACTGCTGCTGTTCCAATTTCAAAGACTGCTGTTACAAAGACAACAACTATATTTACTGCATCTACTACTCCAAGTACAACTTTCACAGGTTCAGCTGCTTCTTCAACTTATACTTCTGGTCAAGATCCATTGTTTAGTGGAAGTCAATCAACTGTTAAGCAATCAACTACTATTACTACTTCCGATTTGACTGAAGGTGTTACAATCACTGCTTCTTCAACCTCTAGCTCAGCTGTTGCTTCAGCTCCTGGTACATCTTCAAGTACTGGTAAAGTTACCTCAGCAGGATCAGCTGGCTCAGGTTCTACAGTCACTAGCTCTGGTGGTTACTTCAACTCAACCTCTTCAGTTGGTTCAACATCAGGAATCGTGAGCTCCTTGAACTCTACTTCATTGTTGAGCTCCGATTCTTCTTCTTTCACCACTTCTTTGAATGTTTCAAGTGCAATCTCCACTGGCTCTTCAAACACTTCTATTGCTTCATCATCTTCATTATTCTCTTCATCTAGCCAACTTTCATCATCAGTCGCTGCAGATTCAACTACATCAGTTTCAGTTTCAGTGTCAAGTTCACAATCTACAGAAATATCTACATCTGCTGCCACATCTGCTTCAACCAATTTTGATTTATTCTCTGTTATTGAAACTGATGCCCCACCAAGTATTTTCCCAAGAGAAGCTTTACCTTTAGAAATCTTGGATGGTGTGTCAAATGATGGTGTCCCATTTGAAACAAACAAGTTTTATGCCAACTTATTCCTAGATACTCAAGAAGATATGGTGTGGACTTATCCATATGGTTTATTCAAGCTATCTAGCACATATTATGGTTTTGCAGTCTCTCACACAACTTCATCTCAATATGTTTTTGGTAACTACGATGATGCAGGTAACGCTGAATATTATTACAACCCAGTTGATATTGCTTCAATTATTTTTTCTGCTGATGGGTTTTCAAGTGACAACTTTGACATGGATGTCAGTGATATGAGAGCCATGTCTGTCTTGGTGACTATTTTCAACAACGCCAGCTCTCCTGATTCAAACTTTATTGATTTATCTTTGGTTCAAGGTATGGGTTTTGTTTCAGCTACTTACAATGGTAACTTAACTCCATTATTGAACTCCAACGTTGGTTTTTCTAAATTAGTCTCTGAATCCTCAGATGCTTTGAGCTCAAACATCCTCAAATATAAGGCTACTTTATACAACGATGTTGAATGGTTAATCTATGTTACAGTTCCAAGTGGTACAAGTGGATTCTCATTATCTGCTGATGGTGATTATGCTATTAAAGGTTCCAAGGCAGTTGATGGTTTAATTATTCAAGTTGCTGTTGCTCCAGATTCTGGTGAATCATACTATGATGAAGCTGCTGGTACTTATGCTACAACTGCTGAAGTTGAAGGTACTACAAATGGTGATTCTGCTTCTTATCAATTCAAGTACACAACTTCAGGTGACAGTTCAAGTGGTTACCCACTTATTTTTGCCTTGCCACACCACTTGAAGTCTATCACTTCAACTACTTCTGGAAGATCTACCGGTATTTCATTAGATTCTACAACAAAGGGTAAGATGTACGCTTACTTGACTAACGAATTACAATTTGAAGATAGTTTCAACACTCAAGTTCAATGGTTACCATGGTCTCAACAAATGACTGGTGACTTATCATACAATGCTACTCAATTACAATTGTTGGCTTCTGTTGCTAACGATGAATTATCTGTTGATTTCACTTCATCTACCTCTGGATTGAGTACCTATTATGCTGGTAAATACTTGGACAAATATGCTTACATTTTACTTGTTATTGATCAAATTATTGATGATGATTCTGTTAGAAACTCCACATTAGAGAGATTAAAAGATGCTTTTGATACTTTCTTAAACAATGAGCAACTATATCCATTGATGTATGATACTCGTTATGGTGGTGTTACATCTACTGCTGCCCAAGATGGTGATACAAGTGCTGATTTTGGTGGTCCATACTATAACGATCATCATTTCCACTATGGTTACTTCATTCACGCTGCTGCTGTTGTTGGTATGATTGATGCCAAATTAGGTGGTACTTGGGCCGAAGAGAACAAAGACTGGGTCAACTCATTGGTCAGAGATGTTGCTAATCCAAGTGAATCAGACTCTTATTTCCCTGTTTCAAGAATGTTTGATTGGTATGCTGGTCACTCTTGGGCTGCTGGGTTATATTCTGCTGCTGATGGTAAGAATGAAGAATCATCTTCTGAAGATTACAACTTTGCTTATGGTATGAAATTATGGGGTAATGTTATTGGAGACTCTGCTATGGAAGCTAGAGGTAATTTGATGATTTCTATTATGGCCAAATCTATGAATGACTACTTCTTATATTCAGATGATAATGACATTGAACCATCGGAAATTATTGGCAACAAAGTCAGTGGTATTCTCTTTGATAACAAAATTGATCACACTACTTGGTTTGGTACAAATACTGAATACATTCATGGTATCCATATGCTTCCAATAACTCCTGTTTCCTCAGTTATCAGAGGTCCAACATTTGTTTCTGAAGAATGGTCACAAGTCATTTCTTCAATAATCAGTGATGTTGACAGTGGTTGGACTGGTATCTTGAGATTGAATCAAGCTTTAACGGATCCACAAGCTTCTTATGATTTCTTTGCTCAAGATGATTTCTCAAGTACGTGGTTAGACAATGGTTTGAGTAGAACATGGGGTTTAGCTTTCAGTGGAGGTTTATCTAACGCAGTTTAAATTTCGTTTTTCATTTAAAATATGTTATGTTATGTTTTCTTTTCTTGTTACGGTTTATTGTTTCGGTTATTTTAATACACTTAATTGATATTTTGTTTATTACTGTACTGTAATTAATTCTATAAGGCACCATGTGTCTTCAAGTAGTGGACAAAGTAGTTATGATATAAACCATTTTTGTTAATCGTTTTCTTCATATCTATTCTTAATCCAAGTTTGATCCAAATTTTACATTTTGGACATTTAACAAAGTGATCAAATAACTTTCTGCTTTTGGAAACAAATAGTGATTCTGGCATTGGCAAAACTATTGGATTTGATTGAACTGTCTTATCAAATGGTAATAAAATACCATGAGACATTGCCATATGGAAATTGAATTTTGTCTTTGGTACCCAGTTAACCCCACGGCAAAGTCTGCACATTATCTCTATTCTATTTGAAGATTTATATTTTCGGGAGTATCTGTGGAAGGAAAGATTTCTAGCTAAAGAAGTGGATTCAGCATCTGCATCTTCACCCTCTCTTGACTTTGGACAAGTTGTATTTTTATGGTATTTAAATTTGGTATCTTTAGATTGTAGCAATTTCATTTTTAGCCTGTGGTGTTGTGGATACCTTGGAAGCCAGGTTTTGTCTGCAATCAGCGCAATATTTTTGTAGTATGTAATTTGGCCATCTGTATTGTTCAACATATCCGGTGTGATACATATTGAATCACCAATTGCCTCATCTTTGAGCCTAACAAATCCATCAACATGTTTAGGAACTTCATCCAAGATAAACTCATCTATATTATCAACAATTTTAATTTCGGCCTTTTTTAACGCTTCATCTTTAGGCTGATCTGAAAAATTGGAACGAACATCAGTGAGTTTATTTGAGGCAATAGTGTTTGAATGGGGATCGGCCTGATTATTTTCCTTGTCATCAAATTTATCACTGATATCTAAATCTTCTAATTCGTTTTGCAACACTATCAAATTCTCGATTTCATTTTCAAGCCCATCAAAAACCAAAGATGTATCGTCGACATCAGGACCTTGCTCTTTTTCATCAACCACTGAATTTGAATATATCCACTTTTCCACTTCTGAAACTGGCGCATCAAAATTTTCAATGGACTGGAATTCTAGCCAACCTTCAATGTAATCTAGATCAACCATAATCTCTTGTAGCAGCTTTTGTGTGTAGCTAAAATATGCTTATTCAGTAGCAATTTGTAAGAGCCTATTCCTGTCAGCTAATCAGCACCACTGTTATTTCTATACTACCACCCTTTATCATCTTGAATCATCATCTAGCCCATTTCCTATACCTTCGTTCTACAACTTTTGTGCGAGTAGATTTTAGATAACACAAAAATGATTATATATCTGTCAAAAATTAAGTGACATCGAAATCTTTAATAAAGAGTGCGTGTACCAAGACACAGGTAATTAATACGTAGATAGAGTGTATAACCTCCAACCTATTTAAAGAAGATCTAACAAATATAGAATAGAGTCTGGACTTTGAGCTGCACTATTAATAGATCCCTTTTCATAATATGCTCATTGCTAATTGTGATCACTTTTAGGGCATGACTCAGTTCGGCTAGTGAAAGTATCTGAGTACATAGTTAAGGCAGAAAAATGTGCGTCTGAGTGAGTTAAAATAATTCTCGAAGCTGATCCAAAATTCCAACGGTCCCCAAATTTTAATAGCTGATATCGAAGCACCTTAGCCCGTTAGGTTCCTAACTTACTAAACTTTAATACTTATTGCTCACTTGTTTTAGCGTCACTAACTATCAAGTACATATTTCAAAGCTTGATCTTGAATAAAATCACGCCATCTGAGGTCAGGACTGAGAAAGTGTTTATTCCTTGGTGCTTTCGGTTTTATGCTGGTGGTAGATTTCGGTGAATAACTTGGGCCAAACGTACGTATCAACATTTAAATTGCAAGCTAGCTGTAGTTGATCTTGGATCCATAATTCAACCAATAACAAGTAGAATAGCTAGTCTTGATTTGCAGTTATCTCAGATCACTCAAGTATGTTGAGCAGTGATTCGTGAACTTTTCATATGATTTGATGTTCTGGAATCTTAAAGGATCTCCATTCTGTAGATAATTAGTTCGGGTGTCCCATCTTCAACACAAATATCGTCTGCATAGGACAAAGTACTAGTTTCTCGGGTTGAGAAAATCAGAGCTTAGCTGGTAGATCTGAGAATTTATATGGTCGCTGATAAAGTAGTTTATCAGTTCCACATATTCACTGTACAGATGGTCCCAGACAATGTGCGGCTCGAGGTAATTAATGTTACATAAATTATCAATCATGGTTGCCACTCTTATAAACTTTCAAGTTTTACACTGGTAAATTGTAATCGAGAATCGAGATCTATCAGTAGAAGTTGGAACTTGGGTACATAGTTCGAGCTTTTTATGCGTGCGCACAAGGAGAAGTTCATAAACCCTGGAGTGCCACTATTTTAACCGCCATACTTTCATAGTAAGTACCTACAAAAGCTCGAAGAAACATACGCAAACTTACAATAGTGGCCTCTTAGAACGAATCATCGCCAGGAACCAGAATTAATAAAGGATTAGTGGTAAAATTTTCCTTACTGGAGCGACACATATATAGTTTATTTTAATCAGGACCTCTCATAAATATCCCCTATATTGCTCACACTAGTGAAAAATGTGAGCAATCATCCCTCAGCAGACTCTGATGACTGGCCTCACTAATCTTGTTTCTTCACTAACAGCCCAACCATCACAATTTATAACCTATGTACCGTACGTCGTACGGGCGAAAAAAAAAAAGAATAAGTTTTAGCTTTAACCGTTTTAGAAGGACATCACATTGCATGGTTTTATATGCATCTATATGCATCTCGGAGAACTGCATTGCATTGAATGGTCTTTTCTCAATTTTATTTCCTTGAGCACCGATTTCATCATAATTTCTATAAACCTAGTGGCCAGTGGCCACCAACATTTCACCATGATCTATATGTTCAAATGTAGTTGATCCGAAGAGTGGTGCCTTCTGGAAAGTGTCAATAATTCAAGCCAGATGCTCAATAGTCACCATGAAGTTCTGTTTGTACTATCAAAAGGCATGTCTAGTTTGTTCGTAATTTCATTGCTATCATTTGGTGGTCTCTGGCAACTTCGTTCCTCAATTCAGCGAGTTGTCGGTTGTATAAATCTTAAAGGCTATGTGTGCTGTGCAGTGTCCACTGTCCACTCACTTTCAAGGCTTAAAATGATCTTCGATTGGCAAGGGAATTGCCTAATTTTCACAGCCTTTGAAACAAGGGGAAGTCTCGGTGCTGTGTTGGGATGTAGACTCGAGGTACCTCACGAGTCACAAATTCAACTCCCAGCATAAACGCTTTCGCTACGTAATGCCTGTTGTAAATTAGTGTCTGGGCTGCGGGCATAGCCAAAACCTCAAAAATTACACATAAGCTCGTAAGTTAACCAAGTAGATCAATTGGTATCTACCTAGCTACGTCGTTCGCTCATTATGAAATTTTGAGGTTGTGCTGTCTGACATGGTCCAGAGTTGCAGCCTCAAAAAAATTTGATGAGTCCAAACTCCTAAGGCTTGATCATCAATCATTTCTACAACAAGCTGTTCGTAACAAGGTGACTTCACCCATCGCATAGATACAGCACTAGCTCCATAAATAGATGCACCGTTTTTACAGAAACTTACCTACTCGCTAATTCCATGGTTATAAATTTGCTGTAATACGTAATCACTTCAGGTATGTCGGATAGCTTGATCTGGAATTTTCATCTTGCTACAGGGCCGGAAAAAGTTATTGTTCAGATCCAGTTTCAAGTACTTAAACTTGTGAATTTGATCAGCATACAAAAGGTCTATTTAATTAGGATTCACAAGAGAAGTTTCAGTACACTAAAGTACCTTGTTAAAAAAACAAGTACGTATAAGGCTTTTATGATTTAACCCAAATCTTATTGGCGCAATAATCCATAGATCACAATTGATCGTAGTACAAACTAGCAACCACATTTGAGTTAGATTACCAGTCTATTATACAAAATAACTGCTGTGTCCCTAATATATCACGGCCATCCTTTTCCCTTTTCCCTCCAACCATGCGATCCCTACTATACCCTGCGTTTGATAGGTGTTCTACATTTTCTCACGTTCCAGAACCCTAAACCTAGCACTTTCTAAACATTATACTTATGTACTACTTTAAATTATAACAAGTCACACAGCAAATTGTACGATATTTATTTTCAACGATCCAACAACCTTCTCTTCAATAGGAAAAGTTTATTTTTGGTACGTCCAAATTTGTTTCCATACTCAAAAATTAAAATGCTAGGGGCGAAAAAAAGGTTTCCCGCCAATCTATGCAAACCAAAGTTAGATGTTATGTATTGTAATGTTCTGCATGGTATAGACAAGTGGTTGCAGAAGAAGAAGAACAACAAGACTAAGAAGAAACATTTTTAATTGTTCTACTACATATTCCATGGAGGGTACACAACAAGTAAAAGTTACTATTCGATCTTTCTCATCACAGATCTTTTAATACTAAAGGTATAAACCAACCATACTTTCCCACCATGTAGTTGTATTGTATAAAACTTTACCAAAATACCCACCCTCAACTGCCGCGGGGCCAAATTTAACCAACGTAACCTTGGAATCCCAGGACGCAGTATGAAATTTCTAAAGTATGAAACCATCATCTACACGGGTACATGGTACATGGTACATACTTTTCGGTTTAGCCGTAAATATGCAGGTTCCAACCTCCTCACTAACAAAACATAAATTTGATAATCTGTTGTAGCATTTTGTGTGCATAGACATGCATCTGTACATTAATGCAATGTCGCTCAAAGGAAAAATTCATATTTCATAGGTAAACTCAACTTTTGGAAGACTCCATTAAACAAGTTTAAAGCCCTTTCAGTTCGAAAATTTGACTCTTCATCATGGGAGTTCAATTAATATCCTTGGAGATCGTAAACGAGCTCTTTATTAATCACTATCTAAGTACAATCGGGCTTCCATTAAATAGACCAGGGTTAATTCGGTTTTTTTGGGACACCTCTTCCGCTGAAAAAAAAATTAAGTTCTCGTGTACAGTGTCTATACAGTTAAACCGACATACATCGACATAATTGATGTACCTTCATAAAGAAAATATATAGGCATTTCACTTAAAAGTACATTTAGTCCAGTACCAAAATAATCACAAGGACAGCAAAAAAAATATACTACCTGTTTCATCAAACACACTTTACCATCCAGAGACAACTTTGTGAGCAAAAAAAAACGTTTGATGGAATTTTAGATTCTTTCCTTCACCATCAACTTGAAATCATAAAGAATTTAGAAAGAAACAGAAGCTATTTTATTAATAAAGACTGATATCTTCAAGATGCCGAAACATTCTTTGGTGTCACCAACAGAGTCCAAGGCAAAGCGCAAGACGCCTTCTACACCGAATGTTCCATTAAACGGATCAAATTCCAATGGCGGTGCTAATAATAATGTTCCAGCTTCAATAAATGAATATGAATTGGTTTCATCTCAAACTTGGGCTCAGATCGGGTCATGTTCATTAGCATTAAACTTATACAAAATAGCCATCAAATCATTTGATAATTCATTAAGACATTTACCAGATAATATAGATTCAATTATAGGATTATCCAAATCACTTAAACTTGATCAAGAAGGTTCATCAGCTCTTGGTTTTAAACAATCTACTGAATTAATAACATCTGCAATCCAACAATATCCAAATTTAAGTCTAGATGTTAATTTGTGGAGAGAATTAAGTGAATCACATCTTGGATTGAAAGAATATGAACAAGCTCATCAAGCTATAACAAGAGCATTACATATAAGTCCAAGTGATCCAGATTTATTATATCTAAATGCTGAAATTTTGTTGAAATCTAAAAATTACAACTATGTTAAACACATCCTACATACAATTCTATCCATCTATCAAAATAAAACTACAGATTTGATCAATGACCATGATCATGAAATCATAAGGAACACACATGCAAAACTTGGTTATTTATTCATTTTGGAGGGTAATTTTAAGTTTGCAGTTAATGATTTCAAATTTGCTATTCAATCACCACCACCAAAAAATTCAAGTAAAATGGAAGAATTTGCTTTAATCTGGATACAATTTGCATTATTGAAGGAACGTCTAAACGAATTTGATGAAGCTTTACAGATTATCAATGAAGCTATAAGATTGATTGGTCATATTCCTAGATTATTGATTGCAAATGCCTATTTATTGTTAATACCCTCCACCAAGTTTTCCGACCCAATGGCTGCTATTCAATTATTAGAAAGTGCTGTAAATCAACAACGTCGTTTAGAAGATGAAGATTCAACAGATTTTATTACATGGTATTTGTTAGGTCGTGCGTATTCATTAATTGATTCACCAAGACAAGCTTATGATACATTCCAGATCTCTTTAGGAAAAGGTCCATCTTCACCATTACCTTGGTTAGCAGTTGGGTCATTATATCTTAAATTAGGTCAATTACCAGACGCATTGGCTGCATATTCTCAAGCAGCAAGATTACAAGTTGAAGGTCCAGATGCTACTGTTTCTCAAATTATTGCTTCTGCTACTGCATGGGATGGATTAGCTTGTGTGTATGAGCGTTGTGATGATCAAGCCCATGATGCTGCTGATGCTTGTCTTCGTGCTGCAGCTTGTTTTAGGGCTGCTGGTGATATGAGAGCTAGTACCCAAGCTGAACAAAGAGCACATTCATTAACAGCTGCATCAAGAGGTGAATCTCCACCTCCAGCATTGAAAGGACCTTCAGATACACCAGTTGTGTTGCTGAGAGATTTCATTGCGATGTCCTCTAAAGAAATCAATAGCTTGTGTCAAGAACCACAAAACTCAATGGAACAACAACAGCAACAACAACAAGCAGCCTCTCAACCACAACAACGTCAAGTTTCAAACTCACAATCAGCTCCACAACAACATCAAACACAAGCTCAACCTGTACAACAACAATTCCAACAACCAGTGAGATCTGTTCAAACTACACCAAGAATAGAAACTCCTAAACAATTTCATCATTTACCACTTCCAAGACAATCATTAGCTGGTCGTTCAAATACCCCAGATCTTAGTGATGGTGGATCACATCATAACACACCACAACAACCAAATTATCAACAACAGCAACAACAACATCAAGCAGCTCGTACACCACTTCCTGGAGCTACACCAGTGATTCAACCTGGTCAAGCACAGGCCCAGGTTCAAGCACATGCTCAGATGCAAGCTCATCATGGTCAACCAGAAGGCTACATTATTGATGCCAACCACAGAGGTATCTACAATGGACAATCTAATATCCCACAACAGGCCATTATTGCAGGTCCTCCTCCTCCACATGGGATCCCAATTGGTGCTGGCTCATCGGGTCCAACTCCTACAGCTACAGTTGCGATACCAGGTCCTCCAGGAGTCTTAACTAATGGTAACTACCCACCTCCACCACCTCCAGGATATGCCTATGCAAACGGTCAAGCTGCACCAAACAACTTTGTTCAATGGAGATAGAGTTTCTCTAGTATTATAACTATATTAATGAAGGCACGAATATTTAACGATAAGATCCCATTGTAGTTACTATTCTTAGCTTACGCTCACAATGTCCGCAAACACGCTAACTTCTAAGCGGTGCTGCGAATGTACCGTATCTCGTTAGATTATATCTCTAATTCACGCGTCTCTCACACCAATCAGGTTCTGGAAAAGAGTCTTTTACCTGTTCTCGACGTTGTAGATCTCTATATCCTCGCTGCCCAAAACGGAAGTATTGCCTAATCCGGGTGTTTTCCCTTTAAGGCACCCCCTTTGCGCTAAATCTCGAACGTTAACGCGCTTTTTGGTGAAAATTTTAAAAAATCAGATGCATCGCGCATATTGTTGATTTTAATTGTCAATCAAAGGAAAATTTATAGCCAGAATCGCAGAACGAAGGGAAGCGAAAAAATATATATATATATAATATATAAAGTGATCCCTGTAGGAAAGCTCAGTTGTACTCTACTTGATTGTGGATTTACACCAGATAGTTTAATACTTCCCATCAGTCACAGCAAAGATGCATAGAAGCTCAAGTCATATTGGATCTCTCCACGATTACAAGCCAAAGAAGCTTTGGAAATCTATTGTGTCGAAAGATGCCTCCAAACAAGACGCAAATGATAAAATCACAAGAACAAACACTATGAGCTCCTCAAAGAGTAAAAGAAACACGATGGTGATATCAGAACCATCATCAATACGAGCCAATGGACTTAAACGTCTCTCTATAATATCTGGTCACACTTTATTGGATCAAAGTGCAAAAGATTCTTCAATTGATCCAAAGGAACGCGAATTCTACGCCAAACTGAATAGCAATAGACATCAATCAATTTATATGGGGAACGATGATGAAGACGATGCTGATGATAGTTCGATGCATTTCATCAACATGGATGAACCATCACAAGAAAATGATACTTTATCTTCAGCTCTAGAAGACTACAAAATATTCACCAAAAAATCACAACCATCACAGTACACAAAACAAGAAGTTAAACAATCCAGAATGGCTTCATTACCATCTTTTAGTTCTGCAACTACTATTGATTCTGAGATTTCAGTACTTCATGTATCCAACTCTTTATGGATCGGTTCAACATTAATTGATTTGGAAGATGAGAATCTAAATGAAAAAGATTTTGATCATTTTAGAGATTTTGATATAGAAACAGTTTTCCGCGAAGAAGATCAATTTGAGAGAACACATAGAACATCGTTGATATTTGTATAATTCAGAGATTGCTAGGAATACTTTTAATTTATTTAATGAAATGCTTATGATATTTAAAACAAAAAGTTATTGGTGTAGAATTTTTAATAATTCTTGTTGTGGTCTTATTTGTCTATATGGGTTTACTAAAAGTTTCCATAAATAGACCCCGATTCTTACACAAGGGGAAGAATAAAATTGTGGTAAATACAGAATTAAGGGCACTGAAAATGAAGAGGGTTGTAAAAAGGCATCAAGGAAAGTCTGATCATAGTTGGTTTCAGTTATGTGCTTATTCATAGCCGACTTAACCAAGTCTCAGATTTCAAATGATCCAATGGCCCACCTTTTAGCTTAGCAACATATCCCCCATCACACCCTAAAACAAAGCCACAGATTCCATATTAACCCTAAAATTTTCTATCATATTCTATTAAAATCACTATAGATTTTTTCTTATTGGGTACGTGATGTACGTATTTGATAATTTTAAGTTTCTATGTGTCACTTTGGCCGTACCAAAAATATTTCCATAAATTTCCAGAATTGTCCAGAACACATTCGCGAAACAATAACTTTAAAATATTAGGTGAATTTTTTATTGTTGTTTCATTCTGGAAAGGGGTAGAAATCTGGTGATCAAATCTTTGTTTGGTAATTGTGGTGTTAATTTGTGAAAAGGGGGTCGGATAGAATGGGTTCTAGAAAATTCAGCTAGATGGTTAGAATGGTGTATATAAAGAGAGGTTGAACTCCAATTAATGAGCTATTGAATAATTTTCAATCATCAAAGACAAGTTTACAAGTTTTACAAGTCAACAGAAAGAAAAGCGAACAACAGCTAATAACAATTCAATATGTCATACTCACCATTCTGGGATTTCTTTGATTCAATCAACGACGAAGTTGAACAATTCAACCGTTTATTAGCCTCAAATGGGTACGAGAATCGTGTTAAAGTCTCGCCTTCATCTAAAGCTGTTACTCAAGGAAATGATAAGGACAAACAAGTTGCTACTGCAAATGATAACAAGAATGCAAGGGGTTCAGATAGATCATTAATCTTCCCAAGTTTGTTCAACACTCCAGGATTCTTTTCAAACAGTTTTGATGTTGTCCCTCCAGTTGATATTTTGGACAATGAAGGGGACTATGAACTTCATGTATCTATTCCTGGTGCTCAAAAGGATAAGATCAACTTAGATTTCAACGCTGATAAGAACGAGGTTGTCATTAGTGGTGAAATTCCAGCTCATAGCGAGGATAAGAAGGTTAAAGTCAGTGAACGTACAAGTGGTAAATTTGAACGTCATATAACATTACCATCAACACCAAAGTTGGATGAAGAGAACATCAAGGCCAATTATACAAATGGGGTCTTGACATTAAAGATTCCAAAACTCTCCAACGAGAAATCAAACTCTCGTCGTATTGAAATCACCTCATCTGAATCTTGGACTGATGGTGAATCAACCTCAGGCTCCAACAAATTATAAGCTCATCAAATCTGGAGTTTACTTTGCTTATAGCCACTTAAATAACGAATTAATAATGAATATATGATTGTATCAAATTTAATAGTGTAGTAAAATTTTCGGTTAATGCACGACTCTGCAAGTCGAATTTTTTGTTTACCTTTTATAGTCTCTTGAATACTTTAGCATTGAGAATACCTTTTTTGGTGGCGAATAGTCGTGTTTTGGGCGTCCAACTAAATGTATCGGAGACCAGGGAGCAGCAGTGGTGCCAGTGCGCCTTTCAGGCCACCGCGTATGAGTATACCCACGAATCAAGCAGGATCAACTCATGATGCTAGATCAACTAACCGTGACTATACCTCAGTGAAAGAGAACATAGTGCCCAAAGACAACCAATCACAACAAGCTTTCAAATCAGTGGTGCCGAAAAGAACTCTTGTGCCGCCTACTGCTCGTGTTTCTGAGTCAAAGAAGCAACAGAGAGAGCCAATTCCAGGTCATGAAAGATTCTTTGAAGTTGTATGGAGGAAACAAACTATGAAGAAAAACAAAACTTGGGATGGTGACGGTGTGGTTCTGGTGACTTCTGCCTATGTCTCGTTACGCTCAGATGAATCTGCTAATTATAAGGAACTAAGTAGGCTAAATAATGTCTCAAGATTCACTACTGAAGCTGTCTTTGGAATGGGCGGTTATGAAGTCGAGGTTAGTAGTGAGATAACAGACATTCAAGAAATTAAAAAGTTCAAATTCAGTGCTAGAATAAGTACGGCGAGTAAGACTGAGCCGATACCAGTTCTAACTGTGAAACCTATACCCACCCCTATCAAAAGAGAACATTCAAAATCACTAAACAAACAATTTAAACAAGTTATACCCACAGATCCAAAACCTCAAAAAGATGAACCATTATATGATCCAACTGCTGACGGATCTATAGTGTTAAAGAGACATTATGCTTACGAAACCGATGTTGTTGTGGACCCATTTCTTGGGAAAAAATTACGTCCTCATCAAGTCCAAGGTGTCAAGTTTCTTTACGAATGCGTAATGAATCTTAGAGGGTTTGATGGTCATGGTGCCCTACTAGCTGATGATATGGGTCTTGGTAAAACTCTTATGACCATCACAACATTGTGGACTTTACTTAAACAATCACCAGAAGGTTTTGAGAAACCAGTATGTAGCAAAATACTCATTGCTTGTCCCGTCACATTAATTGGGAACTGGAAAAGAGAGTTCAAAAAATGGTTGCCAATGAATAGATTAAATGTCCTCACTTTAAATAGCAAGAACACTATTGCTAGAGATAAGCAAGATATAAAAAACTTTGCCAAAACCAAAGTATATCAAGTTTTAGTGATGGGATATGAAAAAATTCTAAACATGAAGGAAGAACTTGCGTTAACTAATTTTGACTTGTTGGTTTGTGATGAAGGTCATAGGTTGAAAAATAATTCCAATAAGACTTTACAGGCTTTAAACTCTCTTGAAATTGAGAAGAAAATATTGTTGTCTGGTACACCCATTCAAAATGATTTATCTGAATTTTTTAACATTATTGATTTCATAAACCCAGGAATATTGGGTACTTATAACCAGTTCAAACGTAATTATATGAATCCAATATTAGCATCAAGAGAGCTTAACTGTTTAAATCCTGAAATTATGGAAAAAGGGAATGAAAAATCCAAAGAACTTATCAATCTTACTAAACCTTTCATATTGAGACGCACATCATCAGTCATTCTGAACCACTTGCCACCAAGAACAGATATTGTTCTATTTTGTCGTCCCACAGATCTGCAAATAAATTTGTTTAATGAAGTTTTAGGTTCTCACAGATTCACATGTTTATTGAAGAACACAACTGGATCCTCTTCGTTGGGATTGATTACAATGTTTAAAAAAATCTGTAACTCGCCATCATTGATCAGAGATGACAAAGTTTTCAAGGAAGTCACTGATATCAATGTTGTGAATCAAAGCTCGAGCGGTAAATTATCAGTTGTTACGGAGCTTTTAAGAGAGATCTCAGCCAAAGGTGAAAAAGTCATATTAGTATCAAACTATACCCAAACATTAGATATCCTTCAGACTGTTTTAGCCAAATTGAATTTGACTTACCAAAGACTTGATGGATCAACTCCGAACGAAGATCGTGACTCTATTGTCAACTTATTCAATACAAGTTCTGTGAGGTCCAATTTTGCATTTTTATTATCATCCAAGTCTGGTGGAGTTGGATTAAATTTAATTGGTGCCTCGAGATTGATACTATTCGATAATGATTGGAATCCATCAGTTGATCTACAAGCAATGGCTAGAATTCATAGAGATGGCCAAAAGAAACCGGTCTTCATTTATAGATTGATCACTACAGGTTGTATTGATGAAAAGATTTTCCAACGTCAATTAATGAAAAATAATCTATCTGATAAGTTTTTGGATAATAAAAAAAGTTCAAAAGATGATCTATTTGACATGACTGATTTGAAAGATTTGTTCACTTTACAACAGAATACCAAATGTAACACCCATGATTTGATCGATTGTGATTGTGGAGGTGAAGGTGTTCAACTTTTCGATGATGAAGAATTAAGTGATTTGGATGATAGTGAAGATGAAAATTCACAGAAGGCACAGGTTGCCACCAAGAAGAATAGTTGGGTATCAGCTTTAGACGTTAAAAACAATTCTACTGATGAACTCATGGAGAAGAAGAAAACAATGAGAAAATGTTTAGTAGATTTTAAACATATAGATCCTTCATTGTTTAATACAATTGAAGATATAACAAATGGTGATGAAGTTACGGAAAAAATTGTACAAAAATCTCCAAATTTGATTAGTTTTATATTATCAAAAGTGAACAAAACAAGTCTATAATAGAATGCATATTATTTATTCATTTATTTAATTGTTTCATTCTAGCTTCAGCAGCTCTAGCTCTTTGTTCTCTCATCAATCTCATTTTTTGATCATCACTCAAAGAGCTCAAGTTTGCCTGAGCTAGACTAACACCTCCTAGTCTCTTCGTAGCACCATTTTCCACAGAACGCGACTCTTCTTTAGCTTTGGCTAATTCTTCCTTAATCAACTTTTGCTTATCTTGTTCTTCTTTATTCTTCTCCTGGACTTCAAGTTCTTCAACCTCTTCTCTACTAACAGGTTTACCGACATGCGCTTTCTCCCAATCCACTTGTCCGTCTTCACCAATTTCGAATCTTGCAATTTGGAAAGCTTGTCTCACTTGTTTATTAGCACTAAGGTCATATGGAGTTTTCCCATTTGGATTCTGTATTGATGGGTCAGCCTTAGCTGTCTTGATCAAAATTGGTATAAGGTTCTTAATACCGTGTGCAGCAGCAAAATGAAGAAGTGTTGGTGTGTTGTAATATTCTGATTCTGGTTCTAACGTGAAATTTGGAGAAAGTTTATGCTTGCGAAGATAAGTTATTAATACTGGACCTCTTGATTTTTTCAAATATCCTACAACTTCAGTTGTATGTTTTTCCTCTTCTGAAATTTCTTTAGTTTCCTTCTCTTTTTGAATTTTACTTTGTTGAATTTGTTCTTGATGTTGTTTCTGTTTTAATTTCTTTTCATCAATCTTTGGCTTATCAGTAATGTTCAAATAAGTCAAATTTACCCATGCTCTTTTCAATTCTGAAGTTGTTGCTCTTTTTGTTGTAAATGGGAAACTTCTAATTCTTTCGTCATTATTTTGCAATACTGCATGTTCATAACCAACAATAATATTTCTATTAGATGCACCGTTTGCTCTAATAAAGATAGAATCACATTGATCTAAATGACTTTTCCAAGATTGTAGTAATTCTCTGACTTCATTTTGTAATGCAACTTCATTGTATCTACGCAATGAAGAACCTGCAGAATTTGCTTTCCCTCTAGAATTATCACTTGCACTTTGAGCACCACCTTGTTTTCTTCTTGTTGTATAACGATGGAATGATTTATGAGCAACGATATCAACACCTTGTTCCAAAATAGACTCTCCTGGTTTGAGTGCGTTCCCCTTTGTAGATTTTGGTTGATGATTTATTATAGCACCAGCAAAATGACCACCACCAATCATTAACAATGCAGATTTCTTAGTTGATGAATTTGATTTCCATGATTGCAAAGCTTCCAATGGTTTCTCCAATTCCTTTATGCTAAATAATGATTTGTAAACACCAAAACATTTGTCTTGGTCTAATAGATCAGATTTGAATAACACATATGGTGACCTTGTAGCTAAGTGACTAACGACTCTCTCAGATTCTTGTAACTTTAGGTTTTCCAGCTGTTGAACGTTTTTCTCAAATATTGTTTCTAGTTTGTCTTTCTTGTATGCATATAAATCATCTTTGTCTTCCTCATCTTCAGTCTCACTTGATTCAGATCCTGATATACTTTCATCTAAATCACCAGCTAATTCTTCAAATTCCTCTTCGGTCAATCTGGGTAGACCTTTCAAATCTCTTTTCAGATTGAATCTATGTAAATCAGATTTATAATAATCTTTATCCTTCGGCTGTAGTGTCTTTGGTGAAGATTCACGATCTAATCTTTGTAATGACTCTACTGTTAATTTGTCACTTTGTGGCAAAACTTCCTCGGTGGTTGAGCTATCAAAATACATCAATTGTAATGATTTGAGCACTCTAGGAGATAAATCATACACCAAAGTCTCATCCTGCTGGAATTGGGACTTCCCTGACATCGTTGAACTGTATATATCTTGTATCCAACCTTCACTATGTTTCACATACAATGACTATTTTGATAATTGTTTTTTTTTTCAACACTTTTTTCTGCCAAAATTGAAAAACTACAATAAATTCATCCATAACAAAATTTTTATAATATATCTCTAACTATTTACATTCATTGAGAGCCGATTCTATGGCACTCTTTTAGGAAATGACGGATCTTTTCTGGTTCCATGAACGGATGAGTTCCATGACCGAAATTTATTATGTATTGCTTCTTACCACCTCCGAAGCCTTTAATCATAGCTTCAACTTTTTTGGTAATGACTTCATCTGAACCATAGATGGTACCTGGGTCCAAATTACCTTGTAAAGTGACTCTTCCGTTGGCAACCTTCACAGCATCTTCTGGTTTGTACAACCAATCTAATGAAACAGCATCATATCCTGAATCACATAATTGATTCAATGCATACCATGAACCTTTGGAAAAGATAGTTACTGGGATTTTTTCAGTTATACCTAGACTTTCTAATTTCTTTGGTAATTTTGCAGAGATTTGTCTCAAATATGGTAATGAAAATTCTTCAAATTCATTTGGACCTAATTCACCACCCCAAGATTCGAAAACTTGTAACATTTGAGCACCAGCTTCAACTTGATATGCTAAGAAATCAACAGCAACGTCTGTAATTCTTTGTAACAATTCATGGGAAGCTTCAGGGTATTTATAGATCCATTCTTTAGCAAATCTAAATAATCTTGAACCACCACCTTCAATCATATAAACCATTAAAGTCCATGGACCACCACAGAATCCTAATAATGGGACTCTACCATTCAACTTCTTTCTTGTTAATGTAATTGCTTTGAAAGCCCAATCTAATTCCTTAGTAACATCAACATCTTTATGTAATTTTTGTAAATCTTCTGGAGTTCTTAATGGATCAGTAAAATGAGGACCTTGCTTTTCAATCATCTTCACCTCCATACCCATAGCTTGTGGGATAACCAAAATATCACTAAAGATAATAGCGGCATCA
This sequence comes from Hansenula sp. Y91-04, assembly GCA_037042445.1. Lineage (NCBI taxonomy): Eukaryota > Fungi > Ascomycota > Saccharomycetes > Phaffomycetales > Wickerhamomycetaceae > Hansenula > Hansenula sp. Y91-04. The sequence continues at coordinate 51,920 of JAXQKK010000036.1, read as the reverse complement.
ATCAACCCTTCAAAATGATCAATTGGTTGAATAGTGATTGTAGATGCAATTTCTGCATCGTGACAGGTTTCAAAAAAATCACGACCTGCTTTAACTTCATGATATTCAGGTAAATAACGACCAGCTTGTCTCTGTTATTTGTTAGTTTGGGAACAATACCCCATTATTGAAGCTCCTCCTATATGTGAAGCTTCAACTATAAGCGATTCAACTCACCATAATCCAGATAGGCGGTCTTTCAACATTTTCACCTGTTTAGCAATACATTAGTACTCTTGATTTTCTTCAATAATACAAATGGTACATACCTCTTGCTGCTCTCAAGATCAAATCATTCTTCAACGGTGGGAATTCATGGGCTGTCATTTTCAATCTCTTAGTCTCTCTTTCAGCCATATCCTTTGCTAATTAAAAGCACTTTATCTAGCTAAACTCGTCGAGTATTCAATTCTGGCCATTTTAATTATTTCTTCGATGAGTACCAGATGTTGGCCCCTTACCGAAAAATTATTTTCGTTTTGGGACACACGGTAATAAATGATAATTTCTACAATTTCCAACTAAAAGTTAGTGTATTTATTAACAACAGAGTCTAAAAATGTATCAAATATCCTTAATGAATTATGTTTTATATAATAAGTATGTTTTTTTTAAGTTATTCAACTTGTTCAGTTTCTGGTTTATCATTCCAGAATTCGTTTGTAACAGCCATTCTTTGATGATTATACAATGGTGGTTGTTTTGGAATATTTCTTCTAAGGATATTTCTTTGGAAATCATCTGAAAATTCTCTCAATTGATAAGCTGAATGTTGCCATAATGGGACATCGAATATTTCATCCAATTCTTCTAAAGTTAAACCTTTAGTTTCAGGTAAAAATAATAATGTTAAAATAGCACCAACAATATTCCACATACCATAAAAGAAGAATCCCCAAGTGCTTGAAAAAGCATTCAACATTGAAGGCCAAGTGATTGCAATAATAAAATTCCAAAACCACAAGTTCCCAATCATTAAAGAAGATCCTAAAGTTCTAATATATAATGGGAAACATTCAGCAACATATGGGAATGTAACAACACCAGAACCAAAAGCATAAAAACAAGTAAATAAATAAAGACCTAAAGTAATTGCACCAACATGACCGGATTTATGTTCCATTGGAATATAAAATGAAAATCCAGTTAAAAACATCATACAAGCCATAATTGGGAATGTTAATAATAACAAAAATCTTCTACCAGCTTTATCAATTGAAAAGAAAGCTGGAATAGCAAAAAGAACACCAATAACACCATAACCTAAAGAAGCACCCAATCCCTCAATATCTGTATAACCTGCATCGACAAAAATAGTTGAAGAATAATAAGCAATGATATTAATACCACAAAATTGTTGCATAAAAGTAACAACAAAAGCAGCAACAACAGCATTTCTATTTCTTCTAACGGTAAACATTTCACGAATTTTAACCATTGTTGGAGTTTCTAAACCAGCCTCTTCTTGTAATAAGACATATTGATAAAAACAATCTCTTGCAGCACAAATATCATGATTTCTTATAGTTTGTAAAGAATGGAAAGCATCTTGATAACGATCTTTACCCATTAACCATCTTGGAGATTCTGGAATAAAAGGGATTTGAAATAATGCTAAAAATGCAGGAATCATAGCAGATCCCAACATTAATCTCCAATTTAAACCATCACCAATACCACGACTTGGTACATAATAAAATGCTATTGAAAAAACATAACCAAGAGCAATACCAACAGCAGTAAAGAATTGCCACAACATTGATAAAGCACCTCTAATTGGAGCAGGAGCAGTTTCACCAGCATAAACAGGAACAGTACTTGATTTTGGACCAATACCAAAAGCACCAAGACAAGCTCTTGCAATTAATAAATGCCACCAAGTATTAACAAAACCTTGCCAAAAACAAGTTAAAGCAGAAACAAGACATGAATAAAAGATAACTTTTTTACGACCAAATCTTCTATTTGCTGGATCTGTAAATAAAGGAGAAATAAAAGCACAAAATAAATAAGGACTTGCATTAACAAGACCTTGTAACCAACTATCACGTTCTGAATCTGAACCAATTCCTAAAGCTTCAGGATAAAATAATAAAGCACCACTAATAACAGTTTCATCAGCACCTTGAGTTGCAGCAGCTAAAGAGATTGAAAATATAACTTGATATAATTTTGCAGGAATTCTCCAAGGATGAGTAATTTCATTATGAACAACTTCTTTTTCTTCATCACTTAAAAAACTCATTCTATTATAACCTTTTGGATTTCTAGCTAAAGCAGCACCACGAGCAAATAATTCAGGATCTGGTAAATCATGCTTTAGGGCAAAATTACGACCCATATTCATAACTTGTTCTTCATCATAATGACTTAAAATATTTTCATTTGCAGCTGGTTCATTTGGAGATTCTTCACCACCACTTTGATCAGATTTTAAATCTTGTGAAGAACCTAATTCAGTGTTATTATTGTTTACAGTACTTTCATTAGTGAATAAAGCACCACCATTATTTGCACTTTCATCATTATAGATGGATCTTTTCTCTGGATCCATTTTTTAAAATGTTTACTACTATCTCCAATCAGCTACATAACTAAAATACTTTAAACAAAAAGTACGAGATACATCCATCTTTATATACTTCAACGCATGCTAGATGTACTAATTCCATAACTCGATAGCAATTCAGATTGAGCCTTTTGCCAGTCGTAAAATTACCCATTTAAATGTTGCCCCGGTTCACACAACAAGAGGGCTTTTCACTGATCAACACAATTTAAGCATAAACGGAACTCATAAATTAGTGGTTTTAATGACGTAATTAGTAAAACTACTAGTGGTTAACTGTAGCAGTTTTAGTGTTGTTGTTTTGTGGGTTTTTAGTGAATTCAAGTGTTTTATTGTTGTTGATCGTATCATCATCTTGTTTACTACACAAATTCTCACATAAGGCTTACAATAACCCTTTAGACATGGTTAAAAAGCTTTGGGTACAATCGGATATTGTAACAAAGGGTTCCCCGTAAAAGTACCGAGTTAATTATTTAGACTTAATTACTCAACAAGATGAATATAATTGTGTCTTTATAGTCAAGAAAATATTGCCAATCCTGTCACGGAGAAATTTTCACAATATCCGGATTATCAACAAAGATCGGCTACACAATAAAACATTGTTTAGTAGTAATAATACAACCAAGATACTTCGGCTCGAAATAACCCGTAGTCATCTCCACAAGTATCCAAGGCTTGTTGTTACTCCAATATGTTGAGCCTTTTAATTACCCCATAAATAACGGTCAAAATGATTATACTACCATACAGTTATCTTTTTTGCAGTAAAATACATTAAGCATTCATTATATACCCAACCACTCTTTTCTCATAATATCATATCTTAATAATTCATTCAGTTTTAACTCTTTTCCTATCATTTTCAAATTCTTCTAATTTTTTTTTCAATTCAACTTCTCTTGCTCTACTTTGAGCTTCTAAATTTTCTAATTCTGTAATCCTACTTTTATATAAATCATTAACTAATTCTAATTCAGAAATTCTTGTTTTTAAACTTGAAACTTCATTTTTTTCTTCATCACTATTATTACTTGAAATTTTATTTAAACTAAAAGCACTTGGATTTGTTAAAGAATGTTGAGGTCCAAAACTTGGAGATGAATACATCCCAGGTACTGATTGATTTGGATTTGGAGTTGAATTACCACTCATTATTGAAGGTAATTTTGTTGAATTTGAACCATTTACACCATTTGATCCAGCTCCTAATGCAGTCGCAGGTGAAAAAGGTTGAGTTTTTTCAGAATTTTTAAGTTCTGAAATTAAAGGTGTTGATTCATGAGACATTGTTTCCAATGCACCAGCTGCAGCTGCAACATGAGCTTGAGCTAATTGATGTTGTTGAACTTGTTGTTTTGGAGTTGTTGATAATAATAATGGAGATGTTATTTGAGTTAAATTTGGTGCAAATTGAGTCGGAGCTGAATTTGGATGATGTAACGGAACTTGTACTTGATGATGAATATGATGAGGTAAATGATGATGATATTGTTGATAAATATAAGGTGAATTTGTTGCAGTCTTTGTTGTATTTTGTTGTTGTTGTTGTTGTTGTTGACCATTACGTGGTAAAAGCGGTACTAAACCTGGAGAATCAGAAGTTGTTGGAGGAGTTGGAGATAAAGCTCTTGAATTTCCATGATCTTTTGGAGAAGATTTTTTTTGATCTTTTGGTTTAAATTCTGGAGTATTTGGATCAGAATTTTTTGAACTTGAATTACCACTATTATTACCATTTGAATTAACAGGAGGATGTTTAACTCTATTTCTTGATTTAATCACATCTGTTTTCAAAGAAATTGGTCTTGGACGACCATGTAATTTTAGAAATAATCCACAAGCATTACATAAAACTTGACCAGTTTCATCTCTTCTCCATAATGGAGTTGTTGAAGTTTGACAATTTTTACAAATTGGTGTAGATAAATTAGTTTTTGTTGTAGTTGCACCATTCGAATTTATATGAGTTGTAGTCTTGACATTTGGATGTTGTGGATTCTGTTGTTGTTGTTGTTGTTTTATTTGAGGTATTTGTAATGGGGGTAGTTGACTTTCATTAGGAGATCCAGATGAAGATTTAATTGGAGGAATTGTGATGCTATTTTGAAACGCTGTTGTTGCTCCAGGGTTATTACTCCCAGTAGCACTTGCCTGTTGATGATGTTGTTCCACTTGAGACATAATTGTATAATGGGTATTATCTTTAGATCTTATAATTGATTAAAGGGCACATACAATGGGTGACCTTTTTAATATAAACAAATAACGTGAATAAATAAAATATTGGATTGATTGCTCCCTGCACTGAACATGTAGCTGGTGTCCCTGTCTTCCCGTGTGCTGTTGAATGGAGGTTGTTTTGAGTCTGTGGATATCAGTTGTGTATTCCGTATTGTAGTTATCTTATCTTGTCAGTAAACAGTTGAAAATTTTTATTTCTTTGGCAAAAAAAAATTTGAAGCGCTGTAGAAAAAAAGACGGGTAGGGACACTTTATGGGAAACCAATCTGGAGACTCTTTTTGACTGCCGAAAGGGGAAATAAAAAGGGTTTCTATGTTGAATCTAGTGAGGATAATAATAATGAACTATCTACTGAATATCTGCTTAATATATCATCTATTGTTTGAATCAATCGCCTTTATACTTCAATCAGCTTTAAAATTAAAGAAAATCTTTTAAGCGCGCCTTTGCCGATGGCCGGGTGACATTTACTAGTAATACATTATGTAACATATATTCACGTGATTTTAATTTTTTTTAATATTACTAATCGATTACGTAACATTTGTCATCTTAGTAATTTTTTTGGTTTTAATTTAACCGAAGAATGAATTAGTATATAAAGAATAAGCAATTCAATTAAATAATTTATTGTAGATTGTAGAATTAAATAATCCAGAAAATATGTCCTTCCATTATAGCATTGTGTCTTATGATTTTCATACTTATTTTAAACTAGATGATCAACATCAAGTGGAATTTGCCACGAATTTTAAAGATTCAATTTCAAAAGAGTTTAATAATGAATTAGAAAAAGGTGAAATAAGATTATTTAAAACTCATAATAAACAACTTGGTCCACATCCTGAAGGTTATGGAATGTTTGAATCAGATACAAGATCTCCTGCTGCTTTTTTGAAACTTTTAAATTATTATCAATTAAATCATGGTGATTTAAGTGTATTAATACATCCAAGATCTGATAAAGGTGATTTAATTGATCATACTGCAAATGCTCTTTGGTTGGGTGAGAAATTACCACTAATAACAGAGTTTTTAAAACAACTTTAGGCCGTGATTTATTCCAATATGGTTTCACATTCTTCGGGATTTAATTTATATCTACGAAAACCGTACGATTTTTAACATAATGAGTACCCACCAAAATTAATAAACCACCACACCATAATCATTTATCTATTTATTCAATTCATAAGTATTTATTAGCTGGATCCAGAATCATCGTAGAACAAAATTTCATCATCTTGTTTTTTACGAGATCGAAAAGAATTTTTTAACTGCATTTTGAAGGAAATAGAACACTCCTTCAATGCACATTGTCTTAAATTAATCATTATTGTCCAGGATCATTACATATTATAAAAATTGAAAAATTTCATATAAATATTTATATCAATTGATCTTTGATCTCTTTACATTCAATTGATCTCTTCAAAATTCAATCATCATGAGACATGAATTTCCTGAAATAACATGGAGATTAAGAACTTTACAAATTCGTCATACACATTTATCAAAATTAGAATCTGAATATCCAGAAGAATTATTAACTAGTTTAACAACTGATTCAAAACAAATTTTAAAAACTCAATCATTTAATAGACCTTATTCATTATTTTCTCAAAATTCAAATAATGGAAGATCTGGTTCTGATTTAACTTCAATTACAACTCAAAGTATAAAATCTGATCATTTTGTTAAAAATTCAAAAATTCATTTAAAATATAGAGGAATTATGGGTGAAGATGAAGAAATTTTACCCACTGCATAAGATTATTTTGGTTTTTTAATTCTCTTTTCGTTCGTTTTGTATGGTGTAATAGGGTTGTTTATTGGAATTTTAGTTTAATTGATGTTTTAAGATCAACACTATTGTAGAAACTCCATTGGTCTATCTCGACAATTGATTTGACAAGGCCATCTGTAATAATATAAGAAAGCCTTACTGATTCAGATTGAATGAATTGCTCAATAGAAGTAGATAGACCGAGATCAAGTTAATGTTCATGATCAATTTGGTGATCTGGCTTATAATGTTGATCTGGTTAGGGCAAAATCAATTAATATAGCAGCTAGTGATCTTATATTTAATTTATACAGTATATATAAGGGTAATGAATTGCTGTACCTTTCTAATACGATACAACTTATGTAATTTAAGGTCCTTGAATGTTGTAGAACAGATCAAGCTTGAGGTTGTTGAAGTCAATTTAATATAATTGATTCGGCTAAATTCTCACAAGCTAATTACAATATTGATAAAAAGTGAAATTGTGCAACTAAAATAACATCTTTCAGTCCGATAAATATATCAAAATATAGCTACAGTTCCATTCAATCCTAATATCTACTTTTTATATAATATTTAATGCAATAACACCATTTTAGACAAATTTTAAAATTTTAACAAAACTACAAAATTTCAAAAATTACAGTCATTAAATATAAAATATAGATCTTACTTTACAAAACTTTATAAAATTGAGTAGTTCAAAAATGCCCAAAAATCAATCAAAAACATTCTTATATCAATTTTAGCATTACAACAATACTATTCATTAATTCTAATAGGTTTAATTACCAAATATTGAAGTATTTAATGATACTTTGATTCAAGTGCTTATATTATATTGACACGAATAACATGGCAGATCCAAATAATAGGTCTATACACAGATTTGAAACCTGGAAAAATAATATCCTTCGCTTAACACATCTATGAGATTTATATAAGTCCAATAATAACTAAATACCTTAACAAATTATAGCTTAAATGATTATGATTAATTACCAAATTCGGCTAAATATAATATTACATAATCAAAAAAAGTGCTGGCCCATTTCAAACAAAATCATAAGCGCTCAATTTGGTAATAAATATTAGACAATTTAAAGTACATTCAGGAACATTTTGATCAACGGAATCCTTTTCTATTGGGAAGGACATTCAGAGAGATATGGATGAAGAGATCTCTAAAGATGGCTCTTTGACTGACAAGGAGAAGTTGGATCTTCAAGCTTATCTACAGCCCAGCACAATTGATTTTACAGAGTTGAAACAACGACAAGAAGAGAAGGATTTAAAATTGATTGATGCTAAATCTGCGGTTGAAAGATATACAAAACTGTTGTCTGAATTAGAGGATGAGTTGAAGTTGCTAGAATCATCGGATTATATAGATAAGGTGGTGAAAGAGATTAAGGGATTTTTCGAATCTGTTTTAAATAATGTTTCAAATGATCAAGATCGATCTACTTTATTGAAAAGAAATGAATTATTATTTCAATCTAATGTATTATCATATCCAATGAGAATGTGTGCTTTTAATTATGCATCAGATTATATCCATGGAGCAAATCAGTTGTTTGTTAAACTGCAAGAGGAAACTTGCACAACAAAGACGATCAAAATTTCAAATAGGATTAATGATCTGAAGAGTAAAATTGAAAATTATAAATCTCAATTAGAAATAAATCGAGAAGTTATACAACAGGAAACTGAAAGAATAGATGCTTTTATTTTAGAGACTCAAACAAATGATGAATTGAATAGATACAAATTTGCTAAAGAGAAATTTGAAAAAGAACAAAGAGATAAACAAATTATGGCTGAAATTCTGGAAAAAGCTCAAATAGAAGAACAAAAACGTATAGAAAGGGAAAAAGCTGAAGCTGCTGCTAAATTACTTAAAGAAGAAGAAGAACGTAAAAGACAAGAAAATGAACGAATTATAAAAAAATTGAAATCAAAGGGATATTCTGATTCTGTTCCATTAGAAGTTGATGAAATTGAACCTTTTAATTTTGAAGAAGGAGATGATAATGAAACCAACACAAAGGTTAAAAATGAAAAAGAAGATGAAATTGGGAAACTTATGGAAAGATTTGAAGAAAATGATAAACAAGGACGAGAAGAGTTAAGAAAACAAAGAGCTGCTAAAAGAGCAGATCATGCAAGAAGGAAAACAAACGGCGAAACAAATATTAGTGATGATGATGAATATAATTATGAATTGGATGGTTCTCTTTCTGATGAAGATCAAGAATTACAACAGATATCTGAACCTGTGAGTGAATCCACTAGTCAAAGTCCACCTATTATAACACCAAGTCCAAATTATTCATCAAATGGTGGCCAAATTGTTCCATCCTTCAGACCACCAATCCCTCAACCTGTTAAACAACCTGTTTCAACACCAACTGATCCAAGAAAGAAACAAAAATTACAACCTACATCAAATAAAAATATGTTTATAGGAAGACCAACAGATCCGAGAAAAAGACGACATTTCTTGAATCAAACAGCTGGGAAAGTCCTAGTGAGTTCCAAACCTTCAACTAATATCGATGATCTATTTGGAGACTCTTGATATAACTAATTTTTAACGACTCTAATGAATTTGCTATAATATTATAACAGCTTGTAGTTTATGTCCGAACCAGAATTTTAATGTTGAAAAAAACCTGAATGTTTGTAATTAACCATTCTTTAACCAACAATTAGAAAAACCGTCTATAAAACCATCGATCATGTCATATATCGCCACTTCACTTCGTCCAGCTGTCTTGAGAATCAGACCAACATTCTACAGAACTCCTGTTCGTTTTAATTCTTCATTGATTAAAGAATCAACTTCATTAAAAGAATTTAAAGAATTAATAAATACAGAAAAATTAACAATTACTGATTTTTTTGCAACATGGTGTGGACCATGTAAGGCAATTTCACCAGTTTTAGAAAAATATAGTCAAGAATTTAAAGATGTTCAATTTTTAAAAGTTGATGTTGATGAATCAAATGATATTGCTCAAGAATATGGTATTACAGCTATGCCAACTTTTGTTTTATTTAAAAAAGGTGAGCCAATTGGTAAAATAGTTGGTGCTAATCCACAAGTTGTTAGACAAGCAATTGAACAATATCAATAGAGAAACTACAAAGGGGAGCATATACTATAATATGTACATAATATAAAACTTTATTGATTTTGGTGATTTTTTTTTCTTCCCTTCGTAAATGATTAAAACCAGTTAATCATTACCATTTATATATATATAAGTAAAAGCAACTGCAAAGCTTTCTTTTTTAATCCGCCAATCCACTAATTCTGTGGATGTAAATTGTCCATATTCTTTTTTTTTTATTTCCTTCAAAAGCGAAAGTACCCTTCGTTAAAAGCAACATATTTAGTTAAATAGTTTATCTCTTTTTATAATTTCATATTCTTCATTAATTTTCTCATAGCATTCATCATCATTTAATTTCTCAATCTTTAATCCATAATTCTCATTCCAATTTATAACAGGACATTTAATACAACTTCCCTTATATGTAATTTCATTTAAATAATCAGAATTTTTATTAATTAAAGATCCAAGACTCTTCACTTCCGATTCTTGAATCGTTCTTTTGAAATTGGCAAGTTCATGAATATTTCTTTCAAGGTTTTTCAAATTAGATTCAAGTAATGATAATGAACTTTTCAAAGTTATAAAATCAATATTCTCTTCAAGAGGTGTTGATTGAAATCTTGTTAATTTTGATTCCCGATCAATCAATTCATTCTCCTCCAACTTTCTCTTCTTCAAGCAATGTGACCCAGAAACAGTGTCTTCATTCTGTGGCAAAATAGGATTAGCCATAACAATTGTTGTTGTTGATCTCTCCTTGTTGTTATCTAAGCTATTGACACACACACACACTCAAATCCACAACAAAAACAAAAGCTTGATTGATTGTTTAAAACTGATTCTCTATGATTTACTTCTTTGTAATCAGACTTAATTTCCCATCGTCAAGAGAAACCAAACAAGTAAATGTTTATTAGATTGAAGGATATCAATTTCTGATATTCTGAAAAACCGTTCGATTCAATTCAGCGACTTTTTTTGCTCCTTAAAAAATTCGCCACTTTAAATTTCACCGACAAATTTTGACAGGTTTTCAAATTTTGGTTTGGGCACTGAACATATATTACATAATCAAAATACATAATCCGGGTTTAAGCGGCTGAAGCTACAAATTATAATGGTAATAACTAAAAATGTACATTAAAACTGAAGAGAACAAAAAATCAAAGATAAATTACATATAGAGTTTTGTGATTGTGTGGGTAGTCAGATTAGGCCACTGGAGCCAAGACGTTTTCTTTGAAGAAGTAGTATTCGTCGTCACCAGCTAAGAAGATGTTACCTTGTGGATGATATTCACAAATAACATAAATAATGTTATTGGAACATTCTTTGAGAGCACAACCTAATTGAGTAGATGATTTCCAAACCAATTGTGTGAAATGACCATATTGGGAGAAAGTACCCGTACTGTCAGCTGGATCAGTGTAGTTATAATAGACATTTTCATCATACCATAAATCAACAGCTTCTGTATCTGAAATTGTACCATAAGCCAAATTTTCACCAAAGTCCCAACCGGTACGATCAGAATGAACTAAAGTACCTGAACAAGCAGAGTGATCAGTATCTTCTATGGAATCAATGTAATCATAACCATAATCAGCTAAGGTACTGTTCCATGTTAATAATGGAACACCATGTTCAGCTCTGTATTCGTTATGTCTTGCTAAAACAGCTGCTTCAAATGCTGTTAATCCACTGGTGGCAGCAGAAGAGCTTGAAGAAGAAGATGAACTTGAGGTGGAACTTGAAGAGCTTGAAGAAGTTGAGCTGGAGGTTGGAGTAGCTGTTGAGCTTGAGGATGTGGTGGAAGAAGATGTGGATGAGGAAGATGTGGATGAGGTTGATGAAGTTGAAGAAGTTGAAGAGGTTGATGAAGTTGAAGAGGTTGAAGAGGTTGAAGAGGTTGATGAAGTTGAAGAAGTTGAAGAGGTTGATGAAGTTGAAGAGGTTGAAGAGGTTGATGAAGTTGAAGAGGTTGAAGAGGTTGATGAAGTTGAAGAAGTTGATGAAGCTGATGAGGTTGGAGAGGTTGATGAAGTTGAAGAAGTTGATGAAGCTCCAGATGTTGTTGCAATTAATGGAACACTAGTCAAGTCAGTTGAAGATGGTTCAACAGCTGATTCGGAATCTGTTGGTAATACCGTGGATTCTTCTGGAAGTGTGCTTGAAATATCTGATATACTGAAAGAGCTATCAGACACATAACTTGAGTTTTGGTATGGTGGTGAAATGATACTTGAAGATGATGATTCTAGTGATGAAGATACACCTGATGATGGTGTAATAGTTGGGAAACTTGAGCTTGACAAGAGTGAACTTGGGAAAGCACTTGTTGGATCACTATAAGTTGGAATGTTTTCACCATCTGATGATGGGATACTTGAGCCAGTTGATGATGCATCAGAGCCAGTTGAAGTAGCATCTGGACCAGTTGAAGAAGCATCAGAAGTTGGTGAACTCTTTGTGAATGCTGTATATGTAGCAGTACCGGTAAAATTATCGGTTGAAGTACTTTGTGCCATGACACCAGCTATCACCATTAATAGTGATAATGAAAGAGTTGAAGTTCTCATTTTTTGTCGTTGTATAATCAATCTAGCGAATGAATATTGATGATTATATTAGTTTCTCAAGTGAAATTATAATCAATTACTTGAAAGATTGAACGATTGTATAGATTCAAGTGTTGAAGTTTGTGGGTAAAAAAAATTGGAATTGAACTTGTACTTATTGGAATGGAAAATGGCAAGAAACTCGACCATCTCGAACGTCTCGCCTTTCTTTCATGCTAATTACTCAGAAACAGCTTGAATATTTGGATCTTTACTCATGCTTTACACAGACCTTGAAGGGGCTGGTGCATATCCCGGCATGCATAAGCATTACTTGCAGTGCTTTGTTTCGAGCATCACACAGATGACCGCAGAATTCCAGTTTGGGAACTTTTTTTGCGCAAAATGGTCCTCCAAAATTTGGACCGACAGTACACAAACGAATAGCCAAATCATTGATTGCCCTAATTATTTGATAGATGCCTCTTGGATATAGCCAAGAATTTCTTGTTTAAAATACGGGATCACTATTGTAACAAAAAAATATTGTTTGTTTTTGCTACTCCAACCTTTTGAAGTTTTTGCGGAAAAAAAACACATTCTACGCAGCTTGAGATTACCTCGCTGTTTATGTGTGACGATAGTGAAAACCACGTTCTCTTACCTTAAAAAAAAAAGCATCGTGTCAGAGAAGCATTAATATTGTACTGCTACATACTATTACTACATAGGCTGGAGCCTGGAAGCTGGCTCATCCCTTCCTGGAAGTAAAACAATAAAGCGCCGCGAGTAATTTCGAACGTGACAGACGTTTTTTTAGTGTTGATGCTTGAGCTCCTAAATCACGGTTCCAAATTTTGAAGCGTAGTACCAAAAATTACAACGGCGGAGGTCTGAGATGAAAACTAATTCGATACAAAAATCAAATTTAATCAAAATACACAGCAATTTAATTGATCCATGATGTCAGTTTTTAACTCTAACCAAATAAATCAAATTTATGCTTTTCATTAATATGTTAAATTTCATCTCAAGCAGAAAAAGTGCATCAAGATTTCTTCCTTCTGTTAAAATCTTGATTTGCTGGATTTCTCAAAATTGCAAAATACTTACCGCTTTCGGGCTCTCCTGCAAGATACGGCAAATGATGTACATTCCGCCACGACTATTATACTTTATGGTTGCAGCGGAGGGAACAACTTTAAAATTTGACTTATCCACCTCGAAAATACCCGACCCTATTCCTAAACTCAACATAGGACCTATTTGTGTTAGTACAGATATGAACAAAACTACGAAGCTCTTTTGAGAAAGGACCATGCCTAGAATGAGATTTCTGGGTAATGGTTTAACCTCCCGGCTAGGATTTCAGTTCGACTTCTGTTACGCCTGATTTGAACTTTGTTCAATAGTTAGGGAAGTATGAACACCATAGATAATAGCAAAAACCCGAAGCTCATTGAGTGTGTCATAGACCCAAAAAGCCAGCAATCGGCCATTCTTTCCTTAAGCAACTCGCCTTCTCTAAGTAAAGAGCCTGAACTCGTAATGAAAGTATCTTAATGCTAGACACAAATTACAATATCATTCGTCATTGGTTATACGAAAAGTATCTAATTAAGTCATTTTTGGAAATTCACGGCCAAGACTGTGTATGTAATGAATCCCCGAAGTAATTTTTAACTGCACATTTCAATTTCATATACTAGACTCTAGTACATAACTTCAAAGGATGTGATTAAGGTCTATTGAAAAATTCAAGATAAAGTTGTCAATGTTTGGGAAACAAATGTGAGCAAACAAGTTCATTGATTTCGAGTAAAAAGATTTATCTTGAGCTACATGAATGAATAACTATAGAATAAATGTACATTAATTAAAAAGCTTTTACGAACGTCATAAAAATTAACAGAAGAATCCGAGAATGATAGCAACAAATGAAGCAAAAGAGACAGAATTGAGGAGTTTTGCAGCACCACCTTCGAATTGAGAAACAGAAGCTGTAGCAGTTCCAGTTCCAGCAGCAGAAGTTGAAGTACCAACTTGTTCAACTGTAGTTGAATCTCCTGTAGCGGCTGCGGTAGATTCACCACCAAGTGTGTAAACAGTTTCAACTGTGATGGTGGAAACTTCACCATTGTCAGTGACAACAGTGCTGTAAACTTGAGTTTCAACAGCAGCAGTACCTTCAGTGGTGACTTCAGTAGTAGCTCCGGTAGCACCTTCAGTTGAAGCAGCAGTTTCAGTAACACCAGCAGTGGTAGCAGCAGCACCAGTAGTAACTTCTGATAATGGACAGTAAGTGGTATAGATTGTAACATCTTCACCAACTGAGGAAGTGACAGTTGTTAAGATATAAGTTTCTGATCCACTAACTGAAGTTGAAGCAGCAGAAGCAGCTTGTGAAAAGCTATCGTAGTAATCAGTGTTGGTGACATATGTCTTTCCAGCGTTAGCATCTGCAATACCACTAGCACTTGAACCAGTTAATGGAATCAAAGTTGTGTAAGTTCCAACTGAGCCACTGATAGTAGCGACATAAGTTGAAGTGAGAACAGGGACAGCTGCAATGTTTGTAGTTGCACCAGCACCTGTTTCTTCTGGTTTTGAAGCTGTAATTTCTGAAAGTGGACAGTATGTGGTATATATGGTTTCAATATTGTTCAATGTTGTAGTAACTGTGGTGAGGTATAATGTTTCAGTTCCGCTAACTGTGTTTTCAGCAGTAGCTGTAGTTGATAATGTTGTTGAAGCAGAAGCAGAAGTAGCATCATCTGGACAAATACTTTGGTAGAATGAAAATTCTTGACATGAACTCCATGATATTTCTGAACTTGAATTATCCACCAAGTGATAAACTGAGTAACAATCTGAGGTTAAAAGAACATCAGCACCATCATCACTTGAGTAGACTAACTGAGCACCGCTTAAAGCTGAACATAATTCATCATTTGAGCTGAAGGACCCTTCGATATTGATACCATCTTCTGTTATAGCAGCTATAGCATTACCATTTCTGAAGTAATAGTATAGTTCCAAAGTGGAGTCGAAATCTATTGGAGTGAAAAGCGATTGAGCATTCGTTATAGAAGCAAGAGCAGCTATTATACCACCTTTTAACAAGTAATTTTTAACCATCTTGTAGTAAATGTAGTGAGTGAATAGGGTTGTTGTTAAAAGTTATATGGAAGGACAGAAAATGAATATTGGGAAAGAAAACGATTTTATAAAATTGCCAACATAAAGAAAAAATTCATTTCGAAGTAATCTCTATGTCACAATTGAGTTCATTAGTATTGCATGCCACTTTCTCAAGAAGGGTTGAGTTATGCAAGATTTGGAGCGTGTCATAATACGGGTTAAATTAAGTTCATGCAATGATGCGTTGACCGGACTCTATGCGATGTGATGTGACGCAACATCATGTACAAATGTCCAAAGCTGGAGAGGATTTACTACTTGTAGATTTTAATTTCAGGAAAAAGTAATCGTTTGGACCGAAAAAGGGAAAACTTTTCACCTCAAGAACGAAACCAGTAATGAATAGCCAGCCCCCCTTACATGCTAAACCTCACCTCAGATCGAGCATCCTTTTTGTTTGCTTTCCAAATGGGCTTCTCATCATTGAAATGGCATGTTGTTTATTCTATATAGTACTATACCTTAGTGGATTCCGCTTTAGTTAATCAAAGTTGGGGGAATTAATTATACTAACGTTTGGTTTGGCAAAAATTATTATTGTAGATAGTCCCCAATTCAGAAAGAAGGAAGTTGTTGCTGGATTAAGTATTTTCGCAAAAGCTTTTGCGCTTTTGAGTCTTCTAGTGAATATTTACCAACTGACAGCTTCTCAAATTTTCAATGATGCCCTTCTTCATGCCCGTTTCGGGATATTATGGTGATAAACAGGCCGCCAGAACCCTTTGAAAGGAGCATTTCAGTAAACGCGTTCAAAGAATTTATTGAAAGACCGATTCTATGTAAAGGAATGATAGCTACCGAACTATCGTAGTCTTTTTACTTGTAGCTATTAATTGAAAATTTATCTCGCGTTTTTACAGCTCAGTATGTGGCCCATCAATTCATCGAATTTGGATCATATAACATATACCAAGAGACCAGTCACAATTGTAATTACACAAGGAAATACGAATAGACAGTCTACTACTAATTTCATCTTTCAACACTTAAACTGACTTTTACACAAAGATGGGTGAATCATTTGCCTTATTCAGAACGGAATCATTCACAATAGGCGTTCCTAAAGCTGCCTGTGATATTTTTTGACCTGCAGAATATTCTTTCCACCAAACCAAGTTCAACTTTACCGTATTTATTATTTGGCCATGATTAAAACTAGCTGTAAATTCTAGCCTTCCCAAAGAGGTGAATGTAGTTTCTCAAAACGTATTTCAGGTAAAGCTTATAAGTTGGACCTTGAACTTTGAAGTCTTATCATTTCCAGTACTATTTATTTATGAAGGGTATTAGTATTGGGCAAGGCTGTACTTTTCGTACAATTTATTGTATATACGCTTTACCAATATGTAAAGAGCTTGTCTAAGGAAAGTTTCTCCTTTTCTACTGATTACGCAGTTTGGTATTAGTGACGGTGATAGTAATTGATGGTGATGTGAATAGCTACATGAACCATCAAATATTTGAGTTCAATCTTGCATAGGAGAACCTCATCAGTGATTGATTGCTATGATAGCATCAAATATCACCGGAATTTATGTCTCTATGCTGTTTATAAACGTAGTTGTTTAAGAATCTATTCAAAGGTAAGGCTTTTGTTGATTTCAATCCCAGAGATTAGTTTCTGGCTTTCGGTTATAAATAGATGCTGATGCGAAATCCTAAACTTTCAAAAACTTCTTTGATCGCCTTGAACTTTAAATGTGATCACTCTGATTCAAAATCTTGACTCAAAGATTCTCGATTAAGCAAACAAGTTAAACTGGAGTGAGTATTCATTTTGGTTCTAAGTTTAGCTACAATAGGAATATTTATAATTATGGTTTGCCAATTTAATGGTGACAAAGTTTGATGTATGATTAGCTTTTTGACATCCTTGTTTTGGTTTCATGCACTTGATATCTAAAGTGATTTTATCTATAGCACTCTCTGAGGCTATATAGTTGTAAGTACAAGAAGATCCTCAAAAGTCTCTTCAAGGCAACAAACACTCAATCCCTGTTGAAATTAATAATATAATGTTCTCCACTGGAAGTATGAGTAAATAATTAAGACAAGAAAATCAATCAACTCTTTCACCTCTTTGGGATTGCTTACATTAACAAAGAAATATGGTCCAATGGTTTCAGTACTTTCGCTCGACAACACATGAATCATCACCAATCTTTGCTCACTACTTCTTTAACTAAGGCAATCCCGAAATGGATATTTAAATTTGTTTAATTGCCATAATCTGCTAACCTTACTGGCACTATGATGTCAAATATAGTGTAATCAATCCCTTCTGTGCTGATGAATTAAATGGAAACAGAAATCGCTGAAAATATGATCTACATCGATAAACTGGTATACAATTTCAATTAATATAATAAACGCCAATATCTCAAATCAAAGAAAGCCTACTGACTGAGCTCTAGTTAATGATCAGTCAAGATTCTATATTCACCAGAAATTAGGGAATTGAATTTCACCAATTCTTTGTAGATAACCTAATATACCTGTTTGTGGTTGACAATTTGGTTGAACATATTCGAGTCTCTTATAACTTCCATGTTCATTCTCCCAAATAAAGATGTTTGATTCATCAATAACCACCTCTTCTGGAGTATCTTCATCATCAAAGTAAACATCAATACGCTCACCTTGTCTAGGATACATAACAAATAGACTGTCATCTACTTCTTGTTCTTCAAGACAGTTATACCAACCATCGAACTCCACATCAGTCACGTTTGTATTGAAAACTTGAATGAAATATTGATTATAGCGAGCAGTGCGTAAAATTTTTATATCCTCGATTGAAGATAAATTGGCACATGATATAAACTCTGACAGATCCAGTTCTAAGCGGTAATTTCCTCGAGTATATTGTTCTATGAATGGTTCTTCAACTGTCTCATTCAATAGTGTTCTTTTAGCTGTTGCAAGAGTGATAAAGAGGGAGATGATCCATAAAGATTTGAGCATTATGTGACTAATTAAAATTCCAAAGACTATTGCAGAACAAATAACTTGTATGTAATTTGAAAATGAAAAACAAATAATCTGGGCAGGTACATCTTTTTGTATGTTAGAATATTTTCCGTCTAACTTGTTGGGACTTTACCGATCTTAGACAACTTACTTAATTACTTAATATGTCAGACCTGCTAATTATATAGTGAACTCTCAAATTAACGAGAACAGGTTTAGTGCACACATATTACAGCAGTAATATCTTTGGGGGATAAGAGCTTCGCATGATGATTGAAGAAATCACCAAGTTGTTAAATTTGAACAATTATTTGATCAGTCATAATTGTCTAGCAGGATCCAGTATGAAACATACACCCACTAGAATAAACCAGAAATGCGACTGGATTGTACACTGTTGACTATAACCGCGCATCAGACACCCCTGAATTAGTCTTCATTGAGGATTAAAATTACCACTTCCACTAAAACGCACATTGTACTTCTGTATTGCATCTCATGAGCTTTGCGCCTGGGAATATATTTTGCTCTCAAAGAGAACGAGGCATTGTAGAAGATTATTTTTGGAATATCTGAGACATATTATCTCAAAAAGTACGATAGGTATCTTGTGTTCTAGTTTGATATTAGAAGAATTAACCCTTTGCACTTTTAAAACCTCTAATAATCCATTCATGCCTTTGCTTCCGTGTTGGACCGAGTGTTCGCTAGATCAAGCCACACAGAAATCACCTTTCTGTAACCAACATTGACAGTAGATTAGCCATATATTGTGAGTCACTTTCCAGTTGTGATTTTTGTCGATTCAGCACCACCACCATTCACAACCAGATACACCGTCAACGTATATTGATTTCTATATAATTCATTTTCATGACCTAATATACATCTTTTATACGAAAAAATATATATATATATACCCAACCATAACCAAACTCCACAGCTGTCGCTCATCAGAGAAGTAGAAGTACAATATACTTTCATAATTACATAGACCTTATACTATCTTCTGGTTACGCAACCCCGTGTTCTAATGATTTCTTTAAAAGTGGCCCTACCGAATAAACACATCATCGATTTTCGAATTAGGGGCGTGAAACTCTTTGATACGTACTTGACAACTCAGATCAACTCAGCAAGAAGTTGTCCAATTCGATTCATTTGAAGTCAATTGGTGTTAAATAGAGTGTCATTATGGAACAGATCAACTTATCCACACACGGAAGAGAAATCCAGAAGTCTTACGAGCAAGTTGTTAGAGGTGACCCTGAAACTACATGGGTTATTTATGGGCCGGATTCTTCAAAAGCCTACAAAGTTAGTGAACAAGGTACCGAATTCGAGGAATTCTTGGAAAGTTTCGATGATGCACAAATACAGTTTGGTTTAGCTAGAGTGAACCCTCCAGGATCAGATGTTCAGAAGAATTTGTTAATTGGTTGGTGTCCTGATTCAGCTCCTATTAAATCAAGAGCTTCATTCGCGCAAAACTTTGCCGAGGTTTCAAGATTATTGAAAGGTTATCATATCCAAGTCACTGCAAGAGATTCTGATGATCTCGATAGAGAAGATCTTTTGTCAAGAGTTAGTGCTGCTGCAGGTGCTCGTTATTCTATTCAATCAGCTAAAACAAATGCACCATCAACCACAAGTTCATCTTCAATCCCAAAAGCTTTCAAACCAAAACCAGCTTCAGAAACACCAAAACCAGCTGCATCAAAACCAAGTCCAAAACCAGAACCACAAGTTATTAAACCATCTCCAGTTTCTAAACCAGCACCAGTCAAGAAAGAGGCTGAAGATGAATGGAACGAACCAGAAATTGAAGAAAGAGATTTTACAAAAAATCCACTAAAACCAAACACATCTACATACAAACCAATTGGTCGTGTAAACTTAGAAGATGTTATTAGAGAGGAAAAATCTAGACCTGATCCAAGATTAGAGATTGAACAATTAAAAGAAAAAGAAAGATTGAAAAAAGATAAAGAAATTGATGACTATCTAAAGACTAAATCAGCTTCTTTTGGTTCAAAAGTTCCAACTCCATCTCCAGGTTTAAACAAACCAGAAGTTCAAGGTGGTATTTCAAAAGCTTTTGGTACTGAGAATGGTAAAACTCCTGCACAATTATGGGCAGAAAGAAAACAAAAATCAGTCACACCAGAACCAACAACATCACAACAACAAGAAGAAGATGAAAAAGAGATTGAAGAAGTCGAGGAAGAAGTTAGTGTTTCTGATTTGAAGAACAAATTTAATGGCTTGGGTGTTAAAGGCGATGGTGAAAAAGCAGAAACAAAACTTCCTCAAGCATCACCAGGTTTACAAAATGCTTTCCCAAAAATCACCAAACTTGATAAAAGTTATGATTTTGATGAAAAGAAACCACCTTCATTCAGTAGTGGTATTCCATCACCAGGTATCAAATCAGCCTTCCCTGATGAAAGCAGATCTGAATTCCCAGCAAAAGTTGACGAAGAGGAAGATGACGAACCAGAAGCCCAAGTAGAAGAGGAAGAAGAAAAGGAAGCTACACCAACCCCATCTTTACCTTCAAGAAACGCTGCTCCACCTCCACCTCCAGCCAGATCGGGTACTGCAACCCCTTCACTTCCAGCTAGAAGTGAACCAGAGCCAGAACCTGTTCCAGAACCAGAACCAGAAGCTGAGGAAGAACCAGAAGCCGAAGCTGAAGAAGCAGGAGCTACTGCTATTGCTGAATACGATTATGAAGCTACTGAAGACAACGAAATAACATTCAGTGAAGGTCAACGTATTATTAACATTCAATTTGTTGATGAAGATTGGTGGTTAGGTGAAACTGAAACTGGTGATAAAGGTCTTTTCCCTGCCAATTATGTTTCTTTGGAATAGTTGGAAAATTATCAGCTTGTTTTTGTTAGAAAATAAAAGTAAAAGAATAAATGAATTGTATAAGTCTAAAGAATGGATATTGTAGCAAAATCTGTCAAGTTAATATCTAGATTTACACCGGATCTACAGAGGGAATGATTACAATATACTATATTATATCAGGTATATAATATTTTGTACTGTCTGGCAATCTGTTTATCTCTCTATACGCTAATTCACCATTTCTGTGGTGTTAATTCGGGATAAACTAAATTCTTGATTATTTCTGGTTTTGTGTCAAGTAGTAAATTCCGAAGAGAATTTCGGAAAAACTAGAGCTGCAGGACCACGGAAACGTCAGATAAAAGATGAAGAATGAATTGATTGTAGCCCTGAGTCTATAATTACTTCTCAGGCTGAAGAAATCCTGACTAATTAGCAAAAGAAAATCCAAACCCAAGAAAGATGATACTGCCACCTGATGAAGAAAAGTATTCACGTACTTGACCGATTCAGTTAATCTGACAAAGGTGAGGAAATCTTTGGTTAAATTGTAGGGACTGGTGATGCATCATAGGTATGTTGACTTGTTAGTGAAGTAGAGGGTTCTGAGGGGTTGATGATAGATCTTTTGTTGATGCTATGAGAGTGACAATCTGACCAACGAAACCAAAATTTCAATGAAGAATGATGATCTAGGGAAGAATCATACAAATCATTGACCACATTTGTGATCCAAAACGTATCGACTCTTCACTGCCAGCCTGGATTTTTTGTTTAGAGAAGTTGAAGTTCCAACGGGACGATTTATATTCTTCAGTTACTATTTTTGGTTCCAATATGTCTAAATGAGCTTCTCCTGAAGCTGAATCTGATGAATATTAAGACACACTCAATTCAGAGACCTCAAGTGACTGAAGTTTATCGGCAAATTTGGCATACAATCTGCCCTCTGTGTGTTCATAAGTGTCTTGATTGATGGATTGAGCTTGTCATGTCTCTGAGACCCTAGCTTCACTTCTAACTTCTCACTCTAGCACTGGTTCATAAGATCTCAAGTCACACTCACTGCACACTCACTTGCCACACTCACATCACTAGACCATTTTAGAAAAGACTATGCAAAAAGAGAAAACACGCAAAAAAAAAAAAGAACAGCACTGCGAGTAAACTGATCAATGACTGGTTGTGCCAATTGGATCACAGGTCCACCTGTTCTAATGAGCTCATCATAACCCCTCTGTTGAGTGAATGAAGTCCACCAAACCTGTCTGAAGATTGGATCCTCCATGAGATACAGTATTTCAACGTGCTGAAGCTCTAATGAACTGGTTTGCAACTGGCTGAAGCTGAAGCTGGTCTGCCAACTGAACCAAACTGTTTGATATAACCCCTCTGTCTTACAGACGTTCTGCAGTGGATGTGGAAGCTGGAAGCACCACGACATTCAGCTTATGGTGTCCAAAGCATACAAAGAACCGATGATTGATGAGTGTGAGACAAACGAGAGTGGTCTTGAACTTGAAACAACTCACACTGACTCCATGAGTCCATCCTGATAGCCAGCTCACCTCTTCATTTCTGGCAATGAGAAGTTGGTATACTCCACCAGATTCACCATCTCGTCTCAATTCATCAGTTGACAGCTGCTGCACCACACAACGACTCCGTGACTGCCATCATATTGCTCTATCAGGGACCCAATTGTGATTGATCCAGCCTGGTTGGAACGCTCTAACGTTGTTTTGAAGTGGTGATCTGGGTCTACCACCACCAATATTTGGGAACATCCCAACACCACCAAATTTAGAAATCATCCTGACCTGCTCAGCATGAAGCCACGATCCCAAGGATCACTGTGGCCTGGCTCTAACTGTCTCAAGTCTACTCCTTGAGCAGTTACTGCCAAAAAACTGAAAACACACCAACTTCGGGGGTCCTATACGTCCTGTTTTATTTGAGTTGGTATGGGACACACCATAGTTAAGCTCCTGATTACGTAAGTATTATGTCATCATATGTGGTCCAAACCGATTAGTTTTATGGTATACAAATGTTGATATTTTAAAATCATGATTGTAGCTTTATTTGGAGACTTTTGGTACTTTGTGAATCATTACAGGTAATACTTCTGTTGGTGAATTTATATGGTATCTTTTTTTTGTTTGATTTATTACCATGTGTGGCTGAAATTCTTCCAGCTCTGCAAGTAGGTATACCTTATTTGGTTGAAAAGCACTTATACACAGGGAAAAAGCAAATATTACTAGTAGATCTAATGATGGTGCTACAACAGTTTTCAAGGACCTTTTTGATTATTTCAGTAATATTTCCTTCCTGTTTAATTCAATTTATAATATCGAAGCTATTGTACATATATAATTTTTGACATTTGCACGACCTCATCACCTACAAAAAGGAAAAATTTTAGTGATGTTTTATTATACTCCGATAATTAGATGATTAGGATATTCAACAGACAGTAAAGATGGTTACTTTTAGTTGTGAGGTGAGTTTACTCTGCTTGTAATATGTACTTTTGTGTCTTTGTTACTAACACAGCTAGGTTTGTAATGAATCTATGTTGAAGAAGAAAGCTGATCAACATACTTCAAGATGTTATGGTGCTTATTTTACTTGTATTGATTGTTCAAAAACCTTCAACGGTACTGAATACAGACAACATACTCAATGTATAACAGAGGATGAGAAGTATCAGAAGAAACTTTACAGACCAAAAAAACCTCAACCTCAACTTCAACAACAGAAGCCAAAAGAAGTGTCAAAACCTGTGGAGAAGCCAGTTGAAAAGAAAGAGACAAAGAAGAGTGAGAAAATCGAGAAACCAAAATTTGACATTAAGGCTCATAAGGGAGAAAAATTGTACAAAGTGCTGAAGAAATTATCAAAAGATGATAAAAAGGCATTACTTAAAAAGATTCAAATAACGAAAGAAGGTACATTAGAACTTAACTAAGCATTATTATCATAGAGTAAACATTGTAAAATTATTTGTTGAGTCCTCTGTAGATTTTGTGATAGAATTGTTGCAGCTGTGGAATTGTTAATAGATATTTTCAAGAAGATAGTTTTATCATACATACGGTATCTATTGGGAAAGTTAAATCATCAAAGAAATATTCTGGTAAGTAGCCTTTCACATCAGATTCATCCAGATTAATTGGAGTGTAAATTATTTCTGAGGAATCTTCCTTAGAGATTGTAAGTTTGTAATCCAAAACTATAAAGATAAATTAGTATGTGAAAAAAATTGATACAGCATTTTATATGACAACTCACCTCCATTTTTCCCAGATTGTGAACAGTCAAAAGACAGTGCTTCTTCTGTTTCTTCAGCTTTATGAATTCTTAGTCCAACAATTTGTTCCATCATGTCAAGGATCAATTCATTCTGGAAAGATTCTTCTTCATTTGCACCATTAGTTGGATTATTTTCTAGATCTCTTAAACGTGATTTCAATTCTTCCAATTCGATAGAGAGCTGCTGGTTTCTATTTGTCAATGAATTTATGAGATCATCTGATGTTTTAAAGCGTGTTTCTGTAGATGCCTTCAAATCATCAAATAATGATTCAGCTTTAGATGTCTTGAGCTCATCTATTATTGAATTTAATTTTGGGAGATTTTTGCAAAGGAAGTTTTGAGTTATGGCATGTTCAGTCTTTCTATGATCAAGATCAGGTTTTGAACTTAATGGGAATTTCTTTACAGGTGATGGGATTCTTGATGAAATTGATGAGACTCTTTTGGATGGTGAAGTTGGTGTTAATTTTGGTTGTTGTACAGGACTTTTCTGCTTTGAAATCACTATTGGCTCCTTGATAGGTTCTGGATCTATGTTTTCCTTTGTAGCTTCTTTTTCATCTTCCACTGGCTCAACCTTCTTCTTGCCCCTGCCACGGGTCGGTTTCTTTGGCACAGCTAACTTGTTAGTTTTGTCAAACTGTTTTTGATCCGAGATGATCTCTAAATACATACGCTCCTCCACTGGCTCTTCTTGCACCTCGTCCTTCTTTGTCTTCTTCGAGGCTCTTGTCGTGGCTTTTCTCTTTGGTGGCATTGCTTCAATAAGACTTCCAAAATCAACTTTTCACCGTCTGATTCACGTAAAGTAAAACTTGTTGTTTTGATATTTTGTTGATATTTTTTGTTTACCTTATGAGAAATAAATAAATAAAAAACATCCCAATTTGGTAATTGCCTGATTTAGATATATTACCGGAAATCACATTTTCCACGTGACTACTCATCCGCGAAAATGACCATTTCCGGTCTCCTAGTTAATTCAGGAGCCCAAAAAAGAGTTTTTCATCTTTGAAAAGGAAACTGGCGTTTTTAAGAAATTGACCAAACGGTTGAATAAGATTGGAATCCCTGAGAAAGCCATCAACGACTAAACAAGGTTGTGATATTTTGATTGTGTCCATCGTCAAGGAGATCAACACAGAGAACAATGTCGTATCCACAAAGACCAGTCCATCAAAATTATCAAAGGTTAAATGAACTCCTTGATGCTATCAAGGAGGAATTCGAAAACGTTAACAATGAAGCTTCAAGTTTTAGATTACACAAGAATGAATATGATTTAAAATTCAACCAACAAACTAGTGAAATGCAACAAATCAGACAAACAGTTTATGATTTGGAAATGGCTCATAGAAAAATTAAAGAAGCTTATGAAGACCAAATCAATAGATTAAAGAATGAATTGGAATTAAAAGATAGACAATTAGCTTCTATTCAACAACAACAACAAAATCCAAATCAACCAATATTAAGTAATGGATCAAACTCATTACCTAAACCACAATTCGGTTTTGGTCAAGGTTCAAATGCAAACACCCCACAACAACCTCCATCTCAATTACCACCAGTTCAAGCACCACCTCAACAACAACAACATCAATTACCACCTCCACCTCAACAGCAACAACAACAACAGCCACCTCAACCACAACAGTTGCCTCCAGTTGGCTCTGTTCATCAACAATCAGTCTCTCCAAACCAACCAAAAACTGAACCAGCTCCATTAGCTCCAATTCCTCCAACTCCACAACAACAAGAAGCTAAACCAACTTCAACTCCAAGTGGAGGTGCTGCTACTGCTCAACCAGCAGGTACTCCAGGAGCTGCTGGTGGTGCTGCCCCAGGAGCTGCTGCTTCAAATGGTTATTTGGTTCCAGCTGATCAAAGAGCTGCTCATAATAAACAAATTCCTCCTTTCTTACATGATTTAGATGCAGCTTCAGTTGCTCCACATTTAAGAAAATTACAACCAGAATATTATATCTTATATAATCCTTCATTACCAAAAACTGTTGATGTGGAATTAGTTCATTCATTAGATCATTCTTCAGTTGTTTGTTGTGTTCGTTTTTCAAATGATGGTAAATTTTTAGCAACTGGTTGTAATAAAACAACCCAAGTTTTCGGTGTTGAAACTGGTGAATTAGTTGCAAGATTAACAGATGAAAATTCAGCTTCTGAAAATGGTAATTCTGGTGCTGATTTATATATTAGATCTGTTTGTTTCTCACCAGATGGGAAATATTTAGCAACAGGTGCTGAAGATAAAGTTATCAGAATTTGGGATTTATCAACAAGAAGAATTACTAAATATTTAAAAGGTCATGAACAAGATATTTATTCTTTAGATTTCTTCCCAGATGGTAATAGATTAGTTTCAGGTTCTGGTGATCGTACAGTTAGAATTTGGGATTTACAAAGTGGTCAATGTTCATTAACTTTATCAATTGAAGATGGTGTCACCACTGTTGCTGTTTCTCCAGATGGTAAATTAGTTGCTGCTGGATCTCTTGATAGAACTGTTCGTGTTTGGGATTCATCAACTGGATTCCTTGTTGAAAGATTAGATTCTGAAAATGAAGCTGGTACAGGTCATAAGGATTCAGTTTATTCAGTTTCATTCACTTCTGATGGTTCTGAAGTTGCTTCTGGTTCTTTAGATCGTACTGTTAAATTATGGTCATTAAAACAATTGGGTAACGGTGCAAACACAAGTTCAACTCAATCTAAAAACGTTACTGCTTGTGAAGTTACCTATGTTGGTCATAAAGATTTCGTTTTATCTGTTTGTTCTTCACCAGATTCTCAATACATTCTTTCAGGTTCTAAAGATCGTGGTGTGATATTCTGGGAAAAAAGAACTGGTGATCCATTGTTGATGTTACAAGGTCATAGAAATTCAGTCATCAGTGTCTCTGTTGCCAACAATGCCATCAGTGGTAATGGTATGTTTGCTACTGGTAGTGGTGATTGTAAAGCTAGAATCTGGAGATGGAACAAAGTCTAGCAGGGCTAGTTCTGAGTTTACAAAAAACAAATTAATACAATTAAAATAAAAATTAAAGTAATAATCTCCTCTCAACAAAAAAAAAAAAATGAATGAAGATATAACTTCAATTTCTTGTGCTTTTAAGAAACTTCGTGCCGACAATTCTCAACTTTTTTTTATCTGTGTTTTCCCTCTTTCAATTGATTTCCAAAACTTTTGTGTTATATAGTTTGTTGTTTTATTATGTTTATGGAACTACAAATAAATTTCAATCTTAATATTAGTGTAGTTATGCAAAATATTGATTCTTTTTAAAGCAATTATTATACAAAATTAGCAAATTATTATATCTAAAAAATGGATCTATTTAAGCAGATTTTGGGAATCCATCAGCACCAACTAAGGATTCAGTGGTATCTTGAGGACCATCACCAACTTTTGTTAAGATGACTTTTGAAACACCTTTGTATAATTCATCATCTAATGGGAATGAAATTTTTGATTTAATTGATTCAAATTCATTATTAAATTCATTTAATTGTTCAGAAGAATATTTAGAATTCCAACCTTCAACTTTGTTAAATAATTTATACAAAAAGCTGAAAATTTTAGATTCATTTTGATCTTCATAATAAATAACTGCATTTGGACCAGCATCAAAAGTATAAGCAGCAATTATTTCACCATAAAATTCATTAATTGAATGAATTAATTTAATAATTTTTTTAGATGTATCATTCAAATAAAAAATTGGTGGGAATGAATCAAGACAAGTTGAATGGAATGAATTTGAATCTTTCATTGTTAATTCAGCAAAAGTTGAAAAATCTTTTGCAATAATTGATTTTTTCATTTCTTCGAATCTTTTTGGAACAACTTCTTTAATTCTCCATTGGAATAAATCTGAAGTCTTAACAGTAGTTTGCATACCACTTGTTGAAGGTGTATCTTTTTTATCAGCACTAACAACTAAAATAGCAGCTTTTAAATTTGGCCAATGAGATAATGGTGCAACTTCAACAGCTTTTGAATCTGAACCATCTTTAGCATCACCCATCTCCCAAGCAACATAACCACCAAATAATGATCTACAAGCAGAACCTGAACCTTTTCTTGCAATTTTAGAAATTTCTGAAGTTGATTGTGGTAATTGATATAATTTGGAAATTGCAACAACTAAAGCTGAAAATCCAGCAGCTGATGAAGCTAAACCAGCAGCTGTAGGGAAATTGTTTTCAGAAACAATATGTAGTCCGAATTGTGATAATTTTGGTAATGAAGAATCAGCATCTTCTAATTCTTTACGTAAAGTTTTCAAATCTTTTAAACAATGTTGAGTTCTTTCAGAGTTTAATGATTCTTCTTTACCATTTAACCAAAGTCTATTTTGTTTAAAATCTTCAGAAGTGGCCACTGATGTCAGAGTACGCAAATCTTCTTGGGCCAAAGTCACAGAGATTGATGAATTAGTTGGTAAATTCAATTCTTTGTCTCTTTTCCCCCAATACTTTAAGGTCTATATAAATAGTTAGGACGAGCTGAATTTTCCCTCAAAAATCACACAAAATACTCACAGCAATGTTCACTGGTGCAGTAGTTGATGCTGTATAAACCGCCATCTTCTCTTCTGCTTAATATCCCTTGGATCTCAAGTGCAAAAGCTCTTCTTTCAGCGTTGAATCGAATGTTTTCACTTTGAACGTTGATTAAACGAGCTCCAAAACACATTCGCGAAGCACGTGATCACACAATTCGCGAATTCTTGAAAACGTTACCCGGTGATGTCAAAATACACACTAAAATGTTCCCTTAACTCTAGTGCTGATCAATCACTGGTAGATAAAGTTCTCGGTAGGATATTCTTGGTTTTAGTTAATAGAATAAATATATACCGATGACCGGTAGTATAGCTCATTTTTTAAAACCGGAGAGTCAGATCTTTCCTATTGAGAGGCTGTCAATTTGACCCGTGATTTTTCTAACGGCTTTTGGGATTTAAGTATATCCAAAAACGAAAACAATAGTAATCTTTTCAGTTGATTTTGTAGTTGTGGACTGCTTCCTTTCAACTTGGATATAATGTTTCGCTCACCTTCGGTTTTCTTACTACAGAGCTCTATACGGTCCCAGTTTTTGAAACCAGTGCCATCTGTGAGATCGAATTTATTGAAAAGATTTTTGTCAACAACAAAATCCTCACCAACTACACCAGTCAATGCTCCTAAACCACAATTATTATCTGATCCATTCACACCAGAACAAAGAGCTGAAGCAGCTGCTCTTAGATTGAAAGGTCTTGGTCCATTTGTATCAAGATTACCAGAAAAATGGATCCCATATGCTGAATTGCTCCGATTGGAAAAACCTGTAGGGACATGGTTGTTATATATCCCTTGTACATGGGCAATATTGATTGCTGCCCAACAAACCGCAGCACCATTAGCACTAACAGCTAGCACCCTGGCCATCTTTGGTATAGGGGCCTTAGTGATGAGAGGGTTTGGATGTACAATTAATGATTTGTTGGATAAAGATCTTGATAACAAAGTTGTTAGAACAATTGAAAGACCAATTGCAAGTGGTAGAGTCACTCCAAAACAAGCTGTTGTATTTCTCGGAGCACAACTAGGTGTTGGTCTTGGTGTAATCTTGACTCTACCATGGGATTGTTTTATTCTTGGTGCTATTTCGTTGATTCCGGTTTGTACTTATCCTTTATTTAAGAGATTTACATATTATCCACAAGCTGTTTTATCATTGGCTTTCAACTGGGGTGCACTTTTAGGATTCCCAGCAATGGGACTTTGGGATTTATCTGTCATGACGCCTTTATTTCTTTCAGCTTTTTGTTGGACAATGACTTATGATACTATTTATGCTCATCAAGATAAAAAATTCGATATCAACGCAGGAGTTAAATCAACAGCTTTAGCTTGGGGAAAACATTCTAAAAAGATATTCACAGGTTTGACTATCGCTCAATTAGGTTTATTGGCTACAGCTGGTGTTAATGCAGGAATAATTGCATATCCTGGGTTCATCATTGGTGGTGGTGTTTTCGCTTATAGATTAGCCAGAATGATTATTGATTCAGATCTTGATGATCCTAAAAGTTGTTGGAAGTATTTCACCTCAAACATTGACTCTGGGCTATATTTCACCTATGGATTACTATTTGACTATTTGCTTCAAGTATTTGGATTCTTGTAAATAAGTGATTATATTTTTGGCCAAACACAAGGTAAGCTTAACACAAAGCAAGCAATAAACTGAAGACTGAGAGTCTACTGATCTCTAGAGAATCCCATAATATATAATATTCGATATGACTTTTTAATCTAATTCGTAGTACTTAATCGGTTTTGTATAATTCGCGAAAGATATACATATTCTATATAGAAAAAAATTGTAGAAAGATAAATATTACAGAAAGATAAATAAAACCTTATAATTTTATGAACCCAAGATGTCATATCAGAATAATAATAAAGTAAAGAAACCAAGAATAACCAATTCCAAATCTTCAGATCGTCGTTTAGCTTCAGGTGTGCGACCAGAATCTTTTTTACTCAGTCAACAGAATAATAACATTAATATAACACCAGTGGTTAAACAGCAATCACCATCTCCAAACCCATCTTTTAATAAATCAAATGATAAAGGTAAAAATTTTAAAAATAAGAAACCTCAAAGGGATCCAACATTACAAGAATGGGATCCAAAACATTTTAGATTATTTGTGGGTAATTTAGGTTCAGATGCAAATGATACTATATTATTAAAAGCCTTTGGAGCATATCCAAGTGTTTCCAAGGTGAAAGTACCTCAAGATAAGAACGGTGCTAATAAAGGATATGGATTCGTTGCATTTAGTGATCCAAATGATTATTTGAAAGCGTTCAAAGAATTAAATGGGAAGTATATAGGTCATAATCCGTGTGTCTTGAAAAAGGCTAATGATATAAAAAAGAAATGAGCCAATTATTGAAGGCTCTTTAATTTACGAAATTTGATGCTACAAATGGTTGTTTTTTTGGTTGTAGAATAACGTCTTAAGTATGTTCTTTCTGTATTATAGAAAAATTTAGATCTTGAAAAAAAAAACATGCTCGTACAATCTTTTATACTGAACAAGATCAACAACCCAATCCACAGGATGAACATCTTGACAACTAGATCTCTTTACAATGGGGTCTTACTACTGAGGAGCCAATCTATTGTGAGACCCTCGGCTTTTTTAACAATGTCATTACGCTATGCTTCATCAACACCAACTAAGAAACCATCAGATCATCAACCACAATCAAAACCATCACCTCCACCACCTACAAAGCAAACTCGTAACCTTCCAGAATCATTCCGTAAGACTATCCCTGGTGAAACTGATCAATCTAACTCGATATGGACAAGATTACCAAGTTTCCCATTAAGAAATAATTCAAGTTTATTACCAAAACCTGGTGTACCAACTTCAGCTACACATAATTTAAGACAAATGATGGAAGTATTAGAAGCTAAAAAGAAACCAGAATTGATTTATGAAGCTGAATCTCATAAATTATATTTTTTATTTTGTGGTGCTTTTGCATTTGTTTTCATTCTTTATGGGTTAACATTTGTGGAATGGTCAACATCTTTCGCTTATTCTTTATATAAACAAGACGGTGATTTATTTCAAATTACATGGAGAGCAGGTGCAATTTTAGGTTTATTAGCCATTCTTACTAGTATTGTTAGTTTAACAGTTTTATTACCAACTAGATTAATTAGAAGAATTTGGTTATTACCAGGGAAGCAAAAACATATTAAATTTACTACACATCCATTATTACCAGGAAGAGCAACTCCAGTTCATACATTGCCAATTGGAAGTTTAAATAGAAGTAAAAGAGGTCGTATTTTCACCAAGAATGGTATATATGGAACTTTAGATAAAGGAACTTTTTTCTTTATATTGAGAGAAAAGGGTAAAAAAGCACCTTGGTTAGTTGATAGAAATGGTTGGTTTTGGGGAGATGGACGTGTTCATGATGTTTTATTTGGTAAAGAAACTCTTGAAGAAGCTGAAGAAGCTTTTACTTATGATGAAAAATTTGGTAAAGCTACTGAAAAATTAAAAGAAGAAAAAACTAAATTAAGAGAAGAACTTGGTCCAGCATGGAGATTTAAAGTTGGGGCAGATATGATTAGAGAAGATATTGCAAAAGTTAAAAAAAGTGTTAAAAAGAACAAGGGTTTAACTAAAAATACTAAAGAGAAAAAATCTGTTAATAAGAAAAAATAAAGTGTTGAACAATTATTTATTTGTATATAGGAATCATAAAATTTAATCAATAACTATAGGATCATTTGAATTATCTGTAGATGGTTTATCATCATCCAGAATAATAAGATCGTTATCATCATCAATCACCTCTATTGGCTGGGGTACTTTAGCCTTTTTAGGTATCGGTTTTTTGTGTACCTTATCCTGGGGTTTAATAGTGGTTTTTATTTCGTTCAGTTTCGTCACATCATTCACTTTAGTCTCTTCATTTGGTTTTGGTTTACCAATATGATCAGGAAATTGAATTCTAAATATTGGATTATTTTTATTAAATTGCCAACTTCTTTGAGCCAATTCCTTTTTAGTTTGTAACTTTGTACGAACACATCCAGTTGCAATTTCTTCACTTGTCATAAAACTAACTAATGCAGTTAAAATAGTGGAAACTCTCCATGCAGGATTCCAAGTTTCTGGATGATAATCACTCATTGAAAGACATAATCTTTGACTAGATGCAAATCTCCCATTAGGGGTAATCATCTTTATTGCAGGTGGTTTAAAAGGATATTGAGGTGGGAAAACTAATACACCATGATATTGACCACCTTGGAATGGTGTATCTTTTGGACCAGTTATTATATAATGCCATTCCAAGATGTTTGATTCTGAAGGATGTGTAGTGATGAAGTCCACGGGGTTTTCCACGATATGTTTATACTCTTTTGTGAGTCTCTTGTTTGCTTGATTCGAAGCCATTATGAATCTCTTATGACACAAAATGTATAATGGTTAAATGAACCCAACACTTTCTAACCAACTGATGATTTTATTGGACCGTACGCGAATTGATTATTATATAACACCACCAGCAAAATAACCAACACCTAAATTCCTGAAATACCTTACAACCTTTCTGAAAACTTTTCAAACTCAGGTATTAATTATAACATCTCTAGTTAAATCAATCAAACCACAATTCAAAATCAGCACAAAACACATTCGCGAAATTGACCTTTCGCGAACACGTTCTGTGATAAATTTTCCCATACGGCTTATCTAAGGTACCCAATGTTAAATTAGTCCAACGTGCTTTGAATAAAATGAAGACAATAAAAATTTATAGCTGGTTAATTCTCAGGCCTATCAATAATTTAATTAACAAAATTGTAATTTTATTCCTGATTTGAGCCATAGTCTCGTGGTCCTAGACCCATTAGTCTCTCTATAGTCCCACCGAGTCCCTTATTGATGCACTTTTATGCGAGTCTCTCGCTACCAAAATTTGATCTTCTCTACATATCTGAGACTAGTCTTATCCAGAGACTAGTCCCTTTTTGATTATCAGAATTTGGAATTTGAATATAATTTAAAAAATATCCAACAAAAGAAGAAAAGGTATAAATACTTTTGAGATTCGTATATTGATACCTAATTAATTCATTGTTTTAATCTTGTCAACAGTGTTGGTCTTTTACATAGCTGGACAGGGTATTGGTTTACACAATGGGTGTTGTTGAGGATATTGTGGATACGCTCCTTCGTTATACAACTAGATTTGGTATCTATCGTGTTCAGATATTTAAAGTATTATTGATTTCAACATTAGTTTTAATCTTTTTAACTCAAATATTCCATTCATCATCAAATTCCCCTGAAAATTCAAATCCAAAAGGTGTATTAGTGATTAAACCAGAAGATATATATAATTCTCATTATGATTCATTAACAGATTTACAAAATTTAGAAAATTTAGGACTAAATGAAAGATGTAATAAATTTTTTGAACAATTAACTAAAAATGAAGATTTTAAAGATTTCGATTGGATTTTCAATAATGTTGGTGATACAAAAATTGTACCAAAGATGAAAACTTTTATTGAACAAAAAAAATTAGAAGCTAAAGAAAAAAAGGAAAAAATTACAAATGAAATGATTAAAAGTTGGGAAAGATCTTATAGTAATGATTTTTCAAATGATAAAATTTATATCAAGAGATTAACAGATTTCATTTCAAATTTAAGAGTTTATGGTACTTGTTATATTGAAAATAATTTATTTAATGAAGTTACTGGTTCAAGTAAAGCTTATAATTTATTTTGGAGTGATGAAGTTAATAAAGAATTGGATGATTCAAATACTTTCCATATTGCTAATGAATTACAAATTAGATTGTTTCCTTGGTTAACAAAAATTTATCCAGTTTTTAAACATGGTTTAACTCAATTAAGTGTTGGATTACCAAAAATTGGAGATAAAGAAAATGAAGATAGTGATTATAATGCAAAATCTTCGTTTTTATATAATTTTAAACATGGATTAAATGGTGATGGTATTGTTATCCCTGTTAGTACTGCTAAAGATATTAAATATTTATTAAGATTAGCAAAAGTTTTAAGATTTTCAGGTAATAAATTACCAATTCAAATTGTTCATAAAGGTGAAATTGATGAAGATGATGAACAAAAAATTTATGATGCATTTACCAAATCAATTGATACTGATGATTATTTCTCTGAAGATACAGTTATTGGACTTGATTCACAATATGATACAAATTTACCAAAACAAGATATTTATTTTGTTAATATTAAAATGTCATTAAATTCAGATGCTTACCAGGCTTCAATGCATCGTTCAACTTTCAAACAATTTGCCCTTTTGTTCAGTTCATTTCAAAATGTCATTTTAATTGATCCAACAGTACTACCTTTCAATGGTGTTACTAAATTATTAGAAAAAAATGAATATAAATCAACAGGTTCATATCTATTTAAAAATTTCCAATTAGCATCACCTGCAAAACTTAATGAACTTGAATTTTTTAAAGATTTAATGCCAAATAAAATTGATGAACATTTTTTTATGCTTTCTCAAGTTAATCAAGATTTTCTTTCAAATTCAAGATTTTTCGGTGAAAAATTTGGTAATGCATTAAATGATGATGTTATTGTAATTAATAAACAAGGAAATTTCTTGGGTATACTTTTATCTTTAACTTTCCAACATTTACCTTTAAAATTTGAAACTCAATTAATTAATCAAGAATTTTTATGGTTAGGTTTATTATTAGCTGGTGAACCAGATGTTTATTTCCATTCAATTCCTCCAAGTGTTATTGGTCCATTTACTGATGAACCAAATAGAAGAATTAAATTATCTGCTTCAAAAGAAATTTGTTCAAGTCATAAAGGTTATTTTGATAAAGATAATTCAACTTTATTATTCATTACAGATGGTGCATTAAATTGTGATCGTGAAATGAATTTAGAAGAAGAAATTGGTAAACCATTATATAGAGGATTCCAAAATCGTATTAATGAATTAGAAAGATGGAAAACTGAAAAGACAAAATTTAAAGGTGCAATTATTCCTATTAAACAAGAATATAGAGCTAAAAATGATATCGATGAAGTTGATACAAGTATCACTAATGTTGAAGGTTATTGTGGTGGTGAAGTTTGGTGTGCATATGATATCTTGGGTGCTAAAGATGATTTAAAATATCATGGTCAAACTATTGAATTTGATGAACATCAATATCAACTACTTGAGTTTGTTTCAAAGTTATGGTCTTAATAAATTAAATGTATATTAATAATAGATGTGGTTTGTGTGTTTTTTACTTCCCCTTCCAACTTCCTTTAAAGAAATGTCGAACATATTGTAATGGATCATCATGATTTATACCAAAATGAACTTTTGGTAATAATAATACATCTTGATCAAATAATATTGGTTTAACAATTTTAGTTATATTTTGCCATCCAATTGGACTATTAATTGGATGGAAATCATGCATATTGAATCCATTCTCTCTAGATTTAGCAAATTTAATATCTTTTTGAATCTTCCATGAATTTGGATTAATTACAACTTTTTCATCTGGTTTACATCTTTTTGAAGTTTTAACAACTTCATTTAAATAATCAAAAACAGTATCTGTAAACATCCCAGGTCCAGTCCATTCCATAACACCATTATATTTAGTACTACTACCATCATTAAAATCATATTCTTTACCATCTTTAATCAAAATCTTAGTCTCTGGGTTATAATGATTTAATGATAAATCCAAAATTCTTGAAACTAACTCTCTATAAAAAGGATGTCCTTTTTTACTTTGTAAAGTCCATTGACAAAATTGAACTCTTCGTGGCATCATTGTTACCCAACTTTTATCATCTCGATCACTTTCAATTCCAATAACCATCCCAACTTTATTATCAATGGTATATGTATGATTATAACTTAACCAATCTTTAAGATCTGTCTTCAAAGAAGTATCAATATCTGAATAAACACCTCCATACGCATATAATAACAAATATCTAATCAAATCACTTTGTAAAATAATCAAGGGCATCTTGTTAAAACCTTCAATAACTCTTGAAATATCTGAATAAGTTCTATTAACAATACCAGAAAATTGTTCATTAGGAATTAAAGAATAAGTGAAATCTTCTTGAGAAGACCAAGTATATATTAATCTTTGTAAACCAGGATCCAAAGAACTAATATCACTTGCTCTCCACATTTGCCATATTTGTTTAGGTATAGGATCTGTTGATTTCTTATATGGGAATTCCGTAGCTAATGCAGAACGTATATCATCTGGATCATATTGTGAAATTCTATACTTATCAACAGTTTCAAAATTATATTGAGCCCATAATTCATCAATAGTTTGACTTGTCTGAGGATGGAATTTGTACATTAAGAAATTGATTATACCCAAGACTATTATAGCCAAAGGTATAGCTAACCGAATCCTTGGAGGCATATTCAAGAAAAGTGTCAAATTTGAAAGGTATAATAACAGATAATATTGAACAAAGAAACAACGTATTCAAATACGTATTTATATCATCCCTGCTCTGATTCTAATCGAATCTGATCATTCCCAGACCCTTGAAACACTCTTCATCTAATATTTCTATTATTAAAATGCTCATTCAGCAAGACTTGATTTTGTATGCAACACAACTTGAAATAAGATTTATTATTTGACAAAAGACAAAACGAAATCCACAATGGTTGTAGTTAAGTATGATCAATTATATAATGATTGTGTAGGCACTAGAAACATAGATAATAGATTAATAGATTAATACGCTTCAATATTATTGTTATCTGTCTTATCAAAGCCAAGCTCATTCCAACAGTAACCAACGTCTAATCAACTCTAACTCAATAGTCCCAATGATCACAATAATATTATATCCACCAGCTGATCCCTGACTCTCTATCATAGTAAACCACGTGCCAAAGCCATTAAGGACGTCCCAAAAGATGGGTATTATTTAAGTGAATTGATGCATTCCAACTTTATCACCATCAGAGACTAGACAATCAATCAAAGCTTAGACCACAGAAAATAATTTTCTTTTACCACCTACAAAGTACTCAACTTATTAATCTATTAGCTATTAAACTAGGTTCTAACTTTCTAACTCAATCTGGTGGGTCCCCCTTTCTAGACACCTGTTTTCCAACTACCTTTAAAAAAATGCTTCACATATTGTGAAGGGTGGGTATTATGATCACCAAAATAAACTTGTGGGAACAATAAGACATCATCATCAACAAGTATAGGTTTTTCTATATGAGTTAACTTTTGCCATCCAATAGGTCTTTCTATTGGATCAAATGCATTTAATTTGAGTCCATTATTTTTAATTTTCCCATATTCAATATTTTTCTGTAATTTAATTGAATTTGGATTAATCATTCTTTGTTGATTAGGTTGAAATGCACCTCTTGTCTTGTAAACTTCATTGATATAATCGAAAACAGTATCTGTAAACATTCCTGGTCCTGTCCATTCCATTATACCAGCATATTTTGTACCACTACCATCATTTAAATCATATTTTTTACCATCTTTTGTAGTGACAATTTTAGTAATTGGATCATAATGATTTAATGATAAATCAATAATTCTATAAATCAATTCCCTGAAAAAAGGATGTCCTTTTTTACTTTGTAATGTCCATTGACAAAATTGCATTCTTCGTGGCATCCATTTAAACCATTCTTTATCATCTCTATCACTTTCAATCCCAATAGTTAAACCAATTTGATTTTCATCCATATAATTATTATTATAACTAGTCCAATTTGATAAAGGTGTTATTAAAGAAGTATCAATATCTGAATAAACACCACCATAAGCAAACAAAACCAGATATCTCATTAAATCAGTTTGAAGAATAGTTATAGGTAATCTATTAAAGCCTTCAATTAATTGAGGAATATCTTTAAAATTCCTTTTGATAAAACCTTGGAAAAAATCATCATCAAATAAAGTATAAGTAAATTCATCATCTTGTGATGACCAAGTTCTTAATAATTTTTGTAAACCTGGATCTATTGAATCTATCTTTGTAGTTTTCCACATTTGCCATATTTTTTTAGGTATTGGTTCTGTTGATTTAGAGTATGGGAATTCATTTGCTAATATTACTCTTAAATCATCTTGTTCATATTGATTTATTCTAAATTGATCCACAGTTTTAAATTTAAACTGGACCCATATTTCTGTTATTTTCTCATTTGTTGGAGGATGGAATTTGTATAAAGAGATATTTATCAAACTAATGGATAATAGAGCCAAAAGTGTCAATTTGGTCTTTGTGAATATCTTAATCATCTTTAATGAACCAACAACAAATACATTTTCAAATACTGAAAACAAACTAGAATCTATATTCCAAAAATGCAACCAAACGCCTTTCGATCATCCTTAATGGAAGATAGCTTGATCAATATTATTTAACTTGGTGATAATTATTTACAGATAAACGATTCCTCGTATTTCCTAAGCGAGAAGCATCATATTTAACCATAAACCATAAACCGATAACCAATAGCAACTACCATCATCACCACCACTATCTTTAGCACTCTCCATATATCCACATCTTCAACCCCCATCAACCATCAAGCACATCTAACAATAATATAATCAATTAATCCATAATCTATTGTGATGTATCCCCAGATCCCTGTCTGCAATCAGTGAGCACCGTTATTATGTAACATAAGCCCCGAAAAAGAAGAATAGCTGACAAGTTACAACCATGTAGACTCTAGACCATACCAGTTCGTACGTAATCATTCAGTACTATTAATTAGTACCATAATTAAACCAGTATATTAGGACTCTTCTGGTCAAGCACAACTTTTCTTCTTCAAGAGCCCAAGATTTCCCAAGAATGCTCGATTTCAAAGTTAACTATTTTAACAGATTACCGGGATTCGAGAATACACTGCAAAATACTAACAGATATATTCTCTTATTCTTACCAACTTATCATAATTAAGCCCTCATCAACGGCTGCGTAATAAACTTTGATGGTACTTGTTAATTTAACCCATTGTGCACTAGACTCAGACTCAAGACCAGATGGTAGCAATCTATTATATACGTCTATATTAAAAGGGCTTGAACAGGGCTTGGATCCAAGCCTTGGCTACCTGTCAACTACAAGTCAATTAAAAACCACATCTATATTATACATTAATAAAATCATATATCAAGTTTTCCAACTACCTTTAAAATGATGTTGAGCATAATCATCAGGTTCACCTTTTTTACCACCAAAAGTGACATGAGGCATTAATAAGAAATCATCATCAAATAATATTGGATCAATTTGTTTTGTAATATTTTGCCAACCCCAAGGTCTAATTATTGGATCATATTCATTATGCCAACTGTTTTTCAATCTTTGATAACGAACTTTTGAAGGTAATTTATGTTTTAAATTTGGATTTATAATTTTTTCTTTTGCAAAATTTAAATTTGGATTTAAAATTTCACTTGTTTTATAAATTTCATTTAAATATTGGAAAATTGTATCTGTAAACATACCTGGACCTGTCCATTCCATAATAGCTGCAAATTTTGTTGGTGAACCTTTATTTAAATCATATTTAACACCATTCTTGGTTAAGATGTTCTTTTTTGGATCATAATGATTTAATGCTAAATCTGCAATATTAAAAATTAATTCTCTATAAAAAGGATGACCAATTTTAGATTGAATTGTCCATTGACAAAATTGTAATCTTCTAGCCATACCATTTCTTGCCCAATTTTTTTCATCACGATCACTTTCAATTCCAATAACTAAACCAATTTTATTTTCTTGTTCGAAAACTTCATCATGATAAGTTAACCAATCAAGTACATCTTTATTTAAACTTGTATCAATATCTGAATAAATCCCACCAAATGCATAAACTAATAAATATCTCATAAAATCAGATTTTAAAATAATTTTTGGTAAAATATGGAAAGCTTCAATTATTTCTGGAACTTGTTTAAAAGTTGTATTAACTATAGTACTTAATTGATCATCACCAATTAATTCATATTTAAACCCACCTTTTTCAGGATCTTCTTGAGTTCTCCAAGTACGTATTAAATCTTGAAGTCCCTTATCTAAACTTTTAATATCATTATTTTTCCACATTTGCCAAATATTCTTTGGTGTCTTTTCAGTGGATTTTTCATATGGGAAAGCTTTACTTAATTTATATCTAATATCATTTTTCTTATAAACATTATGAAGTTTATATTCATCAACTGATTTATAACCTTTATAATAATCTTTATAAACTTTTGTTAATTTTGTATTTGATGGTTCATGAAAATAATATAATGATGATAATGATATATTAAATATTAAAAAAATTGAAAATATAATCACTATAGCTCGTGATTTTTTAATAGCTGGAAGCATTTTTGTTATAAAAACAAACCTCTAAAGATTTGTTGGTGTAAATAAGAGTCTTGTGATTGTAAAAAGAAGGGTTCAAAATGTTGACGAGTATTAATTAATTCAAAATCTACACAGTTGGTTGTTTTTAAATTTTGAATTTATTTTTTTTTTATCTGATTATCGGTTTTGGGGACTAGTCCACTAAATAAACTAGGATCCGATGAGTCTATTGGTTAAAAATTGTGATGGTCTAGTCTCGAGAATTCTATGCATATGGTCTGAGACCCTGTGCTATCAGATTATGTAATCGTGTTAATATTGATTATGTAACAGAAGGTAGGGTAAATGTATACAGAAAAAATTATTATATAATCAATTAATCAATCAATTTAATCAAATCACTCTTTTATAATGAATTCCAAGTTATGCTAGTTTCAATTAATCACTTGATTTTGTTGTTTGTTGTTTCATTAAGATTGGACCCTTTTAAAATAGAGTTAACCTACACACCTACAGTTTTAATAGAGCTTAGAAATGAAATAGGTGTAGATATGCCAGTGTGTTTGAATTAGGAATCTTTTCAATCTAATTTAGGAAAGATCTCATGATCTCGATGAGTCGAATTTTCCACCAAACGTATTTCTATATGTAGCAATGATCTCTCACGCGTGTTGGATCATGTTAAGGCTAGACTAGAGGTACCTTTCTTTGATCTACAATACACAAACTACTGTTTTCTTTGTTCAGATCTAGTTCTTCTATAGACTGCAATAAATATTGTTTATACGCGTTTGTATCCCAATTGAGGTTCTTGAGCGTTGAAGTTATACGGTTATAAAGTATATTTTTGTTTATTCCGACTATTGTCGATCTATCAGTTTTGACTGAGACATTGAGATCTGGATCTAGCTTTTGGAACAAAAGAGAATGACTGAATTATGAGAAGGATATTCAGGAGAATACATTGAGTCATTATATATCCTATATTGATTGATTGATCTATATAATCTAGTATACTACCCGTGGTTTAATCCGTGTAATTTCCAGTTGACGTCAGATTCGGTGATTTCTCTTAAAATTTCATCTGTTGAAAAACTTTTAATAGAAAACTTTTCAATAATTCAAACTGAGACATCTTGTTAGCCTAGTTTGCTCAATTTTGTTAGCGAAGAAGGAAAATAGGGGCCTCTTCCTACTCATGGGCCATATTGTCGATCAA
The DNA here is from genome assembly GCA_037042445.1 of Hansenula sp. Y91-04. Classification (NCBI taxonomy): domain Eukaryota; kingdom Fungi; phylum Ascomycota; class Saccharomycetes; order Phaffomycetales; family Wickerhamomycetaceae; genus Hansenula; species Hansenula sp. Y91-04. Next base: position 9,041 of record JAXQKK010000036.1, on the reverse strand, counting down.
TCAAAAAGGTACCCTATCTGTTAAATAATTAATCTACTCACTTTTATGTCTCTGAGGTACTAAATAAGTTCATTGGTGTCATACAGTTTACATAGACCTTTAAGGGCTTAGTTATTAAAAATAAGAACTTGTACAGCAACATCCGGTCAACTTGTTCAACTTGGTGCCTTAACGGACAGTAAAATCTAGGCAGAGAAGGTACCTCCCTCTGGGCTCAGTGCAGAAAGTGCAGTAAGTGCCAGTATAGGCGGTGAGAGTGAATGATTTCTTGCCTAAATCCAAATTTAGTTAAATTTATCGCTATCTATACTACGCCCTTTTACAGTAATTCATACAAAGAGATAATCACAAGAACAAGGTGTGAAATACCTGAAGTCAATAAACACCCATTCTACTCATCCCCTATTGTAAATCAAAGCCATCATCCACATTCCGAATCCCATGTGGTGTAATGATTCATCGAATATGTTAAGTTGATTTACCCTTTTTAAAATTGAAATTTACACACTAAAATTTTCACCAAACTGAATTTTGCTGAATTTCGCGTTTAGCGAATTTTTTAAACAAGAAATAAATTTAAAAATTGATCCCTTTTGGAACTGAAAGTGCAACAAACGAGAATGTACCTTTTGAATTTCTGACGAGACGAAGCATACGAAATGGAATTAGTAGATTAATAGGGGACAAATACATAGATAGACCACTAATAACTAACAAATCACCCTCTAAATAATATTCACCTTGTTTGTTGTTGTTCATCACTGTAATAATAATAATTCAAACCGTATATCACTGCTTTTTTTATAGATCTACATACAAAATAAATCATTTTTCAACATTTTCAGCTCCTGAATTTGAAATTTTAGTGTCCCAATTAGGAAATACATAATATGCAATTAAATTATTATTGAAAGGGATGGATAATCAAAGTATCACCATGGTGATGATAATATAATAACAAGTTACAATAATGAGTACCAATGAATCAATTGATCAATTGATCTTGGAATAATCATCCTCCTCTTGATCATGATCATGACCAATGACCATCTAATTAATCACCATCCAGCTCAGCCAGCTTTATTAAAAGAATGGCTGGCTATGTGTCCCCTATACCAAAATGGAAACCGTGGTGAAGTTTTAAAATGCAAGTATATGCAAGCTCGGAATATCGCCAATCAGTAAATAGAAATACAAACCAACATTTGGAATAATTACACATCCAGCACTGTTGAAATTGGAAAAGATTCTGATTATATGAGGTATAAAGAGAATAGAATGAGCCCTTTTTGTAAAAATCCTATATATTCTATTCTAAAAGAGTATAATACCCTTTATCGAATTTTGATTCACTCGCTAAAAACTAAAATTCAATAATGGTTTCATTCACTAAAAGTTCAGTGCTTGCCTCTTTAATGGCTTTAGCATCTGCTCAATACTACAACTCATCATCTTTTGCCAACTCATCTTCAATTGCTTCTTCAACTTCTGAATTACCATCATCAAGTGAAGCTTCAACTTATTCTTTAACTTCTGAATCTTCAGCTTCTTCAGCTTCTTCAGAATCTGATAGCAGTTTTATTTATTCACCAACTTCTTCATCAGCTTCATCTTCAGCTTCTTCAGCTTCTTCTTCATCTTCAGCTACTGCTACTCCATACATTAGTGGTTACTTATTAGATGGTCAACCACATTGGGAAGTTCACGTTCCAGGTGAATTAGGTCCATGGACTCAAGTTGAATTAACTTCTTCAACTGATGGTTCTCATTATGAATTCACTAATGTTGAATTAGAAGTTGATGGTTCAACCGTTTCAGGTGATGTCTCTGTTGAAGATCTTTCATTTGATGCTATTTACTCTGAAGCTATTGAAACTTCTTCTGAATTAGTTTATCAAATTTATGCTCAAGCTACAAACAGTGCTCCATACTCTATCGATCTTGATTTAGAAGTTACTACTCCAGATGGAAAGAAATTGATCAAGAGAGCTACTACTTCATTCTCTTTATCAGACACCATCGCTGAAGATGCTTCATCAATCTCATCTGCTGCTTCTTCATCTGCTTCTTCAGTTGCTTCAAGTGCTTCATCTGCTGCTTCTGAATCTTCTGAAGCTTCTGCTACTTCATCTGCTTCTTCAGCTGCTTCATCTGCCTCAAGTGCTGCTTCATCTGTTGCTTCATCTGCTGCTTCTTCTGCCTCATCTGCTGCCTCTGAATCATCTGCTGCTTCAGCTTCATCTGCTGCCACCTCAGGTGCTGCTACTTCAGGTGCTGTCTCAACTTCAACTGCTACTGAATCAAATGAATCAACCACTATTGTCACTGTCACTTCATGTTCAAACAATGCTTGTTCTGAAGTTCCAGTTACTACTGGTGTCACTGTTGTTACCCAAACAATCTCTGGTGTCGTTACTGAATACACCACTTATTGTCCATTAACTGCTACTTCAGCTGAAACTGGTGCTACAACTACTGCTACTGCTGCTCCAACTACTTCAGGTGCCGCCACTACTGGTGTTGAAGGTACCTCAACTAAAGTTGTCGAAGCTCCATCAACCACTGTTGTTACCATCACTTCTTGTTCAAACAATGTTTGTACTGAAGTTCCAACTTCAACTGGTGTCACTGTTGTTACTGAAACCATTGAAGGTACTGAAACTATTTACACCACTTACTGTCCATTAACTTCAACTGAAACTTCAGCTGCTCCATCAACTGAAGCTGCTACTACTGAAGCTACTACTGGTGCTACTACTTACACCACTGAAGCTACTTCAGTTTCTGAAGGTGAAAACACCACTGCTACTACTGTTGTTCAAGTTACTGTTACAACTGGTGCTACTACTGCTGCCACTGAAGGTACTACTGAAGCCACTGAAGGTACTACTACTGCCACTGAAGGTGCCACTGGTACTACTGCTGCTACCGAAGGTACTACTGAAGCTACTGAAGGTACTACTGCTGCTGAAACTNCACTGAAGGTACTACTACTGCCACTGAAGGTGCCACTGGTACTACTGCTGCTACCGAAGGTACTACTGAAGCTACTGAAGGTACTACTGCTGCTGAAACTACTGCTGCTACTACCGAAGGTACTACTGCTGCTGAAACTACTGCTGCTACTACCGAAGGTACTACTGCTGCTGAAACTACTGCTGCTACTACCGAAGGTACTACTGCTGCTGAAACCACCACTGCTGCTGCTGAAGGTACTACTTCAACTGAAGCTGCCACTACTACTGCTCCAGTTGCTTCTGGTTCAACCACCTTGGCTACTCAAGCTGGTTCATCAACCGTTGCCACTGGTGAAGGTTCAACCACTGCTAGTGTCTCTCAATACGAAGGTGCTGCTTCTAACTTACGTGTTGGTTTCACTGCCGTTATCGGTTCATTCTTATACTTCTTGTTATAAGTTTTTTAACTAATCTTTCACATACATTATACCTTTTTTTAAATAAGACTTTATTTCTGTCTTATTAATTCATCATCATCATCATCATTGGTTTCAATTTTTATTCGTTGGTTGTTTGATTAACTAATTTGTATTTTTATTACATTTCGTTTTTTGGGGTTTTCACACACATATATATATATCAGGTTTCAATTTAGAAGTTTATTTCATTCAAATGTTTTTTCATTACTGTTTATTATTAAAGAGAATGGTCTTTTTTCATTAGGACAATTAATTTAAAGGATTTGAAATATTATTGGTTTCAATAATAAATTTCACCTTTTCACCATTTCTCATCAAGTTGGTTTTTAAAAATTTTTTTTTTGCTTTGGTTATTTTAAAATTCTCTCTGTTTTATGGGAATATTTATATGAATAGTTCAAAGTGTCTTTGATTAATTTACGACGATTAATTTTAGTTCATCCCAGAAAGAATTGTGTTCGATTCTTTCAATTGAATGGGTTTGATTTTTAAATATATTGTAGCTATTTTACTATACAAATATTTATATACGTTGTTTTCAAATACAAAACGCGTTCGCGAGAAGTTCATAAATTCGCGAAATATTTCATTGGTTAAATTAACCGCTGAATATAATATTAATTTGTGATTTATCACTCGCTACATGAACAACTTAATCATATTAATTATTTCTATTCGATGCAAGTTGGTTTAGCTGGGCCCTAGTGACGGTGTGGTTGCTGGTTGGCGGTTAATACGTTTCATTATCTCTAAGTCTCTAGCTAGGGACTAAAGACCAATAAATCTCTTTTAGCTATCGATCAACAACGAGCTACCAATGATTGATTAATTAACAAAGTATACTACTGGAGTGGACCCAGAGTATTTGTCCCTCTTGATCTAGCCGTATCAGAGTATTCATTTATTTCTGAACAAAACGCATTTTGAAGGATTCTTAATTAACTGAATCATCCAAGACTTCCCCCAATCGGATCGGTATCGGATAGACACAACGCGACATGATAAGAGAGATCGGATCGCACTACAACCTCAAATTAATGGTTTCTAGCTCTGGGCTTTGGGACAATATATTACACACTATCAGTTGGAGATTACCATATCTGAACATTTCACCGGTGGAGATTTCCAGCAACAGTATATCCTTTTAGTGGGTTCGCAACTATTTCCGTTGTCAGGAACAAACCAAGGATGCTGATCCGACTCAGATAAGGTGAGTTATCATGTGGGACCCTTTTGATAAGATAATACACCTTCTTGATGTCATGATATATAATGCGATGAATCTAACATGAGTACGATCTAAATGAATTGTGTCTTTAAATTCTATAACTATCTGATTACAGAATGAGTGACAAAGATTCAATAAGAATTACAACTAAAAATGGTATTGATCACGAAGTTGGTGAAGTGATTGAACTCTCAAATTCTAGTCATGATGATGTTGAAAAAAATGAACTAAATGATCTTGCAAATGCTGATATTGCTTTAAAATTTGCAGGTGAAAGAATTGAATATACTGAAGAAGAAGAAAGGAAATTACTTAGAAAGCTGGACATGTATGTCACAACTTTGATTTGTGTTGTTTATGGTACTCAATTTATGGATAAAGTTACAATCAGTTTTACTGGTATCATGGGATTAACTTCAGATTTAAGTTTGAAAGGTCAAGAATTTTCATTATTGACAACTGGGTTTTATTTAGGGTTTTTGATTTTTGAATATCCATGTGTTAGATGCTTGCAAAGATTCCCATTATTAAAGACAATGTCATTTTTTGTCTTCATCTGGGGATCCATACAAATTTTAAATGCAGCTTCTTTTAATTTTGGTTCAATGTTTGTTGCAAGATTCTTTCTTGGTGCTTTAGAAAGTTCAATTTCTCCAGCAATGGTTATGATTACTGCTCAATATTTTAAAAAAAATGAACAATTTCAAAGAACAACTTTTTGGTGGTCAAGTAATGGAGCTGGTAATATTCTTGGTGCTGCAATTGCTTATTCTTTAGCTAAACATGAAAATGCATTAAATATCCAAGCTTGGAAAGTTTTATTCTTGGTAACAGGTTGTTTTACGTTAATGTTATCATTCATATTATACTTTCATTTACCAGATACACCAGCAAGTGCCTGGTTTTTAACTGAACGTGAACGTCGTATTGCAGTTGAAAGAATTAGAGTCAATCAACAAGGTTTTGGAAACAAAAAATTTAAGAAATATCAAGCACTTGAAGCTTTCAAAGATATTAGAACATATTTGTATTTTGCTCATGGAACTTTATCAACAGTTCCAAATGGTGCATTAACAAGTTTTGGTAGTATTTTACTAAAAGATTCTTTTGGATTTTCTGAAACAAAAGCATTACTGTTATCAATGCCTAATGGTGCATGTCAATTTTGTTCTTCATTCTTCTTATACTTCGCAATAAAATACTTGGGACATAGAACACTAGTTGGTATATTTGGATATTCAATTGCATTCATGGCTTGTTGTCTATTAGCATTCCCAGAAAACAAAACTGCTCAACTTGTGGGTTATTTCCTTTCTGCTGTTATTCATATTGGTTGGGTGACCGTTATTAGTATGATCACCACAAATACTTTAGGTTATACAAAGAAAGGTATCGTTACTAGTATCTATTTGATCGCTTATAGCTTTGGTAACATGCTTGGTCCTCAAACTTTTAAGGCTAAATGGGCACCAGAATATAAAGAAAGTAAAACTATTATGGCTGGTTGTGCTGCAGGTTCATTAGTCTTAATGGTTATTCTATATTTGGTGAATCTTTGGGAAAATCAAAGAAGAGATAAAGAAGCTGAAAGATTAGGAGATGATTATTATAATCCTCCTGAAAACTATGAATTCATGGACTTTACAGATTTCGAAAATAAGAATTTTAGATATGTTATCTGAAGTCATACAACCACGTCAGCTCCAGTCTTTTTCAAGGAGAAGTAGGTGACATGGTCTTTAATTAAAATAAAAAATAGATGTTGATTGAATTATTCATTAATAATGTAGCGCACCAACTGTTGAAAACTAGTTTGATTAGTCATGTGTTCACAATACTATGACTTTTCCCTATAAACTTAGTTAGCCTCTTCCAAATTATATTATACTAACACATGAGTGTATAATAAGACTATTTGGTTATAAACAATTATATAGAATAGCTACGGTTTGAGTATTATAACGGTATCGATTATTTATTAATACGCATCACAAAATAATGAAAACAAAAACAGCTATAATACTTATATATGAAAAGTAGATAACCTTAGATCAACTTAACCGAAATCAGAAATGTCAATAAAAAATCACCAAGAGAATAAATTAGATTGAACAATTGACAACCTAGACGTTTAGAAAAAACAAAAAAAATGAAATCAAAGTCATACAACAATGAAATAAGTTGGGGTATTGGGTGGACTTTTGTAACCCAGAGTCTCACTAATAACTGAAAGAGACGAAAAAAAATAAATGTCGTTATTCATAAAAGAAAAACGAATGAAGGTCATTAAATGAAAAACATCAAAATTTGATGAAAATAATCATCAGAGTCTATCAAACAAATTTAAATGAAAAATAATAGTGCAAAGACAGCAAATTTGGAAACACCTAATGAAGCAGCTGAACCTTCAAAAGTACTAATACCAGCTGTTGTAGCTGAGGCAGAACCTGAAGCACTACCTGAAGCAGTTTGTTGAGCAACTGTAGTTGATAATGTAGTTGATTCAGCAGCCACACTTGATCCATGACTAGCACCTGGGCTGGTTGATGCACCAGTCTCAACAGGTCTACTGATACTTTCTGTACCTTCACCTGGAACACCTGTAGTAGCAGTACCTTCGCCCGGAACACCTGTAGTGGCAGTTCCTTCACCTGGAGCACCTGGAGTACCTGTAGTGGAACCAGTTTCAACAGGTCTGCTGATACTTTCTGTTCCTTCACCTGGGGTACCTGTTGTAGCAGTTCCTTCACCTGGGACACCTGGGGTACCTGTTGTAGCAGTACCTTCACCTGGAACACCTGGGGTACCTGTAGTAGCAGTACCTTCACCTGGAACACCTGGGGTACCTGTAGTAGCACCAGTCTCAACAGGTCTACTGATACTTTCTGTTCCTTCACCTGGAACACCTGGAGTGCCTGTAGTAGCAGTACCTTCACCTGGAACACCTGGAGTGCCTGTAGTAGCAGTACCTTCACCTGGAACACCTGGAGTTGTACCTTCACCTGGACCACCTGGAGTTGTACCTTCACCTGGGACACCTGGAGTTGTACCTTCACCTGGAACACCTGGAGTACTTGTGATTGTACTGGTTAATGTTAATGGTGGACCACCTGGAGCAGTAGTTGTGATGGTAGTTGTAATAGTAACTGGAGTACCTGGAGTTCCTGGAGTACCTGGAGTACCTGGAGTACCTGGAGTGCCTGGAGTACCTGGAGTACCTGGAGTGCCTGGAGTGCCTGGAGTGCCTGGAGTACCTGGAGTTCCTGGAGTACTTGTGATGGTAGTGGTCAAGGTCAATGGTGGACCACCTGGAACAGTTGTTGTGATGGTAGTTGTAATAGTGACTGGAGTTCCTGGAGTTCCTGGAGTACCTGGAGTGCCTGGAGTACCTGGAGTACCTGGAGTACCTGGAGTGCCTGGAGTACCTGGTGTACTTGATTCAGTGATGGTTGAGCTTGATTGACCAGATGATGATGCACTAGAAGGTGATGTGACTGTTGAGCTTGAACTTGAAGAAACAGGAACTGAGCTTGACTCTGATGAAGGAGTGACTGGGACTGATGAAGTTGAAGCAGTACTTGAACTTGATTCAGATGGTGAACTTGATGGTGGAACAACAGAGGTTGAGACTGTCACTGAAACTGAACTTGATGAAGCACTTGATGATTCAACAGAACTTGGAACTGAGCTGGATTCAGATGGTGAACTTGATGGTGGAACAACAGAGGTTGAGACTGTCACTGAAACTGAACTAGATGAAGCACTTGATGATTCAACAGAACTTGGAACTGGGCTGGATTCAGATGGTGAACTTGATGGTGGAACAACAGAGGTTGAGACTGTCACTGAAACTGAACTTGATGAAGCACTTGATGATTCAACAGAACTTGGAACTGAGCTGGATTCAGATGGTGAACTTGATGGTGGAACAACAGAGGTTGAGACTGTCACTGAAACTGAACTAGATGAAGCACTTGATGATTCAACAGAACTTGGAACTGAGCTGGATTCAGATGGTGAACTTGATGGTGGAACAACAGAGGTTGAGACTGTCACTGAAACTGAACTAGATGAAGCACTTGATGATTCAACAGAACTTGAAGGTGGGGCAGAGCTAGATGAAGCACTTGATGATTCAGCAGAACTCGAAGGTGGGATAGAGCTAGATGAAGCACTTGAAGACTCAGCAGAACTTGAAGGTGGGACAGAGCTAGATGAAGCACTCGAAGATTCAGCAGAACTTGAAGGTGGGACAGAGCTAGATGAAGCACTTGATGATTCAACAAAACTTGAAGGTGGAACAGAGCTAGATTCTGAAGATGAAGCACTTGATGATTCAGCAGAACTTGAAGGTGGGACAGAGCTAGATTCTGAAGA
>JAXQKK010000035.1:0-169166 GCA_037042445.1 Hansenula sp. Y91-04 | reverse complement strand
CCCCTGTTTCTAGTAGACTGTCATTCCGACACGGGCTTTGTTATTCTTCAGATCAGACGAAAACACGACTTTTGGAGTTGAAGAGATTCAAATAACAAAGTCAAGTACAGGAACCCTTCGAATCTGGTGGTTTAAAGGCTCTGAGGACGCAATGGAGGCACACTCGTACACTGCACCGGCACGGGTGAAGGCCCTTTTAGTACCCTTGGGAAACATCCACGAGACTGCTTTCAAAGAATACGTGGAAAAAGTGAGGTCTTCGTTCGAGGTTAGATTAGTTGACGTTACACCAACAGAGAATTCTTTGTTTAATCCTCAAGGATTCCCCAATGGGAGAGTGATATATGACTTCCAGCTATCGTTGAATGATCAAGAATCAATCTTCTTACACGATTTTGAACCTTTTAGAAAGACTTTTGTTGTTATAGGAATAACAGATGACCCAAATTGTTCTACAAAGGAAATTTCAGAATTATCAAAACTATACAAATCATCAATAACACATACTGCAATCGTTTTTGGGTCCAACTCAGAAAATGAGTCACAAGGTGGAAAAGTTTTCTATCAATCAAAGACCAATATTGAAACAATTCTATGTGACATCACTAGAATTTTCTTGAACGATTTAGCGGCTTATTTATCATCTTTCCAACATATAACGCTACGATCTCCAGGAACAATAGGAAGCAATGATAGAATTAAAACAATAGAGACTAAAAAGAAAAGAATTAGTTCTGGATCTTCATTATCACTTTCATTGACGGACTCTTCTAATCCTAAATTATCTTTAGGATCATCAATTGAACGAAGACAATCAAAAGTTAAAGGAAGACAACTTAAAATCCTTGGGAATCTATATCTTTTAGCAGGGAAGTACAATAATGCTCTAAAGGAGTTCAATGATGCAGTACCACTATTACGTTCAAGTTCAGATTATCTTTGGCTAGGTTCAACTTTGGAAGGTATAGGTGTATCTCTTGTTATGCTTACATTTTTAGGAGTACCCTATCAAATGCCATCTTCACTAAACAGTGTTCTTCATACCAGTCTATCAATATCCACACCTTCCTCAACACCATCTTCAACACCAAGAAATTCAATGGCCATGAATGGAGGCTCTTCTACATCTTCTGATATATCTCGCCTAACTACCCCAGAACTCATATACCAAATCACATTGAAAGTGTTACATTATTATGAGGCTTCTCAAAATGATCATGAAGACTATGTACCTCAATTGGTTTATTGTGAGTCAATTCTAAGGTTTGTTAAGCTTATGTGTGTGGTGAATATCGGTGGTGGGTTTGATAATGCTACTATTGATCACATTGTGCGAGGTAAAAATATAAGACCAAAGTTTCAAAATTCAGTTTTCGATAGAATGGATATATTAAATATGGCAAATAGAGTACTCACGGTCCAATTGAAGGATATGGATATATTATCACAAGCAAAGATTCTTTCCTCATTGGCTTCAATTTTTGGAGATTTAAATCTATTAAGAAAAAGAAGTTTCATATTGAGAACCCTTTTCGTTGGATTAATTCCAGAACTCTCAAATACAAATTTTTCCAAGAAAGGTTATGCATTGGATGAATTATTAGATACAATTCTTTCAGTTTATGGTATTGGAAGATCACCTGAATCAATCTTGAAAGATTCATTTTCAAGTAGATGGGTACAATTGCACAAATCAGTGATTCAACTCTGCATAATAATATGCTCTAAAATTGGAGATAATCGTCGTGTTGTTATTTTCAAATCACTATTGTTGACCAGGTACTGTGATTCATTAACAGATAATGAACAAATTAGATTATTTTCAGAGATACAATCAATTTGCAGAACTAATGATGTTCCATTCATGTATTTTGATCCTTTCTTAGTTAGAAGTTTGGAAATTGTCAAACCAAGTAATCCTCCGAAAAAGCAAAAACAATCAAGCTTAAATAAACCAAAAGATGATCCATTTATTTATAACCCATATTCAAAACCAGCAGTTTCTGATGAGGTTTTCCTCGTTCAAGATGAATTTGTTGAGTTTCAAGTATCTATTCAAAACCCTTATGCATTTCAACTCAACATAAATGACATTCAAATTGAATCTTTTGAAACTTTTAGAAATCATTTTGTTATCCAACCAAAAAGTAAAACATCATTAAGCGTCTTAGCAAAACCACTAAGTTCAGGAACAATCAAAATATCTACGATCAATATTAAAGTATCTGATTGTCAAGCTCAACCTTTTAAAATTGCAAAGAATTTAAAAGCAGAAGTTGTGGAAAAATTAAAATCAGATAGATCTTTGGATGAAAAAGTTCTTCATACATTTACAGAAAACTTGAGTGAGAATAAAATAGAAAACAAAGTCGAGACAGAGGAACTGACTTTAAATGTGATTGCATCACAACCAAACATACAAGTTTTGACAAATTCAGATTATATTATGTTGTTAGAAGGGGGATCTGAAACAATGAAGCTCACTTTGAAGAATAACTCATCAGTTCCAGCCAATCATATTGAATTTTCAGTTTGGGATTCTACAATTGATCCATTGAAAAATGTGTTGAACAATAAGGGATTACCAGCAAATGAGGTTTATGAAATTGAACATTATTTGTTCAAGAATCCCCTTAAAATTGTTACTGAGGTTACAGAAATTAAACCATATGAGACCATTACATTGGATTTGGTTATTAATGGGAAAAGAGGAATGAACCAGGTGAATTTAATTCTTGATTATGGAAACAGAGTCGGTGATGAAATATTCACTAGAAGAGTTGAAGTTCCAATAAGAGTCATGGTGAATCCAAGTACAGATTTAGCTGGATGTGATGTTGTTCCAATTGTACAAAAAGTTGATTCTGAAAAAGGTGAAGTCTGGAAACATATAAATAGTCACAAGGATTTGACTATTTCTGATTTTGCACTTTTTGTTATAGATCTTAGAAACGTCTGGAGTAAGACTTTGACTGCTGATATTGAATATGAAGGTTTCAAAATAGAGGAAAGAATAGTTCCAATGGAAACAAAAAGAATATTAGTTCCAATAAAGAGAATCAAAATTGATGATGATGACTTAAAGATGATTCCAAGTTTATCAAATAGACAATACATCTTACCAAAAATCACCAAAGCTGAAGATCATTTTATAAAGGAAGCTTTTTGGTATCGTGATCAAATATTGGAAAAACTACAAGGTACATGGTCAGTTGGCGATATTAAAGGAGATATAGAATTCAGGGGAATAAGACTTTCACAACGTATGCTTACGATTCTCAAAGTGGAAAAAGTGAATATTGAAGTCACTGTTGAAGACACAAGAGAGAAGAAAGGCATACATAACATTGTCCAAATTGATGAATTTTTCACTGTCAATATAAAAGTTCACAACAATACAACAAAGACTATTGGTGGTGTACTGAGAAATATCCCAATTGCATCAAATTACGGTTCAATTGATAGAAGATTACTTTTCAATGGTGTACTACAACAAACTTTGGATAGTCCTATAAATCCTGGTGAAACTGTTGAATTGAAAATTGGAGCTGTGATATTAGAAAAGGGAGAGTATGAATGGGGAGCTATTTTCGATGAGATAGATTCAGAACAGACACACATTGCAAGAGATCCATTACGGATAAGAGCATTTTAGCATATAAATATCCTCAGATTAGCATATTTAAATCACTTAATTGCGTAGTTTTTCAATATCCAATATTCGTAAAACTTATAACTAGCAACTAGATAACTAGCTACTGCTACCAAGCGACCTACTGCCTCTATTAGTGCCTACCAGTACTCTATTAGTGTACTTATAGCAGCAGCAGCAGCTTTTTTAGACAAAAGTTACCCGCATTTTCTGCTTATACTTCGCGAATTAGATCTGTGCTTTGACAAGTTTTTTTTCAGTTTAATGTTGAAAAATTCCAAAGCGAATTAGATCATGAAGAATAATAGTTGAACAGAGATTGTAAGATTTACAGACAAGATGGTTAAAGGGCCAGCCAAATTTGGAGGTAAATCTGGTGTCTTGCCAGTTGTGCGTGAAATTTTCAAGAAGCCTATAAAGCCAGTGGTGAGAGTACATGATCCAAATGTTGGTTATGCTGAAGGAATCCCAGAACCAAGAGGTACTAGTCGTGAACAAAAACTTCCAGAAGTACTCTCTGTTAAGGAACTTATAAAGAAGACTGTTCCAGCCCCAAAGGGTGAACCTAAGAAATTGAGTACTTTACAGGATGCTCAAAGACAAAGATTAGCTAAGGCAAATCTTCGTCGTCAATATTATATTTCAAGTTTGAAAAAAGAACAGATTAGATTAGACGAAACAGCTAAAAAGGCAATCCAAAAGGAAGAATATTTAAAGAGAAAAGAAGAAGAAAATAAAGTGGTGGAGTCACCAGCAGCCAAATTAACATTACCAACCATTTCATCATATCTTAAAGGTCCATTAATGAGACCAAGAACAGATCAAGAGAAGGCAGTTTTATTAGCTAAAAGAAGAGCCAATAGATTGAACATAGAATTGAAAATAAAAACATCCCGTGCTTCCAATCTTTTAAAATTATACTATAGTGCTGAAAATTTCATCATAAATGAGACAGATTTGGAAAAAGCTGTTGAAGAAGCATTCTTACCAGGTAATGAACACATTCCTATTTTGAGTCCAGATCAAATGGGCCGTCAATATAACGAAACCATTGGTGATGCTCTCTTCGGTACAATACATAACAAGCCTGGCCTTGTAGAAGTTGAAGAACAGGTTAATGGTGGAGCCAGAATTTTCAAGGAACAAATTGAAGAAGCTGCTCGTCAGAGGCTCAAGGAAGAAAGAGAGAGAGAGCTAGCGTTAGCAGCAGAACAAGAATCTCAACCAGAACCAGAATCTCAGCCAGAAGCTCAACCAGAGTCTCAACCAGAGTCTCAATCAGAGTCTAAACCAGAACCAGAATCACAATAATGTATATAAATGTTTCTGTAAATAATTGTAAAGAATCTTATGAGTTTTGATTGTAGCTTTAGCCAGAAAAAAAAATAAAATAAAAAAAAAACGTCTGTCACAAAGTGAAGTTGGTAATTTTGTATGATCGAGCACAACCAACCACCCGTAAGTGACATGAGGCTTTGAATATATTATTGGTTTGATTTGAGAACTTCATGAGTAAGGAAAGACAAAAAATTGGAGGCCCAAAGCTTTATGGGGGAGCTGGAGTGTTTGATATTCGTGATCTGATAAGAAAGACACAGGATGCAAAGAGAGAAAGAGAAGACACAACGTCGGAGGATAATGATCAAGTGAAAGAGTTCACTTCTAAAGAATCTGAGAATAAAGTATTAGAGGAAAATATGCGACAACGAGAGCAGCGACGTAAGGTATTGAATGATGAATCTTTTGGTGAGGTAGATGAGGAAGAAATTACATCTGAAAATATTCCATTACCAACGAGAAAGACAGAACTGGAGAAATACATGAAGGCCAAAGAACGTGAACTTCAAGTAAGTTAAGTTTGTCATTGCTACATGGTTGGGGACTAACGATTTACAGATACGGAGATACAATGAAAAGTTTATACAGGAGTCCAGAGAAGAACGAGCTAAGCTGAGAGCAAAAGTACGACAGAGGAGAACTTCAGAAGATGGTGAAGAGCCTACACCTGATTCCTCACCGACAAAGAGAGTGAGATTTGAGATATAATGATACCTTTACGAGTGTTTAATGAAACGAATGACTTTTTTCTTTATATGTTAGCTGATATGTAGCTCTATTGTACAGTTTGTATTATTATTCACACCCTCCTTTCTCGTTATATCTAAGCTTCTAGACTTGAAATTAGCGTTATGTTGTCACCTTTCAGCAATATTCTACCCAATTCTGTTTTTGTACCATCTTCTTGACTAACTTCGTAAGCTTCGTCAACCACTATATTCATAAACTCATCGAAACCCTAGATCAAAGTTAGTAATCATGTAACCTCCTTAATCTATGACTAAACCACATACCCTTATTTTCCCTTCAATTCTGAAGTTTATCTGTTCAAACAACCAAATCGAAACTGTTGATTGTTGTTGTAAATACTTGAATATCAAGTTAATTGGAGGAACAAGCTGTTTTTAATTAGTATCACACACTCAATAACACACAAAACAATACACATACCACCTTCTGCTGTCTTCTCCCGGACATATTAAACCTCTTTGAGCTGATTCACAGAGCAAATACCACTACAGTATAGCACAACTATAGATTTCAATATTATATGGTTTTTCCAACTCCGGGTAAAAAAAAGTCTGAAAAATTCGCGAACGTTAAATTTTTGTTTTTGGTTCAAAAACGAAGCATTCGATCAAATTCACCAGATCAGAAAATTTATAGGCGCTTTGTAACAATCTTCACCAGCCGTTTGGTTATTCGTTGATTGGGAAATTGCACTGAAGAGCTGCTGAAGTATTCGCCATGAGTGACGCTGTCTACGTGAGAATCAAAGAGGCTCTGGCCTTGATGAGCTCCAACAACACAAATAAGACCGAAGCTCTACACTATTTGGAGGAATTCCAAAAGACTCCAGAAGCATGGCAAATTGTCCATAGCATATTAGCAGACTCGCAATCAAGTCTTGAGATGAAGATGTTTGCCGCACAAACTTTGAGAAACAAGTTGACTTATGACCTGCATCAGGTACCTGAAAGTTCACTCTCGGGGTTGAAAGACTCAATCATACAGTTTCTAATACAATATAGCGATAGCAACAGACCGATAAGAACCCAACTATCAATTGCATTAGCTAAACTCTCCATCCAATATTTGAGTTGGACAAACGCCATAGAGGAGATTCAATCCAAATTATCACAACATATTCCTGCATTTTTAGAATTTTTGAAAATTCTTCCTGAAGAATCATTGGATCCAAAAGGTACTCCTTTAACAGATGAAGAATTTAGAAATAGAACTGAAGAATTGATTATACAGAACGTGGAGAAAGTTTTACTTCTATTATCCAATTATGCATCTAGTACCTCTGATTCCAAGGCAAGCTCACTAATATTGGATTGCTTAAATTCTTGGATTAGAGAAATCCCAGTGGAGCAACTATTAACTATTGATCCTTTAACTTCTATCATTTTCCAATCATTACGTGATGAAGAATCGTTTGATAAGGCTGTTGAATGTCTTGTTTCCATTGTTAGAGAAACAAGAGATATCGAGAATGTACAATTGATTCAAGCCTTATTTGAACAAATTATTCAACTCAAACCTCTACTAGAAACAAACAAAGATGATCCAGATGTATTTGGAAGTTTAACAAGATTATTTGTTGAAGCTGGTGAATCATGGCATATGTTGATAGCTAAGGCTCCAAAAGATTTTAGACCACTAGTGGAGATCTTGTTAGAATGTACTGCTTATGATGAAGATCTAGAAATTGTGAAATACACTTTCTATTTCTGGTATAATTTAAAACAAGTTGTCACCATTGATAGATTCAAACCAGCTAGAGAGGAATTTTTGAACATTTACACACAATTAGTCCACATAATGATTAAACATTTGCATTACCCAGATGGGAACGAAACAGCTCCTTTATTCTCAAACAAAGAAGAAGAAGAAAAATTCAAAGATTTTAGATATGATATGGGTGATGTTTTGAAAGATTGTACTGCTGTTATTGGAGCTTCTAATGCATTAACAATTCCATATAATCAAATAAGAACAAGTTTGAACTCTCCAAATGTTAAATGGCAAGATGTTGAAGCTCCACTTTTCAGTTTGAGAGCTATGGCTAAAGAAGTTAGTCTAAAAGAAAAAGAAGTTTTACCACAAATTATGGATCTTTTAGTTCAATTGCCAGAAAATGTCAAAATTAGATATGCAGCTACCCTGGTGTTAGGGAGATATACTGAATGGACTGCTAAACATCCGGATTATCTTGAAAGACAATTGAACTATATAATTAACGGCTTCCAAGCTGCTGATGCAGACATCATCACAGCAGCTTCACATGCATTGATGTATTTCTGTCAAGATTGTTCCAAACTATTGACAAACTACATTGAACAATTATACAACTTTTATATCAACATCTTTGGATCCCCAATGGTTGATTTAACATCACTTTATGAAATTACAGAAGGTATCTCTCATATCATTAATGCTCAAGATTATTCAAATGTTGCTAATGCTGCAACCATGTTTATAAAACCAGTGCTGGAGAAATTAAGTGGTTATGTTAATGCTGAAGGATCTGAAGAATTATACAACCACATTGCTGAAGAAATTGAAATTGTTAGAATCTTTTTAGAATTTATCAGACCTCGTGACTTACAAGCACCAGATGATCCAGTCGCCAATTTAGTTATTGAAATGTGGCCAATGGTTATTGGTTTGTTAGATCACCATGGTCATTCTGTTAAAGTTTCAGAACGTTGTATGAAATTTACCAAAACTGCATTACAAACTTACAACATTTTCTTGACTCCAATTTTAGCATCTGTTGCTAATTCTTTAGTGAAGGGATTCCAATCAACTAAATTTGGTTGTTATCTATGGGTTTCAGGAATTGTAATTAGGGAATATGGTGATGAATATTCTTCCCAAGAGGTTAAAGAATCTGTATGGAATTTTGCATATCAACAAATTGCTACCTTTTTAGCAGTTTTTAAAGCTTCTGAACCAATAGATATCCCAGATTTGATTGAAGATTTCTTTAGAATGATGAGTGACGTAATTATGTTTTTCGTTACAAATTTCGTTTTATCAGATATCCTTCCACCAACATTTGAAATTGCACTATTAGCATTAAACATTGAAAAATTTGAACCATTAATTGCTACATTACATTTCTTAATTGATTTAATTTCATGGGGATTTGATGTTCCACCTGTATCAATATATGAAAATGTTCCAGAAGATGTTAAACTTACAATTCAAAGATTTATTGGAGAACATGGTGATAGTCTGTTAAAACATGTTTTACATGGATTAATTTTCAAATTTCCAGCAGATACACATCCAGATGCATCTGATTTATTGAGTAAAACTATTAGATTATCACCATCTCCACAAGTTGCAGTTAATTGGTTAAATGGCGCATTAGATGCCTTACCTCCAAATTCAGTTTCTGAACAAGAACGTACCAAATTAGTTACTACAATTTCTTCAGCTTTAGGATCTAAGGATAATAGAAGAATAAGAACAAGTTTAAAAGATTTCGTCACTTGGTATTCAAGAAAAAACATCACACCAAGATTTCAAAACTAAAAGTTTGAATACAGTATATAGTTTGTATTAGGTATTCTTATACATTTGTTTAAACAATAATTGTCTTTTAATTAGTAGTGACTATTCAAATAGGAAATAAAAGAAAAGAAAGTATATGATAATGAGAAAGAAACGATGGAAATGAACGTTTATCTTGTTCTTAACTTATCAAAGACGTTTGGATAAGTTGAAGCAATTTGGTTAAATCTATTCGGATAACTTTGTTGATAAATTTCTGGATCACGAGCCAATGCAATAAAGAAAGTTGAAGTACCTGATCTTAATGGTTGTGTAACAATATTTGAAATTTGTAAAGCAATAACAAAACTGAATGCAACAACTGGTGCATAGAAAGTGCCTTCACTATTATATTCTGGTTTTGTTAATTTGACATAAAGATATGCAAGTAATGCACAAACATAAGCATTAAACATTGCATAAAATCCCAAAGCAGTACCAACTAAACATTGATTAACTAATGCATCCATACCCTTTTGTCTAATTAAATGCCATGTAGCTTTAGCAGCTTTGATATAATTATCACCATATAAAGCAATGTATGAATAAGCATATTGATTAAAGAAACGAGCCAACCATTCAATGATGTTTAATAAAATATCTAAAATTAAGTAACCACATTGAGCACAGTTTTCACCAGCAGCTGAAGCATTTTGACGTAATAAGTTTAAACCTTGTTTTAATAAATCAATGAATGTGACAATAAGAGAACCAAAACAAATTGAACCAAATGAATATGTCATTGCTCTCTTGAAAGCACCTGAAGCTGGCCATCTTGGTTGACCTTGATCAGATTGAGAAAGATAATACCAAGTACCATAAACACCAGAGATTGTAACATGGATGACATTTCTAATAACTTCAGTGATATAATAACCTGCAAAGAAGACGAAAAATAAAACACCAATTAATTTACTTTGTGAACAACCACCACCAGAAACTTGACAACCTGAATTTCCTTGCTTTGGATCATATTTCATATAAGTTGCAACAACAACAGCACTGAAAATCATTGAGAAGATACCTGAAACTAATAATCCCAAAGCAGAAACAATCAGAGTTGATTTATATGATTTCATGACATCAATAACAGTAACCAAGACTTCAGCTGAAAATGGGATTCTTGATCTCATACCCCAATAACACCAAGCAGAGATTAAAGTGAAAACTAAAAATACAATAGCAGCAGAGTAGTAATGCATAACAAAATAGGCAATTGCAGTACCAATACCCATAACTATATTGACAATAATACCTGTAGTGATAAAACCCTTTGGATGAATTCTTGCAAATGCTAAAGTAGCACCTGCTATAACCATTGCAACAACAACAACGAAAACGAAAAGAATGACGGTATTAGTATTTAAAGTGAATGAAGAGCTGCTTGTATAGATACCAGAACCTTGTTGAGAATATGTTTGTGCATATCCTCTTAGTGTAAGAGCAGCAACGGCGATGAACCCACAAAACACTAATAAGAAGAAGATGGTGAATGGGATATCATTCCAATGAGGCTTTTCGATTTCAAAGGCTTCGTCAAAAGTTTGACCTTGAGGGTTTGGAACACCTTGCTTTTCATCATTCAGAGTGTTGTTATCAGGTTCATACTCAACTGGCTGAACAAATTGATTTTGGTTATTATTTTGAGGCGGTTGCTGCTGCTGTTGATTTTGATTGAAAATAGGCATCTTGTCAACAAGTTATTAATTTATCAATTGAACTCGGTAGCTTGGTATAACGTCTTTTTGATATAGAGCGGCTTATGAACTTCTCCAGGTAAACAAAAAACAATAGAACTTTTCCGGTAGACACAAAACACACAGAGACACACAGAAATCAGTTCTAGCAAGTGTGATGAATGTGCTAGTTTAGATCTGAAATATTCCTTGAATTGTTAAGTAAACTCAATCGATAATTGTAAATTCTTGGTAATTAGGGCAAAAAAAGTTGTGTAGTTGCTCTTTTATTTATCCTATTTTCTCAAGAGCAAAGGTGAAATTCACAAACACTTGAAGTACCTGAAACTGGCATATGCGATGAGCTTCTAAAAAGAACAAGATAATGTCCTAATTGGGAAATGTCCTAATCAGGGAATGGTTATGAAGACACCGGTGCCTTCTGGGTTAATCAATAAATAATAGTATGGAGAAACAAGGTGTTAATGGTAAGTACTAGCAATAAAAGCATTGGCAACCAGATAGTATTGTAATGTTGAAGAACATTTTCGCAAGTGCTAGACAAGGTGGGTATATGTGTGGTTGATTTGTTGATTGATATTCATGTGGCTAACAAGATCTTTACAGCATTGAAAAGGCCTGAAATTAAACCATTTCAATATGCACTAAACTTCAACAATCCTGATGAAGCATCTAAAATTCTTGTTAGATCTGATCAAGAATTAGGAGGTTTCAGTACAGCAAATTTTGATCAAGAAAATGGGGTTGGACATTTCCATGGATATTTAAATTTGGATCCTCCACCTAATAAACCTGATATAATGTATAGTGGATATGCCATGTTTAGAACTAAGGATCAACCAAAAACTTTTTTCAAAAATGATAGGTTTTGGGACTGGAGTCCATATCATCATGTTGAACTCAGAGTGAAAGGTGACAATCGGAAATATTTTGTCAATTTGCAAACTAACAGTTCAGTGATCACAGATATTTATCAACATCGATTATTTTTAAACAATCCAGGTAATTGGGAGACAGTTGTGATACCTATTGATGATTTTGTATTAACTAATTGGGGGAACATACAAGAACAGAGCACAATTGAGAGAGAAAGTGTGAAAACTATTGGTATTGGATTGCTAGATCAACAATTTGGACCTTTCAATTTGTATATTGATTACATCAAAGTCCTCACAGCTCAAGGTGTCAAGGAAAGAGTTACCAGAAAGAGGGATCCTGAATTGGAAGATGACCCATTTGGTAATGCTAGAGTGTGACTTCCTGGCTACTATTTATTTAAAACTATTTATATCAACAAGTATCTATTTATTTACCGCTGAACTATATGTAGCCCTACACGTGATAAAATTAAAAATCACATGATCTTTACCAACTCATTATGGTGTCCAGATGTTAATCCACGGTTCACACCACACAAAAACCAAAACAGACTCAGAGTTCCTCTTTTTTTTCGTGTTGGCCCTTTCCAGAAAAAAACTCGTTGTCGCTGGTGCGATGAATTTTTTAACTACTTGGAAAAAATGGTTTGGCCACTGTATGGGATAGTTGTAGGTTTGGTGAATAACTATACTGGAAAGCTATTAACAACAACTTCAAGTTAACATTTGGAACATCAACATCTCTTTAAACAAGAAGCAAAAATGGGTAGAGGACCGTAAGTGATGGATAAGAGAATAAGAGAAAGAGAAATAAAGAGAGATGGGAAAAGATTGGGACCATAGAGTGAAGAATCAAGAATGAAGAATTATATTGAGAGAATGAAGTGAAAAAGATTGATCAAGAGAGACATAAGAGTATTAAAACACAACAAAAGTCAAGGAAACTATATGGAAATAATGGAAAAACCCAGAATAAACTACTGAAAGATGATAAAATCTAAGAAGAATGTATTAATTTTGATTTAATTCAAGTTTTCACTAATATATGATCTTGAAATCTATGAGAACCCTTATTTCAACAAATCTTTTCCAATTACTTTATACTCTTTCCACAATATTGAAACAATTACTAACAACTATTACCAGAAAGAAGCATCTTAAACGTCTTGCAGCTCCATCCCACTGGATGTTGGACAAATTAAGTGGTACTTATGCTCCACGTCCATCTGCAGGTCCACACAAATTAAGAGAATCATTACCATTGGTTGTCTTTTTAAGAAACCGTTTAAAATATGCTTTGAACGGTCGTGAAGTTAAAGCTATCTTGATGCAACGTCATGTTAAAGTTGATGGTAAAGTTAGAACTGATGCTACTTTCCCAGCTGGTTTCATGGATGTTATCTCTTTAGAAGCTACAAACGAAAACTTCAGATTAGTCTATGATGTTAAAGGTAGATTCGCTGTCCACAGAATTACAGATGAAGAAGCTCAATACAAATTAGGTAAAGTTAAGAAGGTTCAATTAGGTAAAAGAGGTGTTCCATACGTTGTTACCCATGATGGTAGAACTATTCGTTACCCAGATCCATTAATTAAAATTAACGATACCGTTAAAGTTGATTTAGCTTCTGGTAAAATCACTGACTTCATCAAATTCGATACTGGTAAATTAGTTTACGTTACTGGTGGTCGTAACTTGGGTCGTATTGGTGTCATTACTCACCGTGAACGTCATGAAGGTGGTTTCGATTTAGTTCACATCAAGGATTCATTAGATAACACTTTCGTTACCAGATTACAAAACGTTTTCGTTATTGGTGAACCAGGTAAACCATTCATCTCATTACCAAAGGGTAAAGGTATTAAATTATCAATCTCTGAAGAACGTGACCGTAGAAGAGCTCAACAAGGTTTATAAAGAGTTTAACTGGGGGTTTTACTTTTGTATAGTCTAATCAGATAAATATGAAATATTAGAAAAGAACATAGTACTCAAGTAGTTTTAATCATCCATTATTGAGTTCATAGTATTGACCATGTGCCTCGATAACAATTTTGAGCCGTCGGCATCCCGAAATCAAATCTCCATATTCATCTCGAGAAACTACTTGAATAATTTATTTCATCTTCATCTCATTGACTTCCCATATTTAAAGATACTATACAATGTCATCCAGGTAAGTAATTAACATTAAGCTGAATTAATTCATTTATTAACCATTTTGATACAGATATAGAGTTGAATGTATGTGAATCCCCAACCCCCCGTGCTCTCGATAAGCAACCATTTTTTGACACTATTCAGTGAACTAACGTTGTACAAGACTCTTTAAAAGTTCATCGTAGAGATGGCTTCATAGAATGGATCAAAGGTCTATTGGCAGTGAGTATATATGAATATTGTAAGTCACAAAGTTCTCAATTGCTGATTTAATCCTAGGTCCCATTTGTGTTACATGCAGTACAATCAGGTTCACACGCAATTGGTGATATAAAAACTACTTCAGATGCTAGAAGAAGATATGCAGAAATCTTCTTTGATGTGGAAAAATTGATTGAAGATCAAAGTAAGTTATATAGAAGTATAAAGGATTTAAGAACATGGTACTAATATCGGTATAGTCCTTATGGAGAAATCAGGTACACCACAATTAGGTCGTTTAAGTCAACTTGTTCCATCAATTTCAACTTTTTTCACAAAATTGCCATTAGAAAGAGCATTCTACATTGAAGATGAACGTAGATCAATAAGTGTTCGTCGTTTAGTTTGCCCTAGTTTTAATGATATTAGATTAATTTTAAATACAGCTCAAGCACTTGCTCTTGCCCAGGCACGTGATCCTCTTAAGATGGTTACATTTGATGGTGATGTGACATTATATGAAGATGGTAAATCTCTTGCTGACGATGCAACAGTTATTCCTAGATTGATTCGTCTTTTATCTAAAGATATCATTGTTGGGGTTGTTACTGCAGCTGGGTATAATGAACCAAGTGGTGAAAAATATTATCATAGATTGAAAGGACTCATTGATGCGATTGGTAAGTCATCTAAATTAACTAAAGAGCAAAAGGAACGTTTCACTGTTATGGGTGGTGAATCTAATTATTTGTTTAGATATAGAGAAGAAAAAGAAGGATTAGTGTGGATTGATCCACAAGAATGGTTATTAGATTCAATGGCATCTTGGAACGAATCAGATATCAACAACACATTAGACCTTGCAGAAGCTATGTTACACGGATTACAAAAATCATTAAATCTTCCAGCTACAGTGATTAGAAAACATAGAGCAGTTGGTCTTGTTCCTAAAGCTGGTGAAAAACTTTGTCGTGAACAATTAGAAGAAGTGGTGTTGACACTTCAGAGAAGACTTGAAGCATGTTCATCATCTCAACGTATTCAATTCTGTGCCTTTGATGGTGGTAGTGACGTTTGGGTTGATATTGCTTCAAAAGATCTTGGTGTTGCTTCATTACAAAGATATTTTGGTGGAATAGAACCTAGATCAACATTACACATTGGTGATCAATTTGCTTCTGTTGGTTCAAATGATTTCAAGGCAAGATTAGCTGGTTGTACTGTTTGGATTGCAAATCCAGAAGAAACAGTACAAATCTTGGATGATTTACATAAATATATCGAAGAAGATGCTGCATTTAGATAGAGAAGAATGAATGAAATTTTTGATGATATACCTTGTATGTAATGACAGATTTTACGTGTCACTAAACATCATAGATTTTAATATGTGCCAAAAACTGATCTCTTTTTGTATCTCTATTTGTATATTCTATTGAGTTGATAACGGTAATTTCAGATAATTTCAGTTAATTATTATCTTTAAGTTTAGTACTAGCTAGATCTGATAGTACTAGATACATATAATTTTACTATAAATTCATCAAACGCTACAAATTAATCAAAATCTTAGTTTATGCAATATTTGAGTGTGTGAATAAATATCTATAGCTGAGTCTAGCAATGTTTTTGGTTTTAACTAATTATGCAAATATATTTGTTTATGTGAAGCTTGTTTCCGTATCTTCTTTTGTATCTGAATTTTTAGCGACAGATGAGTAAAGTTTTGTCAAATCAACAATGAATGAAATATCTTCATTATGATCACTAGTTTTTGAGATTCTTCGATCTTTCTCGTATCTTTCAAAAAGTGGAGACTCAAATCCTGTTAAAATTTGTGAGATATCTCTGTGTAAAACATCAACTTGATTCAATTTACGATCTTCCCAAAGATTTGATTTACGTAGAAATGATCTGGGACCAATATTTTGATCAATTGTGATATACCGTCTTTTCTTTTTTCCTGAGTTTCCAAGTGAATTGGAATTTGCTTTTGCAACCAATAGCCACTCGTAGCTAAGAAATGGATTATCAAGACCTAAAGATAAGATAAAATCTCTTGTTGACTCAACAATTCTATAATTTTTTTTCCCAGAGCTTGGTGAAAATTTAGGATCTGATTTTTTAACAATTCTTGCAATTTCCAAACTAAACTTTTGCATTAAGCAACTGATCAATATATAAGAGTTGTGTAAAGTGATTTGTCCACCAGATTGAGTTTGTAATTTGAAGAAAACAGCCAGTTTGTCCACAATATAGTCTACAATGTGGCCCACCTCTTCTGCACTCAATATTTCACTAAGAGTCCCCTGTTCAATGGGACATCCTTTAATGTACATTATTGAAATCACAACCTCTCGAATATAATGCTTTAGATTGGAAAGTTAGTAAACTGACAACCCCAGATCTAAGAATATTAACATACAGGTAAAAATGCTAGATTTGCCTGGAAAATATCATCTTGACTTTCATTTTTGGGAACTGGGAGATGCAAAAGGGCAGATATCACAAACCTGTCAAGCAACTGATAGTCCAATATTGGTAGCGCCCTACTTATTCCAACTTGAGACTTGTGATACACTTCAACAAAGGATTCTTTATTCCTGAAAGTGAGTGAAAGCGCCGAATAGACTTGAGCCGCTGTTGGTAGGTCACCATGGTTATTGTTCTCCATTTGGACCCTTATTCAGCTTAAACTGAGCCCAATTGACTCAAATAAGTTCCTCTTGGAGTGTATAAAGGTGAGAATCTAGATCATTTTCATCACCTACTTTAACAATAGAATTATCTTCAATTCTCATTCCAACGACCCAAACAAGAGTCAATGCTCTATAGACATCTCCAATAACTATTTAAACCATCGATAAACCACTTTAAGCACCTAAATACTCATTTAATAAACCACAATTCACATAATTAAGCCAAAGTACTTCAATCTCCATAAACAGGGTAAACACATTTCTAGTTTTGATTACATAATACACAGACACGATAAGCTGATAAAGACATTATCCTTGTGATAATAAGGAGAAGAGTATTATTTGAATCATACTTTTGAATTGTGATTCTAGTGATAAATAGGGATAATTTACTAGCGTGTTGGTGCTTAATTGACAACTTCAGAGGCATAAATACCAGACTTGATTAAATAATATTCATATTTGTGGTTACCTTAAAGGGCTTTTTTAATCATTATAGGAAAAACAAGTTATTTTAGCATTCTTGGATATTTACTCCAACTACACATTTTTACTATACAAGTGCTATATTAAAACATGTTTTCACTATTACTTAACGTTATAAGGTACGTCTATATGATGAGAGTCGTTTGATCCAGAAAATACTAACAGGTTTTCTAGCTTAACCATCTCTTTTGCTTTCCCCGTAATTACTACCTATAAGGCCTTCAAAGCTGATGATGCTAAATTATTAAAACCATGGGTTATATATTGGTTGGTTTATTCAGGACTGACAATAATCGAATTCAACTTTTATCCAATATTGAAATTCATTCCATTTTATTCATTTATTAGAGTGTATTTATCTATTTGGTTGATATTACCACAAACTCAAGGTTCAAATTTCATCTATCAAAATTACATTGAACCTTTCTTAAGTTATTATGAAGCTGATTTTGATAATTTTGTCAATAGAAATCTGAGTTTGGAAAAACTAGGATTCGTTGGTTCGTATATTAGATCAGTTTTTGGATATTCAAATGTTGAATCACAAACTCAAGTTAAAGATATCACAGAAGATCCATTGACTAAATCTTACTTTGATGTCTTTGTTCAAAGCTTTTATCAAACTCAAACATCAAAGGATTCAGCTGCAAAGACAGAAAATAACCTCTTTGAAAGCTTATTTGGTGTTTTTGATTATTTGCCACTAGGTGCTGGAGCTAGTACTGTTGAACATTCAACAATTGAATCAAAGGGAACAGAAACTCCATCCAATTTTGCCACTTCTTCTACTGCTTCAAATGATACTGATTATGATGTTGTTGGGAAAGATGATTACGAAAATGTAATCACTGGAGATGAAAAGAAAGATATTTCAAAAAATGGTTGGTTTTCTTGGTGGAGTGAACCATCAAAGACAAAGACTGCTTGAATGGAGATACAAAATTTCTAGCTAATTAAATGATAAATGGGAACCAAGAAAAGGGATTACTTGGTTATAGGATAGGTTTTTTAAAGGATTGGCATTGGTTCATACGGTGTGTGTTTAGTTATATTTTTTTTATCAATCAGTAGTATTATAATAGTACTGGTTAAATATTATTGATTTTCTTTGGTGGATTAAATAGACGTAGTTGAACTACATTTTTATTCATGACTATGTTTATGTTATATACAGATTTAGAAATTCTTCCCCCATTTTATAATTGCAAATATTTTGTCACTAATTGTTCATTATCAGTTCTGTCAGCAATAGATTTTGCTTCATTTCTCAAATTGATCAATCTTTTCTTCATCCATTTTGGAACAAAAGGTTCAGGTCTATGTTCATATGGACCTAAAGCACCATTGAATGCAGTACCTGGTTTATTTCTATCACTACCAAAAGCTTTAGCTTCATCACTATAAGTTTTCAAATCTTCCATGAATTGAATATTCCATTCATCTTTTTGTTTTGGTTCAGTTGGCCAAATAAATGGTTCTAATAAATCAACAGTCATTTTTTTAGTTTGAGCAGTTCTATAACGAGCAATAGCACCATCTCTTGTGAATTCACCAGGTAATAATTGAGTGGTGACTTTCACTACTCTTAATCCATAAAGATGATATAAATAATCTCTTAAATCTGTCTTGTTGAAAGATTTTGGAACAATAAATTTAGCTTGATATGGTGTATGTCTAGCATTTGGACGTAATAATACAACTCTCGCAGTTGGGAAATATAATTTTTTACCACCAACTCTGAAATGTGGTTTACCTTCCTCTATACCTTTCTGCACAAGTTTATAAAGTCTTTCGGAATAGGTTGATTTTGGTGGTTCAGGTTCTTTTTGTTGTTTCTTTGGTTTAGATGATGTGACAGGTTTTACTTTTGATTTGATCGCTG
Source organism: Hansenula sp. Y91-04 (assembly GCA_037042445.1). Taxonomy (NCBI): domain Eukaryota; kingdom Fungi; phylum Ascomycota; class Saccharomycetes; order Phaffomycetales; family Wickerhamomycetaceae; genus Hansenula; species Hansenula sp. Y91-04. The sequence continues at coordinate 149,885 of JAXQKK010000035.1, read as the reverse complement.
CGGACTTGATTGTTTGGTGGCGCACAGTGGCCAGACTTCTGGTCCCAGACTTGAATATCTGAGCCACTTGATTGACAAATAGAGACATCCTGGTCTTTTTAAAGCTCTTTATCACCAAAATTTGTTCACTTTATGTTGTAAATTTTCAGTTTTTCTTCAACATAGTTAAAAAAAAAAATTGGAAATTTTACCCGGCCAAAATTTCCTCAGTTTTTCGTTGAAAAGTAAATGAGCCCGTGATTAATAGTGAAGGAATACACAACATCAACAACCTGAAGGCCGGACTTGAATTCACCGTGTATTGCGAATCAAGGCTGCTGAACACGCTCTGATCGTCTCTATTCCACAGTCGCACAGGCCAATAGCTCTCTGTTCAGACCCGATTCCACAGCGATGTCCGAAGGTGAGTATAATATTTGTTTTCGTTTAATGGCAAATTGTTTTACTAACTCAGATCTAAAGAATACCAAGACGAGGTTGATCCTTATGCCGTTGAAGGTGAGGATATCACGTCTGAAGATTGTTGGACTGTGATATCCTCGTTCTTTAGAGAAAAAGGTTTGGTGTCTCAACAGTTGGATTCTTTTGATGAATTCATACATACATCTATTCAAGAACTTGTATGGGAAGATTCAACTTTAATTTTAGAACAACCAGCTCAACATACAAGTGAAACCGATAATATAAATAGAAAATATGAAATCAAATTTGGGAAAATCTTCTTATCAAGACCAACAATGACTGAATCAGATGGTACAACTACACAAATGTTTCCACAAGAAGCTAGACTTCGTAATTTAACTTATGCTGCACCTTTATTTGTGGAAATGGATAAAATAACATATGAATCTATCGATGGGACTAATGACTGGAACGTTATCAAAGATGAAGTGGACGATGACAATGAAAATGTTGATAAAAAAGTCTTTATTGGTAGAGTTCCAATCATGTTAAGATCTAAATATTGTTTATTAAGAGATTTAGGTGAAGAAGAATTTTATTCATTAAAAGAATGTCCTTATGATATGGGTGGTTATTTTGTCATTAATGGTTCTGAAAAAGTTTTGATTGCTCAAGAACGTTCAGCTGCTAATATTGTTCAAGTTTTCAAAAAATCAGCTCCATCTCCAGTTTCTCATATTGCTGAGATTCGTTCTGCTTTGGAAAAAGGTTCAAGACTTATTAGTTCAATGCAAATTAAGTTATATGGTCGTGATGATAAAGGTTCTGGGAGAACAATTAAAGCAACTTTACCATATATTAAACAAGATATACCTATTGTGATAGTATTTAGAGCTTTAGGTATTGTACCAGATGGTGATATCTTGGAACATATCTGTTATGATCAAAATGATTGGCAAATGTTTGAAATGTTGAAACCTTGTGTTGAAGAAGGTTTCGTTATTCAAGATCGTGAAGTTGCATTAGATTTTATTGGTCGTCGTGGTAATGCTTTAGGTATTAGAAGAGAAAAACGTATTCAATACGCAAAAGATATTTTACAAAAGGAATTTTTACCTCATATTACACAACAAGAAGGTTTTGAATCAAGAAAAGCATTCTTTTTAGGTTATATGGTTAATCGTTTATTACTTTGTGCATTAGAAAGAAAACCTCAAGATGATCGTGATCATTTCGGTAAGAAGAGATTAGATTTGGCAGGTCCGTTATTGGCTAATCTATTCAGAATCTTGTTTAAGAAATTAACAAGAGATATTTATCGTTATATGCAAAGATCAGTGGAAACTGATACTGATTTCAATTTGAAATTAGCAGTTAAAGCAACAACAATTACTTCAGGTTTGAAATATTCCTTAGCAACAGGTAATTGGGGTGAACAGAAAAAAGCCATGAGTTCAAGAGCTGGTGTTTCCCAAGTGTTGAATCGTTATACTTATTCTTCCACTTTATCACATTTAAGAAGAACTAATACCCCTATTGGCCGTGATGGTAAATTAGCCAAACCACGTCAATTACATAACACACATTGGGGTCTTGTTTGTCCAGCTGAAACTCCTGAAGGTCAAGCGTGTGGTTTAGTCAAGAACTTATCATTAATGTCATGTATTTCAGTTGGTTCAGGTTCTGATCCAATCATATACTTCTTAGAAGAATGGGGTATGGAACCTTTAGAAGATTATTTACCACATAGATCAACAGATGTCACAAGAATTTTCGTCAATGGTGTTTGGCACGGTATACATAGAGATCCAGCTAAATTGATTGCAACAATGAGAAATTTGAGAAGAAGAGGTGAAATTTCACCAGAAGTTTCTATTATTAGAGATATTCGTGAAAAAGAATTCAAAGTCTTTACTGATGCTGGTAGAGTTTACAGACCATTATTTATTGTTGAAGACAATGAAGAAACTGGTAATAAAGAATTGGCATTGAAGAAAGAACATGTTGAAGCTTTAGTCAACACTGAATATGATGATTTCGATGAATCCACTGAAGAACCATTCACTTGGAATTCTTTATTAACAAATGGTATTGTTGAATATGTTGACGCTGAAGAAGAAGAAACAATCATGATTGCAATGTCTCCAGAAGATTTAAACCCAGAGAGAGAAGATTCATATGAAGAACCAGACCCAAACAAACGTATAAAACCAACTTTCAAAAAATCAGCACATACTTTTACACATTGTGAAATTCATCCTTCTATGATTTTAGGTGTTGCTGCCTCCATTATTCCTTTCCCAGATCATAACCAATCTCCACGTAATACATATCAATCTGCGATGGGTAAACAAGCTATGGGTGTGTTTTTGACCAATTACAGTGTTCGTATGGATACAATGGCAAATATTTTATACTACCCTCAAAAACCCTTAGCTACAACAAGATCAATGGAATATTTGAAATTCAGAGAATTACCAGCTGGTCAGAATGCCATTGTGGCAATTGCATGTTATTCTGGTTATAACCAAGAAGATTCTATGATCATGAATCAATCAAGTATAGATAGAGGGTTATTCAGATCATTATTCTTCAGATCTTATATGGATCAAGAAAAAAGAGTTGGTATGACTGTTGTGGAACAATTTGAGAAACCAAACAGAAGTAACACTTTAAGATTGAAACATGGTACTTATGAGAAATTAGATGATGATGGTTTAATTGCTCCAGGTGTCAGAGTTTCTGGTGAAGATATCATTATTGGTAAAACCACACCGATTCAAGCTGATTCAGAAGAATTGGGTCAACGTACAGTTTATCATAGTAAGCGTGATGCTTCAACTCCATTAAGATCCACAGAAAATGGTATTGTTGATCAAGTGCTAATAACGACAAATCAAGAAGGTTTGAAATTCGTTAAAGTCCGTATGAGAACTACTAAGGTTCCACAAATTGGTGATAAATTTGCTTCTCGTCATGGTCAAAAGGGTACTATTGGTATCACTTATCGTCGTGAAGATATGCCTTTTACAAGTCAAGGTATTGTTCCAGATTTGATTATCAATCCTCATGCTATTCCATCTCGTATGACAGTCGCACATTTAATTGAATGTTTGTTGTCTAAGGTTTCCTCTTTAACTGGGTTGGAAGGTGATGCTTCTCCATTTACTGAAGTTACTGTTGATGCTATTTCTAGATTGTTACGTGAACATGGTTATCAATCAAGAGGGTTTGAAGTGATGTATAATGGTCATACTGGTAAAAAATTGATGGCTCAAGTTTTCTTTGGTCCAACTTATTATCAAAGATTAAGACATATGGTTGATGATAAGATCCATGCTAGAGCCAGAGGTCCAGTTCAAATTTTAACAAGACAACCAGTTGAAGGTCGTTCAAGAGATGGTGGGTTACGTTTCGGTGAAATGGAACGTGATTGTATGATTGCACATGGTGCTGCTTCATTTATGAAGGAAAGACTTATGGAAGCTTCAGATGCTTTCAGAGTACATATTTGTGGTGTTTGTGGGTTGATGTCTGTTATTGCCAAATTAAAACATAACCAATTTGAATGTCGTGGATGTAAGAATAAGATTGATATCTATCAAATTCATATTCCATATGCTGCTAAATTGTTATTCCAAGAATTGATGGCTATGAATATTGCTCCACGTTTATACACTGATCGTACAGTTCCATTTTAGGGTCATTTTAATGTTGTGTTTATCATATAAAATTTTGTTTTTTGGATTAAAAAACTTCTGTATAATTAAAAGTAAATAAAAAAAGATTAGTTTTAAGATAATAATATTGTAAAAACAGTACTACAAGCTCATGATATCTGTTTAAATTCGTTAATTGATATTTCATTTTAAATATTTTGAATACCTCTATTTACATTTGACCAGCAAAGAGCCGGTATATTACTATTGTACATGAATGCGTAGTTGGTATGTAAAGTCAACTTAACTGGTTGACTCTTTGAGTGCTTCTAATTTTTTTTGAACTAATGGTTGTTGATCGTGAATTGCATACAAATTTTGTTTATAAGGATGTTCTGAACCATCAAATAATTTTAATCTCGCAAGTCTGGTTTTACGATGTGTGTTTTTTGGCAACATACCATTGACGGCTTTTCTCAACACTTCCTTGAAACCTTTGTCTGCAACAACCTTTTCCATTGGTGTTAAATATAAATGACCTGGCATACCACTATGTCTCCAGTATTTCTTATCTTCAAACTTCTTACCAGTGACGGTCAAATGTTTACAATTTGTGACAACAACATAGTCACCATTATCCATAGAGTTGTGGAATGTTGGCTTATGTTTACCAACCAAGGTGGATGCAATCTGTGAGGCCAAACGACCAACTGATCTGGTATCATGAGCGACATCAACATGATGCCATAGTCTGGCGAACGCTAGAGAGGTCTAGAGAAGACTGTTAGTAGCTGAACAATAATAGACAGAGCCCGCAAATGGCCCACACTGAATCACATACTCTTCCTAGCTTTTGAGACATGCTTAGTACTGGATTTCCTTCATAAAAGAGTACAATTCTAGTCTCGCAGTATACTTTGAATTTTTCTTCAACATATTTTTTCAGCATAACCGTCACGACGTGGGCGTTTCCCAGTTTTGAGGGTTATGCCGTGAACTTCAATTTGGATGAAAAATAATCAACATTACGAGAATTACACTGTGTAATTAACCTGGAGTTGAGCTTTATCTGCACACAAGAGATCCATTTATCGAGTTTTCCACAGGTTGTCTTTTCTCCTGGGTCATCACTAGAGGCTCATCTACATATAACGTCCAGTTTGTATCTATAATCAATTGTTTATTTCGTTTTTGTTTCTATTATTGTTTTGTTACGTTTTGTTTGAAAAGTTTCGTTCAAGTGTTTTCTTGAACAAATCCATTCCATTTTAATTGCCATTGCAGAAACTTGTCCTATTTGACGCTTCTGCTCACCATATAAGCCAAAGTTATATCCATTTATCATCATCCATAATGTTTTTCTTAGTATGTTGAAACCACAATTTTGTCTGTGGTGAGCTTTTACTAACATGATTGAAATAGAAAGATTTGTCACTAGTATTGACGCTTCATCCTTCATATTTTGGTCCACAGATGAACCAATTCTTGCGAACAAAGTTACTAAATGAAGTCGAGGGTTCTTGTACGGGTAAATTTGGATACATAATGTGTGTGTTGGATTGTATGAGTATCGATATTGGGAAAGGTAAAATCATGCCAGGTGATGGATCAGCAGAATTTGAAGTTAAATATAGAGCTGTTGTATGGAAACCTTTCAAAGGTGAAGTTGTGGATGGTGTTGTTTCATCCGTGAGTAAATTAGGGTTCTTTGTTGATGTTGGACCTCTATCAGTTTTCGTATCTACACATTTGATTCCAGCAGATATGTCTTTTAATCCAACTTCAAATCCTCCAGCATACCAATCAGAAGACCAAATCATAGAGAAGGGAAGTAGAGTGAGACTCAAAATAGTGGGTACAAGAGCGGATGTCAATGCCATTTATGCCATTGGTAGTATAAAGGAAGATTATTTAGGTGCGTTATGATTACTTTTTGAAAAAGATGAAAACAAAAATCACAAGACATGTTGTACAATAGTGAAAAATTTAAAAGTCCAAAAATATAATGAAATAGAAAAGTTTTATCGGTTAAATATTATCTACATCACTGGATAATTTGTAGAATTTATTTAATTACATCTAAACTAAACAATCAAGAGAAACTGCATTCAACTTTAAATGATACAAGAAGGTTCATAAGGGACATTAAAACTCTCCTGAAGTGAATCAAGCCTTTCTGGTGAGATAAAAATATCCACCAAGACCTGATTCAACATCACCTTTTCTCCATTCACTGTTATATAATCCCTTAGCTTCAGCATCCATGACAACTTTTGACTTTGTCAAATAACAATATTTGTGTCCTTCAATTTGAACAATACAGTTGTGCCATGGAGTTGGAATATGTAATAAATCTTCAAATGATGGTTCATCAGTTGAATCCAAAGCCTTAATGATTTTACATTCATTAGAGCAAATCAATCTAACACCAAATTTTGGACCAGAATTGGTATGCGCATGAATTGACAAACGTAAATGGAATGGGAACAACAATTCAACCAAATTTGAATAAGCATCATTTCTTTTAATCATTTCAAATGCAACCTTTGAGACAACCTTCTTGAACATTTTTCTTGATAAAGTTTTACAATATGGATGTAAAGCCAAATCTTCCAACATAAATCTTGAAAACCCTCTATATAGATGTAATCTTGGATGGTCAGGTTGTTCAATATCTTTTCTCAATTTACCAGCATCAGTGTCACAACCTGCAATCAATAATCTTCTAGATAATTCAGAATCTTCACAAATTTTTGAGCCTGTATAATGAGGCAAGACCACATCTTCAATTAATTTCTCATCAAATTCATAATTCTTTTTGAAAAATAAATCCTTCAAAGAAACAAACCCGATATAATCTTCACCAGTTTTATCACCATCAACAATTCTGTTATACAAATATTTTAATCTATCAGTGTATCTGTCAACAACATCATCATCAACACCAATACAATCACTAAAGACATGACCATCACTAACAATAAAAACTTTCAAACCTGGAGCATATACAGTTTTGATAGCTTTTGAAATGAAAATCAATCTTCTCAAAGCCATCTCTTCACCTTTATCTGGAAATGCACCAACAACTTTTTGAGTATTTGAAGATTTACAAGGGAAAGCTGGCAAGACTGCTTCAATTTTAGCGTTTCTTGAAGTGAAATAATGAACCTTATCAATGAAATAATCCCTTCCACCTTGATCCCATTCATCATGAGTTGTAGTGTTTTTCAAATATTCAGCAAAGAAATCAGCAACTACACTAGCAATATGTTTAGCTAAATCATTCATTGGTGCTTCAATACTTTCTTCAATTCTTGTATCTTGAACAATCAATTTGGCAAACCAATCATGAAATTTACTCAAATGAGTACCAGAGTTTAAATCATAATCTTTCAAGACAACACCACGAATTAATGATTCATTTGGTTTTTTATATTCAATAGCTTTAAGAGTACCATCAAAATTTTCCGGTAATGAACTTTTATCCAAATCTTCTTTAGTGAAACCATACACCTTCATATCCTCTTCATTTTGTTGTTCCATTTTCTTCATCTTCTCCACAATTCTTGCCCAAGATTTATTAATCTTGAAGCCAGCCTTATTTTCCACACATAAAAGATTATAACTCTCATCTCTTGAATATATGGCAAAAAATTTACTAAATGTAGAGTTATCAACTGTACCAGGTTCGTCAGTTAATGTCATTATGTCCTAGTGTACCCTTAAGTTGAATGAAGTGTTTTGTAATGATTGTTCTTGATGTTCTGTGAAAATGCAAAGTCTATAATATAATCTATAATGGCTCTATCAGTTTATATTTATACCAATTAAAACAAAGTATATCGTAAAGTACAAATTAGTTTTATTGTTCTCTATGAGTAGTCGAATGTTTTTGGCAAAAATGATGTTATGGGCCAATCAATGCAATTTCAAATGTGTGGTATGCTTTTCAGCTATTCCTTGTTTGTCAAGAGTTTTGCTAAACTAAAAAATTGACTTAACGGTTTAAATTAATTCATTCTTGACTTATTTATAAAACAAAGACACATATAGCGTTATCTCATTGTTAATTCTCATAAAACTCATGATTACCAATAAACAACAGACCAAAATCTAGTAAGGCACTTTAATTTCTCGTAGAAATTCTTTAATCTTGACCCACACTTTTGAGCAAAATCTTTGATACAAAACTTCACTATATTACATTGTAAAGACTCTCAACATGTTGAATACCATATTCTCATATTATGATCATCGCTGCATGCCGTAAATCATTTGATAAAAATTGTGCCCCATAAACTTTCAACTCGTCGTTACGAGAAATTTTTAGCTTTTTTGAAGCTGTCGATTTTTGAGATGAATTGTGACTAGACACAAATTTAACAAACACAAACACAAACAAGGCCAATTTGATGCCGCATATTTAGCCAGAAACTGAATAACCTGTCAACTTTAGCCTTTATCTCAATCCTAATACAACATCAGTTTCCCCTAATATCTTGTAATTCCAATTGAACTAGAATCACTTTGTCTTTCTAACCGAAAAGACCTCATTTACTAAATTAGGGCTAGTCTTGCACCCTGCTGCAAAAATTCTTATACATTATAACCCGTAACCAATAATATGTTTAGCATCTACCAAAAGCGCATCTCATTTATTCCAAATCTGTCCAATAATTACCAGCCTTTGAGCCCTAGTTTCAACTTTAGGTATATTTTGCTCATCATCAATCTATATTTAATTGCTCAGTGATATTTTGAACATATTCGGTTTTCCGCGAAATCGAACTATGAATTTTGACACCAAAATTATCTTCAACTATCTTGATACCTTTTTGCTTGTTCAAGTGTTCTAGAATATATGATTTGTACTACGGGGGTCAATTAGTTGATTATGTGGCTTTCAAGCATTGTTATGAGTACTCCTACTGGTCCAAAAAGAAGTGATTATGCGAGATTGTTCAGTGATTTACATTAACGTTCTGAAACGGTATTCGTACAACTATCAACCAAGGCAACTCCACTCTATTGTTTGATATTCTAGGATTGTTAAGAGGAGTTAAGAACTAGTTTGTATATGAATTTAAAACTTGAATCAGGCTACATTAGACAGACCATCTGTAACTATAAAGTTTTAGCATCTATTGAAACCAAACCAAATAGTCCGCGTGCATAAATCACCAATCATTACCATTAGCAATCAATTCAGCCAATTGTTCTAAAAATTCCTTGTCAATCTCATCGAATTTCTCTCTTTCCAAACAATCAATATCAATAACTCCTCTTAATTGACCATCTTTACCCACAATAGGCACCACTATTTCACTCTGAGTTTCACCATCACATGCAATATGACCTGGGAATTTCTCCACATCTGGTACAACTTGCGTCTTTTGAGTTGAAGCTGCAGTACCACAAACACCTTTACCATATTGAATTGTTTGACAAGCAACTTTACCTTGGAATGGACCTAGGATCAACTGATCAGTGACTTTTGGATCAATAACGTAGAAACCAGCCCAATTAACGGGTATTTTCAACGAATGATAAGCGTGCCATAGAAGTGATGAAGCATTAGAAAGGTTTGCAACCCAGTTTGTAAGATCTGTTGAAAGAGCTGTGTAAGACAAGACTAGTTGTTCGAGTGTCTCTTTTTTCGAAGTTGTCGAAAAACTTGAATAGTCTGCGTGATGTTTATCTTCAGTCATTCTTGAATTATAGAGATGATGGGATCTAATGTTGAATTCTCGAGAGAATGCTTTATATTGATATATATATAAGTTGTTATTACCTACGGTTCAGATTTTTCTCAGCCGATGACTTGAGCCACAGATTTCGCGAATTGCTTAATAATCATCATAGATTTTTTTGACACAAAAAGTTTTAAAGTCATCGGAATTTGATAAACTACAATAAACTTTGTAAAAGAAGTTTGCTTTTAAGTATTCTATAAAACAGAATTGTTTAGAAAGAAATTTATGAATCCCATATTCAATATGAGAAACATTGACGTTGTAAAGAAAGTGAAAAAATTATTTTTTTGGGATGATCAGTTATAACGTTCAATAATCAAAAGTCAACCAAGATATCTTGGATCAGCTCTTTGACTTCATAAGATTGTTGAGTTGGAGCAGTGTAATCAACTGAGAATGCACTGACTGAAGAATAACATCCAGAATCAAGAACCAAGTTTTCATTTGGTAGACCCAAGATACCATTGTATTCATTAGCAGTAGCAGCAGTACCGTCAATTGAAGAACCTTGGAATAAGTTTGTTGTAGCATTGTATTTCAAAGCTGGGATAGAAACTTTTTCACCAGTAAGTCTACTGAAAACAAATGGTGGGTCAACACAACTGTTATCTTTAGTTAAAGTGGTGACTTTTGGGAAGTTAACATTTAAACCAACAGCTAATGGTAAAGTTCTTGAATTATCACCTTGACTTTCAAATAACTTGGATGTTAATTCGACAACTTTTGAGGCGTAAATGTTTGCTGGATCATTTTCATCATCGTTTAAAGAATCTTTGTAGAATGAGTTGTTTGAAGTTGAACCAGAGAATGCAATAGCTGGATAACCTCTGTAAACAGCATTGTATGTAGCACCAATAGTACCAGAGATGGTATAAATTGCATCATCCAAGTTCAAACCTTGGTTAACACCAGCAACAACTAAATCAATTGAGACATTGGAGAAATGGGTTGGTAATAAATAATCAAAAGCGAAACCAACACAAGCAGCTGGTGTAGCATTGAAGTACCAGATATGGTCATCATTTGGATCATGACCCCAAGCTGGATCACCTTCTTTTAAGTAATGGAATTGATCATCGTGTAACAAGGTGTTGGTGTATGTGTAAACGAATTGACCACTGAAACCTGATCTTTGTTCAACTGGAGCAACTAAATAGACATTGTGACCAGCACCAGTTAAAGCTCTATAAGTAGCTCTGATTTCAGTTGAAGCCCAACCATCATCGTTGGAAAGGACAATGTTTTTAGCCAAGGCAGTGCTTGACAAGAGAACAGTTGATAAAGTAGTGATGAAGCTTGGGAATTTCATAATTGTTTTGAGATTTAGTACAGATTCAAATCAATTGAGTAAGTTCAAAGAAAGGAAAACTGATAGCTTTTATATACTAATTAGTACCTCAATTGAAGCCCACGAGTCTTCCGAGTTTATTTAAAGCGGTATCGTATAACAGTAACTGCAAAAAACCCTTTTCTCGAGTGACTAAATAGGCAATAGATCCTTATTCCAGTAAAGTATTTGCAGGTATAACACTTTGGACATCATCTTTGTACACCGTTCCCCACGTGCATTGAAAATAATTCCAGAGAGATCGAATCTAACACAAAGACAATAACGAGATCGTTTACTTTCAGGGGACAACGATTATCATGGATTCTAATGAAAATAGAAGCTATTCATATCTAATATCTAGAATCGATGCCAATCCAATTCATTTAAACGATCCCAAGCTTTTTTGTGTCTATTCGATCTTGACATTTTTCAACTTGGCTTCTTGAAAAAATAATCAGCCACGAGGATGATTACATAAAAAATGGTACCTGATTGAGCCATCGGAATAGTTTACTATTCCAATAACCAGGGCTATTTCAGTAAATTTACGACTCAAATGAATGATTGCCAAGTACTTAGACAGTCATTGGGCCAATCATATGGTGTATAGTAGAGCTGAATTATAGTTGTCGGGTCGGTGATCGTTGCAGCGTAGTTAAACAACCAATAGAAATGATGCTTAGTTGATCAACGTGTGCTAGAAGGACCCTATGAGAATATGAGAATAAGCAGCCATTTTGGAAGCATTGTTAATTTATTTTAATGGAAGGCAGCCATCTGGCAAACAGACTAAAGGGTGATCATTAATGGTGTTCTTATTCAATATAAAAAAAAAACGGTATTTCATGGGTCCGTATTCTCGGTAGCCACTGGAGCTGCTAATAAACGAAAGAGATCTGGAGCTTATAAGAGCTTATAACAACAACTAAGCATTGAACACTAAACTTTCTGGTTCAAACTTCACTATGGAGTTTTAATATCGACGACTATAACGTGCTGGACGGACTAACGCGCCTCATATACTGTTTACATTTATCCGCGTTTTCGCGATGTTCTGATGACAAGACGCGTCTTCATGTTATTTTTATTCTTTCCAAATCCTCAAACCATCTTTGGCAAGAAAAGCAACCAACATTAATGGATAAACCAACTAAACTACCAAAAGATTTGCCAGAGGGGGCAAAGGAGGTTCTTCAGCAGCTCATCAATAACCATGAGGATGTAGAAGCAAAATATACTATCTCTTTGAGAAGGCCGCAAAAGCAGCTACAGAAATCCACAATGGCGGAGAAAGAGATATCGAGCTTCTTGAAGAAGAGAAGGCATATTGTATGCTCGAGAATGGGCGCATACTTGAGGAGTATCCTGAAATAGCTGATGACGTTGTGTATGAGAGAGGGATTCTAAGTCGATTAAGAAGTGTTTTTAACCAAAAGTTCGCCTTGGATCGTTTCAATGATAAAGCCTGCCTCGCGTATTTCAGATTCACCAAAGCCCAAATAAGAGAACTTATTGAAGAGCTTGAATTAGACCCAAATTCTATGGAGCGTAAGGATGTTGTTGATGAAGGTTATTTAAAAGAGCTTCGCATGCTCTACAAGAGAAAAGAATATCGAAGCGACCCTGAAGAAATGATTTCATTGACTTTAGCCAGGCTTTCTTCGTCGTACGTCAATTGCAACTTCCTTGAGTTTTTGTTCTTGAGAAAGAGCCAACAATTATCTTCCATGTTTAACGCATTCGCCAGCTTTATTTTCAAGAAGTACGAAAGTGTCATAATGTTTAACGAAACACTGCTAAATGAAAAATATTCAAAGCTTTACAATGAAAAAATTGAAGAAAAATCCAAATTGTTTTCACAAAAGTCAGCTGATGAGATACTTTTAGATTTCGAGGAAAACCTAAAGGAAGAGGTTGGATATGAAGATCAAGAAAGAATGAATATGTTTATACCAAGAGTCGATTCTCCGAACGGAGTTCAGGGTGTTGTTGGTTTTATTTATGGTTCAGTTATTGATACTAGAACTCCAGCTGAAAAATTAACTTCAAGATCGAAAAATTTGAATGGGCTCAAGTTTCAGGGTGTATACCTCCCTAACGGTTACATAGCTGTTATGAGTGAAGCTGCAACTGTTAAGATAGGTAAACTAAAACTTCTCAAAAATCCAAAGTTAGAGGAAAAATTGGAAAAGCTATTGACAACAGAGGGATCTGATGATACATCAATTGATAAAGAAAGTTACTGTTTGCTCGATGATCGAGGTTATCACGCGGAATCAAACGTTGTGAAAAGACTGGAGAGAGAAGACGATCAACAACATGGTATGAGATCGAAAACAACAGAAGAGATAATCACTGGACTTACAGACGTTTATGAATGCGCATTTGGGCTGATGTCACAACAATTTGGTTCAGTACTTTTTGGGAATTTGAGAGCTTCATATAGAGATATGTCTTTAGCTCTGTACCTCTCAGTATTCTTTACAAACATAAAGAACTCATACTCACCTAATCACATCAGTCAATTTTTTCAATTGAAGCCACAAGGGCTAGACGAATACTTGTCAGGAGCTCAGAAAGTGCAATAGACTTAAGGAGAAGTCAAAATTTTTATGAAAGAAGTTATGATATATACATTGATTAAGTTATGGATATGAAAATATAATGTAAAATTTATGATCAGTTACTCTTGTACTATTGTTGAATCTGATTCGTCTTTTACAATTGCCAAGTTATTATTAAAGCCATGAAAGCTCCATTGCGCAGAATACCTCTTTGGAAGCTCATCGATTGATACATCGGCGCACTCTTGGTGTCCTAAGTGGAAATAATACTGCTTTAAGGGGCATACCGGACAAGAATTATATGCAATGGAAGGATGTGAATCGTGTGTATTAGTACTCTTCGTACTCTTTGTAGATTATTGTCAAGCTCGGACATGACGGGAATGGCCGGAGATGGTACTTTTTGAATCGAGCTGGGTACTAAATAACCGTGCTATTACGTCAATGAAGGACAAAGTATGATTCATAGTTAGTACTAATCAAGAATATTATAATCCGAAATTTTATAGTTTAAAGCTGTCACCGAGCCCTCAGCCTTTTAATAATAGCCTCAGTAATTTAGCCAGCTACAGACGACGTTGAAAGTGAACTTAACCGATCCTTAATATCCAACGGTCTCAACTTAAATTCTGAGCACTACAAAGATAGTATTCCCTCATTTAAAAGAAAAGAAAGAAGCTCCTAAATATATGGCTTAGTATTACACCCAAGGCAACGTAGTTATAGTCTCGCTTGAATGTTTAACCATGTTTATTCATTTCTCCGGTGCAGTTTGACAGGATCAAAATTTTCATTTCTCGGTACGTAAACGGCTGGAAACATTGTCTAGCTCATCACATAGGCACAGAAACTAGCATTAAAGTCTCATGTTTAGTACTGTTTATATCGGTACGGTCTAATGGTGAATGTTCTTCCAAGATTGTTGATACACAAAAAGTGAAATTAGTTTACCGATTTCCTTACCCGAGTATAAACATATAGCCACCCTACATTAATGCTCTACGTATATAAAGACAACATGAGTACGTTAAAAATGAAGTATGATGGTTATTGAATGATGTTTTCGGCTGGTTAGAGATTCAAAATGTCAGAGAGTCATACCGAGAACGAAGAAGAAAGAGAACAAACACCAGTTTCTCCTACACATAGTGAAAATAATTTTTCCGATTCAAATGATTCTTCAAATTCAGATGCTATAGATCCAATCCCTTTGGATAAAGAGGATATCGAAGCTGCAAGAGATGAAAGATCATCATCTGTTCATAGAACAATAACACAATTTTCAGAAATTGATAATGATGCAAATGCAAGTAGAAGACTTTCTAGAGCACTTAGTGGTATTGATGCACCAGAACGTTATAGTTTAAGATCAAGAAGAACTTCAAATACTCAACCTCCAATACCTTCAATGGGTGCTGGGAAACCATATCCATCAGAATATCCAGATCCTGAAGCTTATACAGTATCATTTGATGGGCCTGATGATCCATTAATTCCAACAAATTGGCCATTTAAGAAGAAGATTGTTACATGTTCAATTATTGGATTTCAAACTGCTTGTATTGCATGGGCTTCATCAATTTTTTCACCAGCTATATTAGATGTTGCAGCTGAGTTCCATGTGGGAAGAGTTGTTGCAACATTAGGTGTTTCCTTATACGTTTTGGGATTTGCAACTGGTCCAATTATATGGGCTCCATTATCAGAATTATATGGACGTAGAATTGTTCTACTAATTAGTGGATTTGGATTCATGGTTTTCCAATTTGCAGTTGCTACTGCTAAAGATTTCCAAACTGTGATGTTGTGTAGAGCATTTGGTGGTGCTATTGGTGCAGCACCTATGGTTGTTGTTCCAGCTGCTTTTGCAGATGTCTTCAATAATGAACAAAGAGGAAGAGCAATAACTGTTTTCGTTATGTCAACTTTTTGTGTTCCAATTATTGCACCTGTTGCTGGGTCTTTCATTGTGGCCAGTTATTTAAGTTGGAGATGGGTTGAATATATTTCTGGTATTATGGGTGCTTTGAGTTTAACTCTTGTTGCATTTTTTTATCAAGAATCCCATCATCCTATTGTTTTAGTTCATAAAGCTCAAGAGATTAAGGCAAGAACAGGAAATTGGATGATTCATGCAGCTCATGATGAATTTACCTTGACTATAAGAGATATTGTGGAGAAAAATTTCACTAGACCTTTATATATGCTTATTACAGAACCAATCATTTTCTTTGTCAGTCTTTATAATGCATTTGTTTATGGTATTTTATATTTGATGTTGAGTGCATATCCAGTTATTTTCGAAGAAGGTTATGGAATGAAGAGTGGTGTATCTGAATTACCATATCTTGGTATGGCTACAGGTATGCTTATTGGAGGTGTATTTACCTTTTTCATGGAGGGAAATTATATAAAGGCATCAAGAGCCAATGGTGGTAAACCAGTTCCCGAAGAAAGATTACCTCCATTATATTTTGGCTCATTTGCATTTCCAATTGGTATTTTCTGGTTATTCTGGACTGGTAATTGGCCAGATAAAGTTCATTGGATGGCACCAACTGCATCTGGTGTATTTACTGGGTTTGGATTAGTTTCCGTTTTCAATGCATCTATGAATTATATTATTGATTCATATTTAATTTTTGCAGCATCTGCTATGGCAGGTAATACATTTTTAAGATCTTCATTTGCATGTGCTTTCCCATTATTTGGTGTTCAAATGCTTCATAATATGGGAGTTAAATGGGCTGGATTGTTATTAGCATTAATTGGTGTTATATTGATTCCAGTTCCTTTTGTCTTCCATAGATATGGTGCTCGTATTAGAGCAAAATCTAAATTTGCATTGGATATTTAGTTGAAAAGTTAGGAGCATCATAAATCATTCATATTCATATTCATATTCATTAATAATTTAATATAGATAATAGATACCACATAGTTTCGTAGAATCAGCTACACAATAATAAATACAATAAAGTTCATTAATAATTCTAATTCTCAGCATTTTGAGTGTCTGCAATCTCAATAACCTTAAGGATAATCCCCCAGAATTTACCAACATCTAAACCCATAACAACTTTAACACCATTATCATCCTCTTTATATTTCAATTTCCCTTCCAATTCACCTTCCTCTACTGTATCGATATCATATCTAATACTCTTTATACCCATATTTTCCACTCCATATTCTTCCAATAATACAACCACAGCTAATGGATCATGAATCGGTGGACCCTGCACAAAACCCTGTTCTTTCACATAAGTTTCTTTAAAGAAAACCATCAACTCATACAACATTTTCCTCAATGGTGTAGTGTTTGGAGCATTTAATATTTTAGCTTCTGTTGGTTCATCTAAAATAGCAGTATGAGTTACATCTATAGGTAATAATATAGTTTTTGGTGCCAATATTGGATCTTGAAAGATAAAATTGGAACTATGAGGATCACACCAAATGTTGAATTCACCAGCACCCCAATTTGAAATTTCTATACCACCACCCATTATTGATACGAATTTAACTTTTGATCTAAGATCTGGAAATGTTTTAAAAAAATTACCAATATTTGTAAGTGGACCTGTTGCTACAATGGATATTTCACCTTCATATTTTTCAACTTGGGTCTTTAAGTGAGAATAGAATTGTTCTATTTGAACTTCAGAATCTTTATTTGGATTTTTGATTGAAGTCTTTGGGATTGGTAGATCTGTACCGGCTAGCCCTGATTTCCCATGGATTGTTGGAGCGAAGCTTGGTTCTTTGATAAGTGGAACACCCCAACCTTGGTATACTGGGATATTTAATTTTTGAAATACAGTTAGAATTGATAGTGTATTATTTGTTGTATTTGGACATGATGAGTTACCAAAAGTTGTTGAGATACCCAAAAGTTTGAAATTCGGATGGAAACATGATAAAAGGATGGCAATCATGTCATCATGGCCCGGATCACAGTCCAGCCAAATAGGAATCTGAGGAACAGTCATTCTCAATATATATCTCGTCTATTAATTATTCAGTGATTGAATAGTACTTGTACAAGTTTTAAAGTATTGAGTCAAAATAGTGAAAAATCTATTCTGATTTACCCGAAAAGTGCGGAATTGTGATAAATCCGACGGAATTAACAAAAATGGAATAAACTGTTTTATACTGGAGGTGAACTCTTTGGGTAATTTCGGTGATCTTAATCGTATTATTCAATCATTCTAGTTATTAAACCCGTAATTACAATTTATTCACTCTAAACACCTTTTTAATTAAGCAAAAAAAACCCATAGTGAAAAATACGAGTCCCAAAATTTTGAGTCTTTTTACTAGTAAAGCGGATTTAACAGCGGAATTGTTTCCTGA
This sequence comes from Hansenula sp. Y91-04, assembly GCA_037042445.1. Taxonomy (NCBI): domain Eukaryota; kingdom Fungi; phylum Ascomycota; class Saccharomycetes; order Phaffomycetales; family Wickerhamomycetaceae; genus Hansenula; species Hansenula sp. Y91-04. The sequence goes on along the minus strand of JAXQKK010000035.1, from coordinate 131,818 downwards.
TTAAGACAATTAGTCTCTCAGGATATTGGTGGACATGGGTCTAGTCCTCCATCAGAGTACGGCTCAGTAGTTAAATCACTAATCTAGTCCTATTAGTCTCTCTTTTCAAGTCTCGGGAATAAGTAAGCTGCCCTAAATTTTTTACTGTAAAGAATTGAATAGTCATAAATTTCTTTGACAAGCTTTAAAAAGTGACGGTAATTTATAAATAGTTGGTGAGAAGACCTCTTGAGAGAGATCAAGTCTGATGGATTGTCTACTATAAGACACAAAAGAGCATAGAAAGGGAAGAGGAATTGCACAATATGTCTAACGAGACAAGATTCGAAACTCAAGATTCACTAGAGAAAAATAGCATAGATGCTAAAGAACCAAAACAAGATCCTAACTCAGATCCACATGCTCAACCAACTCATATCATAGAAGTGCCCGATGGTGGTTATGGATGGTTCATAGTAGTGGCAGTTTTCCTCTTCAATGTTGCAACTTGGGCTTCCAACTCGGCTTTTGCCGTCTATTTGGCTCATTATTTACAATATCAACAATTTGAAAATGCTGATAAATTGGATTATGCTGCTATAGGGGGTATTGCATTTGGATGTGGGTTATGTTTATCACCAATTATCATTTATTATATTCGTCTGACAAGTCCAAGGATTTGTATCTTGACTGGAGGTATTTTCCAATTTGCTGGTATAATGTTGGCAGCTTTTAGTAAAAAACTTTGGCAATTATATTTAACTCAAGGTTTATTAATAAGTTTTGGATTAGCATTTGTATGTATACCTGCAAATACTCTTTTACCTCAATGGTTTAGAAAGAAAAGATCATTAGCACAAAGTTTATCAGCTTCAGGTTCAGGTGCTGGAGGTGTTATGTTCACTTTAGCTATGCAAAAAATTATTGATGTTAAAAGTGTGAAGTGGGCATTAATCTCACAAGCTATCATGTGTGCGACAGTCACCTCTGTTGGATGTTGTTTAACCAGAACAAGAGATGAACATGTCAAACCAACATTTGAAATCTTTAGTTTTAAAATTTTGAAGGAGAAAGGGTTTCTATTAGTGGCATTTTGGATTGCTACCACTTTGTTAGGGTATGTTGTTCTATTATACAATTTAGCAGATTTCACAAAATCATTAGGATATTCTGCATCTCAAGGTGCTATTGTTTCTTGTATGATTTCAGTTGGTGTTTTCTTTGGTAGACCAACAATAGGTGTTTTATCTGACAGATATGGTGCAGTCACTGTTGCAATCTTTGCTCATTTAGCAGTTTCCATATTTAGTTTTGCCATGTGGATACCAATTAGAAATTATGCCAGTGCTATTGCATTTGCATTAATTCAAGGTAGTTTAATGGGTACTATTTGGGCAGTTTTAGGAAGTATCGTTACAAGAGTTGTTGGATTGAAAGCATTAAGTACTACATTAGGTATGCTTTGGATAATTGTTGGTTCTTTTGGTACTGTTTCACCATTGATTGGTATCCAATTAAGATCTCAACCTCCTGCTGGTGCTCAATATGATCCTTCACAATATCAACATCCAGCTATATGGTGTGGTTGTTGTTATTTCGCTGCATCATCTTCACTTTTCGTATTAAGAGGATATTTAATAGCAAGAGATGAACTTGCAGAGGAAATGAATAGTCATATGGATAATGGAGAATTACATATTCAAGTTCCACAAAAGAAAATTGTTTCTAAATTATTTGCATTATCTAAACAAAGAAAAGTATAATGATAGAAGAGGAAAAATTAAAACTGCGAAAAACAGACAGCTGTTTTCAGTGACATTAATACTTGCATTTTATACCTAATATACATATTCCTTTATCATCAAGTTGTAAATTCTAGTCTCATTTTTTAATTTAAAAACTACTCATGGCAAGAAAACATCATTGCCTTGTTCAATAGCTTTTCTAGTATGGGTAACAATATCATTTGATTCCCATGGATAAGCAATCCAAACATCTTCAATTTCTCTAGCAGCAATATAATTATTTTCATTATAAACATCTTCTGGTAGATCAGCCTTCTTTGGTTTTAACTTGTTGTGTAAAACGAAAATACCAAATTTAGTACCAGCATCTTTAACATCAATACCTTTAGCTTGAGCTTGTTCAGCAACATCTTTCTTCAATTCATTAACAGCATAATTTAAAGTAGTTCTAGTATCATCAACTTCATCAACAATCAAAATATTTTTACCAAGTAATGTGAAATCAGTATTTTGATAATCTAACCATTGAGTACGAACAACTTGTTTACCTAATTTTTCAGCTGAAGTTGAAACTGATCCAATATCTTCATAAAGTGATAATACAACAGCCATAATACGAACATTTGGTTGATTTGGTTCTTTAAGAAAAGTACGAACTTGTCTAGCTGGAATTAACCCACCACCAGCAACACAGATGATCAAATCAGGTTGGAACTTCTTCAACTTGTCAGCAGAATCTTGAATCAATTGATGAACATGGTTATAACTAATGTAGACTTTAGAGTCTTCAACTTCTTGAGAATCAGCCATTATTGTAAATTTAAAAAGGTGATATCCAAAGCTATATTAATAAAGACAAGATCAAAAAGGGAATTTCCACCTATATATACTCGAGAGTACCCAACGGTGCTTCCTCTCAAAGGGTTCATCAATTAATAGTACGATAAGACACAAATTTTTTTTTTGTAAAGTGAGTTGCCGCGGCATCGGCTGGTTTTAAAAACTTCGGTATAGCCACACAATAATTATTCGCGGCCGCGAATTCATTTTGCAAAAGATCTCAGAAGATCGGTAAACATTTCAACGACCGTTAAAATATATTTGGTGATTAAGTGAATTGAGAACAGTTCTTCAGGGTTGATGAGGATCGTGTTTAGAAGGAAAATGTCCTCAAGTTCTAAGAAATACGCTAATGGTTAGTAATATTCAAGATATATTGATCACTGCTTTGTACTGACTGATTTATACAAGACTTTGTGTCATTCTTAAATGCGTCTCCAACTCCGTATCATGCTGTTAGTAACGTGAAATCTAAGCTATCCAAGAATGGATTCGAGGAACTTTCTGAGAGAGTCAACTGGGCTGGTAAAGTTGTCAGAGGTGGGAAGTATTTCGTAACTAGAAACGCCTCATCAATCATTGCATTTACTGTTGGTGAGAAATGGCAACCTGGTAATGGACTATCTATCGTTGGTGCGCATACTGATTCTCCATGTTTACGTATTAAACCTGTATCCAAGAGAAATGCTGAAGGTTTCATTCAAATCGGCGTTGAATTATACGGTGGTGGTATCTGGCACAGTTGGTTCGATTCTGATTTAAGTATTGCTGGTAGAGTACTTGTTAAGAAAGATGGGAAAATTATTCCAAAATTGATTGATATTAAAAAACCACTTTTGAAAATCCCAACTTTGGCTATTCATTTAGATAGAGATGTTAACACTAAATTTGAATTTGACAAAGAATCTCAATTGAGACCAATTGCTGGGTTAGATAATGCTGCTCCAAAGACTACTGGAGGTTGTTGTGAAGGTTCAAAATTATCAAATGATGAATTTCAATCCTTGAAAAGCGTTGTTCAAAGACACAACGAACAACTGACAGAACTTATTGCCGAAGAAGCTGGCTCCACAGTTGATGCAATTGAAGATTTTGAACTTGTCCTATATGATCACAAACCTTCAACATTAGGTGGATTAAATGAAGAATTCATTTTCAGTGCAAGATTAGATAATCTAACCTCTTGTTTCACTGCAATTGAAGGTCTCGTTGAATCAGCAAGTGGTGCATCAGCATTGAAGGAAGAAACTGGTATTCGTTTAGCTTCATTATTTGATCATGAAGAAATTGGATCATCTTCTGCTCAAGGTGCTGACTCAAACTTTTTACCAAACATTCTTGATAGAATCACTGGTCTTACAGGTGATAAAGCTACTGATGAGAAAAACCCAGGACAAAGATCATTTATTTTGGAAAGTTCAGCTAAATCATTCCATTTATCTTCTGATGTCGCACATGGTGTTCATCCAAATTATGCTGCAAAATATGAATCAAATCATAAGCCAAAATTAGGTGAAGGTCCAGTTGTGAAAATCAATGCAAACCAACGTTATGTCACAAACAGTCCTGGTATTGCTCTTTTGAAAGAGGTTGCTCAACAAGCTCAAGTCCCATTGCAATTGTTTGTTATCAACAATGGATCACCATGTGGTAGTACTATTGGTCCAATTTTGGCTTCTAAAACTGGTATCAGAACTTTGGATTTAGGTAATGGTGTATTAAGTATGCATTCTATTAGAGAAACTTCTAGTTCTGCTGATGTTGAGAAACAAGTCAAGTTGTTTAAATCATTCTATGATAATTTTACAAAGATTGAACCAACAATTATCATTGATGGAGAATAAATTAACTACATAATCTAGTATAGAATTGATTAAATTATTTATGTTACAGGTCTATATGTAATGCAGTTTTTAATTTTTCAGTGTTTGCGTTGTTTGGCTTTAAGTTTAGCAATTCTCTTTTTTAACGCTTCCTGTTCATCTTCACTCTCACTATCTTGTTCTATTTTACCATTCCCATTGACTTCAATATCACTATAATTCTCCTCATCCTCAATTTCACCATCGCTTAGTTTATCAGCAATTGGTGCTTCGTCATCACTAGATTCATCGACACTCATGAAACCTTCTTCATCTTCTTCGTAAAAATCTTGTTCACCGTCATCAATCAAATTAGCATCATCCAATTCTTCAATATATTCAACATCAGAATCATCTGATTCGTTGTATTCATCCTCAGCTTGTTCATTATTCACCAATCTGATCTCTTGTTGTGAATGTAATACATCTAATCTTCCCTGTATTTCAAGTAATCTTGGTAATGTAGCAGCTCTTCTATTTAATGTGGATTGTAATGAAGACAAGGACTTGGACAAGTTTGGAATATTAACCAAGTAACCACCATGTATAGCAATTACCCATTTAACCCAAATGTTTAATTGTCCTTGACGATGTGTTTGTCTTGCAATACGTTCAGCCAATCTTTCTAAAAATACAACAGCTAATGAGGTATCCAAACGTTGAACAGTGTTTTTCAACACAGTTTCATCTCTGTTACTCAAAACGGTTTCTAATAATGCATGATCGTTAGCTTTTAATGCTTGTGTTAGCACAACTGCCAAACTTCCAGCGGTAGCTCTTCCTTGTTTCTTCTTTGGAACTGGTTGTTGAACTTTTAAAGCCTCCAATTTTTCAGCTAAAGTAGGACCATCCTCTCCTTCATCATCACTTCCAGCAACATCATCTTCTTGACGTTCCTTGTTATCCAAGAACCTTAGATTATCACCACTTGTCACAACAGCGTTACCTTCATTATAACGTTTTGGTGCTGCGATATCTTGTCCAAATAAACTATGGTCCTTTGCCTGTATAGCTGGTCTGTCTTTGGAAATAGTTGTTACTTCTGAGATTGATGAGATTTCTATTTTTTCAAAATATGGAATACTGGCATCTTCTAACCACGTTATTGTTATGGTGTTTTGATTAATAAATGAGTTTTCAATTTTCAATAATGTTGATGAATTTGGACGTTTTAATTCTATTTTCCCACTTGCTTGTTTAGATTGTTGACCTTTTCTCTTTGAAGTAGTCGAGGTTGGGGCTTTGGCAAAATGGTCAGTGAAAACCTCTACTATACCATCTTCAGTGACTGCACTGACAGTGTTATCGCCATATGAAACCGAGACAACATTGCTTTGCGCCACTAAAACAGTTGGTATACCATCCAATGGATATATGTTTATGTATCTATCGCTCTCAGCGGCAGTTATGAATGAATCTGCTGTGATTGGAGTTAAAGTATGAATTGGAGAGATGTGACCTGGAAATGTCTTCACTACCTCTTGTGTTTCGATATCGACTAGTGAAACGCTATGTGATGCAAGTAATAAATGTGGTTTGCCTTCAAATTCAATTGTTCTGATGACGTTGATTGGTTCTTGAATGTTGAATTGTCTTTTTGGTTTATATGATACAAGGTCCCATTCAACAACATTTTGTCCCAAGTCGACTGACCATCCTGAGTTTGTCAAACTGGAAAAATGGAAATCATTAATAGATGATGCATTTGGGTTATCCAATTTCGCTATGACTTCGTTGCTTAAAGGAGAATATATCAATATGGAGCCTTTGTTTAATCCAACTGCTAAGAATTGGTTCTCTATGCTAAATCCATTTGATTGTCTTCTTTTCTTATGTTGTTGCTTTGATGTATTAACTGTAGAAAACGTTCCCCATGATATGCTTGTTAGCTTGTGTCCTTTGTCCAGAGAAAATGCATTGGCAAGAGTTGAACTTGTGTTTGTAGACTGAACTCTGATCTTATGTGTATCTAATGCTGTAACTGCAGAAGCAAAGTAATTCCCGTTAGGGTCAAAGTCTGAAGCCGCTAATACTGATCCCATTTCAACTGATGTATATGTACAAGTGATGGCCCCAATATATGACTGAAAGATCTATGGTAATAGAGCTCCACCTGGTGACTTAAACGTGTAAATGTTCCTCTTGATCTTTACAATTTGAGATGAGCTCTCAAAAATTTTTTTTCCAGTCCTGAAGTCGTGCACTATTACAAAAACAATGTGTAAAACCAGTTCGCGGAATATTCGCGACTTCTCCGCGAATTTTGAAATTTATTACCCGGAATCTTTTAAAGGGCCAGAAAAATATACACAGACACATGACAACAACCATAAATAATGGACTTGCAACCACGTTTAGTTGGCTAAATTTGTTAGTGACTAGGATATTTTGGATTTATAATAGGCTACAAGTATAATGGCTGATTTCGGAGGGTCCAATAATGAGGATCTGACTCTTCCAAAAGGTATGTGATACTGTATGTTTATATGGTCGCGGGTCTTGATACTAATTGTTTACATATTATAGCTACTGTTCAAAAGATTATTGGAGAAGTGCTGCCATCTGATTTAACTTTCTCAAAAGAAGCAAGAGATGTTGTTATTGAATGTTGTATTGAATTCATCATGATTTTATCTGATCAGTCCAATGAGATTGCAGAGCAAGAGGCTAAAAAGACCATCGCATCTGATCATGTCATCAAAGCTCTACAAGAATTAGGTTTCAACGATTATATAGCTCCAATTGAGCAAGCTTTGGTAGAACATAGAGAATCTGTAAAAGGTAGAGAAAGAAAGAATAACAAATTCCAGAATTCAGGATTCACTGAAGAAGAACTATTGAGGCAACAAGAGGAGTTGTTTCGTCAATCACGTTCAAGACTACAGAATCAAGCACCAGGTGTGAAGGCTGAAGAAGTAGACGTTAAGAGTGAAGTCAAGTCAGAAGAAATATGAAGATGTAATGTGAATGAGGTATTGAAAGCGAGCGTTGGGAGTGAGCTTCTATGCATATGTTAATGAAATGCAAAGTGTACAATAGAACAAGTTATTTGCTTTTAGATAATGAGTAATTATAACGAATCAGATTTATTACATTAAACGTAGAATTTCAAATGACGTGAGTTTATATATGTATTATTGACTCTATATATTTTGTTTTGGATCAAGCCGATAGATTCATAATTTCACCAACGACACCAATTTTATCCTGAGTTAGTGAGCCCATAATTGTGCTATATCTATCAGATTGGGAATTTTGAATACTACTTAATCTAGCTTGGAATTCTTTGAAGATGTTGATGTCGTCGAGTGGAGTATCTTTAAATGCATCATCATCATCATCGTCATAATCATCAGTACCATTGGCAGTATCATCAGCTGTTGGCTCACCTGTTAGAACCGCTTGTCTCTTATGTAAAGCTTCTGGTAATTTTTCAACAGAAGCAATCAATTTTTGACTGAATTGAGGAATAAACCCTTGTATTGATTGAGGTAATTCTGGTGTAGCTAATAATGATAAAAGTGCTAAACTTTGAAGTTTCAATCCATAAACGTTATTCAAAACAGGTGATAAATTGTACCAAATTTCAAAGACTCTCAAAGTCTCGTTGTTTTGTTCTAAAACTTGCAGTGTTTTCAATGGATCAATGAACAATGATGCTAGTAAGATCTTTACAAACCCTAACGGTGGAAGATCTTGTTCTTTGAATACTTTTAGAGTCAACGGAAGTAAGTCTGTAATCTCTCTCAATGTAAGGGTCAAGTATTCAACAATCTCAAAAGCACCTTGATTGTCAAAATCAACTGGTGAATTGATGATTTCAGTAATAACATTCTTCAATGGAGTAACTTGAGCAGAGCTTGAGTTTAAACCTTTAAAACCGTGAACAATAACATTTTCAAAGAATGGAATGTAAACTTCAGTAAACTCAGCTGCAAAAGTTTGAAATGATTCAATGGCTTCATTGTATATGTCCCATATGACAGGTGAAATTGTTTTTCTAGCCACAGATAAACTTTCTGCAAGTTCCAAAGCTTCACCCAAAAATGAGATTGCAGCATTATGCAACACAAATTTGATAGCTGGGGCAAAGACTTCTTCTAAGTTCACTTTAGCCATTGCGATAGTCATTGTGGTCATAGTGTTGATATATCCAATAGCTTGGTATTCCTTCTCAGCTTCACCATCGCTGCCTCCACCATTAGAATGATTGGCTTGTAATTCTAACAACTCTGTTGCAGTTCTGATGAATTGATCACATAAAGTTGCACCAAGGTCATGTGCAAACGGTTCTAATTCTGTGGAGAATTCTTCAACAAATGATTCCATAACTTCCCCAATCATATCTAACTCATAAGATCTTGATAAATGTAAAAGTTTTTGCATGATTGTTGGAACATCTTGAGAAATTTGTTCCACAACAGGTGGCTCCACAATCAACACTTTTAATGCAGCAGCAGCTTCGACTTGAATAGGTAAACTTGAATCATCTTTGAAGTTGTTGTACACACCAGTAAAGACTCTAGATAAAATGGATGTATCCTTGTATGGACATCTCACAATCGATATGGTCTCACAAGCTCTAGCTCTTAAAAACTCGTATTTACTTGATAATTGTGGAACAACAAATCCATCAATGATTTGTTCAACTTGACCATTAACCGGAGATTTCTCATTAGATAATTCAAGGGAGGTTGAACTTAAAATTCTTAACCCACCTTCAGCTTTCAAAGCATTTTCAGGTGAAGGATCTTGGTTGAATTTGTTGAAAATATCATTCAATAGACCTAACACCACTGTGAGTTTTTCAACTCTATGATGAGCTGTAACAAAAAGGAAATCTGTTGCTGCAACATCAGCAGTAGTTGATTCTCTGTAAATATCAAAGTATCTTCTAATGTACTCTTCAGGATCATCTTCAAAGAGTTCAAGGTTTTCTTGACATAGAGATGGATAAACCAAATGTGATAATATGGTTTCAAAATGTGGTTCAATCAAACTCCAAGAACTTGTAATGACACATTTCTCCAAGAATGATATGAGATGGAACAAAGAACTATCACTTAACCATAATCCACCACTCCATTTTTCTATTATGCCAAAATAAACTTTCAATATTTCAGGAACGATACTTGAGTTGAAAAATTCGATAAATTCAGGACTGGTGTATTTACTTGTTGGAAGACCAAATCTTGTGAAAAACTTGTGCAAATTACCAAAACCCCATTTAAAAGCTTTAACTCTTCTATCAAAAGTTCTATCTGAAGGATCAAGTTCCAATATTTCTTTTGGTAGCTGTCTTTGAACCACTGCTAAATGTAATGAAATCCACACGGTGAGTTTGTTCACATCGTAGAAATATTTTGGCAAGACATTCAAAGTTGAGTATCTGAAAATTTTGAGTATCAAATATAACATATCACCTGAGCGGTAATCAGTATTGTTTAATATATCAGATGCTAGAGACTCTAGTAATGGGAAAGTTTGTTCAATGTACGCATCAATCAATGTTCTATCGCTGAATGCCCATCTTTGAGCTCTTGTAACTTCGAAAAGTAGCACTAGCCCGGTGTAAACGTGAGCAGCTTCTGACTTTGAGCTCAGAAGTTGATGAATTGGTTCATTAAGGACCCAAGCACCACGTAGCAAGATGTTTCTTACAGCTAAACTCAATTGGGGTCTTATGTGGCTGTCATCATATGTCTTGATCAATGCTTCGATCAACTTGGTCTTGATAGTCTCTTGTTCTTCTGCCTTGATACCCTTTTCACCATCGTCACTCCAGTGTTGAGAGATTCTGTTCTTGAAGAATACAGCAGCAGAGCTCTTCACAGTGTTGGAGCCTGATGAGTCCACAGCTAGTTCAAGACAGTAAACAGTGAAGCCTGGCTGTTTTTCAAACTCGGCCAATTGCTGTTCAGCCTGTTTTCTAACTTGGGGATTCGCATCCAAAGTCCCCGATAATGCACTAGATATAACCTGTGCCTCCATCTTCTCTCTTTCTAGTAACCAAATGTTATAGCTGAGATAGGGTCTCTACTTGTTGTTGTTATTGTTGTGATGATCTAGGCTGAAGAATTTTCTGGTTGTGAATGTTGGAAAAATTGGAAATGGCCACTACTCTTCTTCCAGAGCTCATCACCTGGCTTGAAAAGTTACTCGTATGGTGCTTTATTTGTGGTTGATTTAAGAGAGAAGGGGATATTGAGGGTTTCACTATGGCGCTCATCAAGGTATTTCACTATGTCAGCTATGTGCTGCTGATTTTCTTCGCGTTTGAGCCGTCTTATATCCATCCTGATGAGCATTTTCAAGCTTTTGAAGTGTTAACTAGTGAGTTATACTCTATGGTCGATCATTACTGTCATTTACTAACCATCTTAAGACAAGTTTTATGGATACAGTACAAATATACCGTGGGAGTTCGCCTCCAATCCAAGCAGAAGTTATGCAATTTTGTATTTGGTGTACAGTCCACTCTTATACATCAACAAACTTTTCCAATTTAAACCATTGGGACTGTTATACATTGCAAGAATCCAACTTGTGATCTCATACATATTCATTGCTAACTGGTGCACGAGAATATTGACAAATTCAAAGCAAGATGGAACCAAAGCTCTATTTTTCATCTACTCATCTTACGTGACATGGACATATCAGTCACATACGTTTTCAAATAGCATTGAAACTCAATTAGTGCTAGTGGCTTTGGCTCTCATACACATACTGAGACTTCAGTATAAATTAAAAAACCCATCTACATCAAGTGGATTGATTGCTCTATTGGGTATTGTTATAAGTTTAGGGGTCTTCAACAGAATCACATTCATCACATTTTTGTTAGCACCATCTATATTTCTATTGAGACACCTTTGGAGATTTAAATCAACTGCACTTGTATTGGCAGTCTCATTCTGCACAACGTCGCTTCTGTTGATATATCTTGATACTAAACTTTTCCATTCAGATAAGTGGTTGATTACTCCATTAAATAACTTTCTGTACAACAAAGACCCAGCTAATTTGGCGCTACATGGTTTACATCCTTACTACACTCACATATTGGTGAACTTGCCACAAATAGCTGGACCTGCATCAATACCATTGTTTTTCAAGAATAACAACAAAAGCTCAGTGCCTTTCTTGTCGATCTGTTCAGCATTGACAGTACTTTCCATCATACCTCATCAAGAGCTCAGATTCTTAACACCGTTGGTACCACTTGTTTGCATGAGCATTGATTTCAGTAACTTTTTGAGCAGAGCCAGTGTTGATTGGATAGTACGGATATGGTGTGTATTCAACGTAGTTCTTGGGATAATAATGGGATCACTTCACCAAAGAGGTGTTTTGGTAACGTTAGATCATTTAAGAGAGACTCAGTTTGACGGTGTTCAAATTTGGTGGAAGACTTATAAACCACCTGCATACCTGTTGGGAAATCAGAATTTGGTGATTTCAGAAAAAGATAATGTCAAGATAGATACAAGTAATCATTTGATTGATTTAATGGGTGCTGATGTTGAGGAGTTGGCAAAAATTCTAAAGAAATTTGAGTCGACATTATTGATCACTCCAAGATCTTCAATCCCTTTGGTGGAAAAGCTGAATCAAACACTCTCTGTGCAAAGAATTTGGAGCTATAAATATCATTTAGACCTCGATCATCTCGATTTTGAAGACTTGAGAACACTTCAGCCTGGGATTGACATCTACAATATTACAAAACTTATTTAGAATATTTGAAAATATTTGATGAGTTGTATTAGAATTGACCTATTTATAGAAATCGAATTTATCAACTTCACTATCAGTCTTGACTTGTGCTGTATATGCTTCTTCTAAATCGCTCTGTAAGATAACATATCTATTTTTTCTCACAGCACGTAAACCAGCTTCTTGCATGATGGCAGCAATGATGGCACCTGATAATGGATCATTTCTAATAATTAATGAATCCAAATCAACCTCTGGTGAAAGTGACATCTTGGATGCAATTGTGGAGAAAATCAAACGACGTTCTCTTCTGTCTCTTAATGATGGGAATTCAATTTTTCTATCAAGACGACCAGGTCTTAATAAGGCAGGATCTAAGGTATCGGCTCTATTTGTAGCCATAATAACTTTAACACTTGAAGTTTGATCGAAACCATCCATCTGATTCAACAATTCTAACAAAATACGCTGCACTTCACGATCAGCACCTGTTTGGGCATCAAAACGTTTTGTGGCAATAGCATCGATTTCATCGATAAAGATAATGGATGGTGAATTTTCTCTAGCTAATCTGAAAACATCACGAACCATACGTGGACCTTCACCAAGGTATTTTTGAACAAATTCAGAACCATTGACTCTGATAAAAGAAGCTGTAGAGCTATTGGCAACAGCTTTAACTAACATGGTTTTACCTGTACCTGGTGGACCATAAAGTAAAACACCTCTTGGTGGGTCAATACCAATTTGTTTATATAGATCTCCTTGTGTCAATGGCAATTCAACTGCTTCTCTGATTTCTTGCTTTTGCATATCTAAACCACCAACATCGGCGTATGTAACGTCTGGTTTTTTACCATCACCCAAGATGGCAATACTGGAATCAGCTTCTGGTGGTAAAATATCCACTAATGAGTTAGAATGACGATGTAGAGCCACTGAGGCTGATGCTTTCAATAATTCTCTGTCCAAAGTTGACAAAATTCTGACAACATAGTTGGATCCAGTGGTTGATGATACTATACCAACATTTTGATCTATTGGTTCTAAAAATTGCCCAATAACAAGCGGCACTGATTGAATTCTTTTCACTTCTTCCTGAGCTCTAACCAACTCTCTCTTCAAGTGACGTTGCTCATCTTTTATGTAATCCTCTTGCAATGTTAGCAATTCATATTCTTTCTCCAGTTTCTTCAACTTCAGATATATGTCAGCGTTGTTTGAAGATTGGTTTGTAGTGTTGATAAATAGGTTTTCAATTTTGGATTTATCCAGACTTGGAGTCTCGGATGGGCGTATACCTAGTTCTTCCATTCTATATGATTGATGTGATCCAGTATCAGAGCCTTTTAAGATTCAATTGATTCAATATCTGTGATTATATTCTTGATTGTTGATATTGCCAAAGGTTTGGCCACCCGAGTTGAATATTTCGATTTCGATTCTGAGAGCCCAAAAATCGAAATTTCGCGAAACTGTGTTCAAGTCCGGGTAAATATATACAGTATAAAGTCACGTGATTATATATATTTATTGTATATTTACACTATATTTCATCTAAGTAGAGATACCAGGAGAGTTCCAAGTGCGATACCTATTCCTAATGTCACACCGGTAAACGTAAGCAATTCCTCTTTCTTTATGGTGGCCTCTGCTGGTCCTACCTCTGTCAATAAGTTGTAAGAAGGTTTGAAATACTGGATAAAGGAATTCGACGCTAATGATACTTTCTCTAAAAATCCCGAATCCTTTGGAGGCAATGGCAAAGTGGAAATAGGTGGTGCCTCAATTGGATCTTCAATGATCTCAGCTATAGCACTTTGATTGAGAGCTGGTAATCTATCACTTTCTTTCAATTCCTCAACTTTCTTATTCATGACATCCAACTTCTCATTCTGCAGATATGCGTTCTCTTCAAGAACCTGTTGAACTTTTTGTTCAAAATTTCCAACCAGTCTTCTTCTTTTCCACGGTTCTAATGCCAACTGGAAAACTAGGAATAACAGAATGTTAAGACCCATAAGACCGAAGGTCCCCCAAGTTGATGTTCTTCTGATCTTATCTGACCAGATTTGTTCTTCGTGGTAACGTGTCAAGATAGCTTTCGATAATTTATTCTGTGTCTCTTCCTCTCTAGCATCAGCGGTTTCCATTTCTTCTTTAGCTCTCTTCTCATTCATAGCGTTTTCATGATCATCTTTATATAACTTCGTAAATCGTTCCAGATCTGTTGGAGACCAGGAATGTTGTCTTTGCAATAATTCATTAACTTCTTTTTGAGTATGAAGTCTGTTTGCTATTGCATTACTATATGCATCTTTTGTTACTCTAGCGTTTTCTTTTACTTTCTCTAGATCCTTCTCCAAAATCTCTATTGATTCTCTTAACTTTTGAATTGCCGAATATCCTGTGACATCATTCAAAGCTCTAGTTGCTGTGAAAATTGTCTCTTGTAATGAATCAATGTATAGTTCTAATTTTTTGGCCCATTGTCTTCTCTTTCTCTCCCTCTCTGAGGGTAGTCCTTCAATCGTGGAACCATTATTTCCATTCTGTTTTGTTAGATCTTGTTTGAAATCGTAGTTCTGGCTCTCTTGTTCCTGTAAAGCTAGTTTTTCGTTCACCTCTCTCACCGCACCCTGAGCTTTGTTCAAATGGAATTTAAAGGCAGATATTAGACTGTTCAGCTGCTTTCTGCTCCTTTCGTATTGCTGATGAGCAGTGTATAAGTGCGGCCGTATTGATTCCAGGAAATTATCAACAGTTGTTCTTGGTTTTTCGGGTATCTTTTCAGAAGAACTTGTATCTGATTCTTTTCCCTCTTCATCTTTTGGCCCATTCTTCAATGGCTGCTTTGCAGTCCTGCTGAATTCGTTGTTCACATTTCTTAGAAGATGTGTGTATGATAAGTGTCTGTGCACCCGACCATAAGCCAGTGGATACTGCTGGACGGGTATGCGCCTTCTCAGCACAAATTGCAAACTCATATATTCCAATCAACAATAATAGCACCCAGAATAAGATTAAAAGCCCTAGTAGTATATTTAATTTTATGTATTTTAATACGAAATATTGGTTGTTTACCTTTTGATGAAAAGTTTAATATACTAACAGAATCTAAAAAAATTCGCGGCCTTTCAAGAGATTTTGATAGATGAGGTTTGTAGGTATTCTTTGATCTTCAGGACTGGTGATAAATAAACCTTTAAGATGGTTGGATTCTCCCTCAAGAAGAAAGAGGAGACCAAGAAGACTGGATTCTCCGGTTTTCAGCTGAAAAAGGGAGGAAATAGTACTCAGAAGAAGACTAATAAACCATTCGGTTTTGCAAAAGATGAAGATGATGAGGTTAAGGAACAGAAGATTGATACTTTCGATAGCAATGAAGGAGGTGCATTCAATAAGGAAGAAGGTCCAAAGAGGAAAGATGAGCCTTTGGTGATTAAAAACGAAGGTAACCAGAACTGGAGATCTAAGGCACAACAGCGATTTAATCCAATAACTAAACCTGAACCACAAGATGAGAAAGCGAAACTTCAATATGGGATGAACTACTCTGAAACAACAGATGGAAAATCTAAAAAAACTTCTAAATCACCTATTCTGTCCAATGATCAAGAAACACTTTCATTCAAGCAAGATGTTGAATCTAGACCGGACATGGCCTCTATGGACGATTATGAAAGAATACCCGTTGAGAGCTTTGGTGCTGCAATGCTACGAGGAATGGGGTGGAAAGGAGATGATGAAGGCGAGGGTGGGAAAGAGAAGAAAAAACCAGTCATACCGGTTGCACAGAGGACTTTGTATCTGGGTCTTGGTGCCAAAGATCTAAACAAGGATGGAGGTTTAAAACCAATAGATAAAAGTTACGTACCTGTTAAAAGGGTTGATCGTCGAACTGGTGAAATTGTCAGAGAAGGCAATAGACCGGATTCCAGAAGCAGAGATCGAAGTCCAAACAGGTCTAACGGTGCTGGGTCCTACAGGTCTCGAAACTAATAATTATATTTATTTTAAATCAAGTCCCAGATAGTCAAGCTCTATGTTGAGGATAAAATCATCGTCAGTCTCTATCAAAGCACCGTTTGTACCAACAAGTCTATTACTACTGCTAACGTCACCTTTTATTGAACTATCCCAGTTAGTTACGTCCCATTTGAAACCTTTGGTGTTGAGTTTTATAGGACCACCAAGAGGTAGAAGTCCACTATTAGAGCCATGGATTGCATTTAGTTCTTGATATTCGATAAAGTTGACACCTTTTGGAACTAAGAATATCAAATCTGTTGGTGAGAGGTAATAAAGTCTCAAGTTTGGATTCGACTGCGATAACTTGAACAGCAGCGTGATTGAATGTATAGTATGATCAAATCTCCCATCGATTGCTCCAAATAGAACAACCTGTATGTCATTATGTGTTTTCAAATCGCTGTGTAGTTGCATTATACCATCAAATGGGTCGACGTCTTTGGATTTCAGCTCCTTTCCCTGCCCTTTTAGGCTGTAGTATACTTCTACCAAATCGAGACACTTGTTTAAATCTGTAGCGAATTGAGTAGTCTGAGGTATCACTTCCACTCCTCGACTCTCGTACCAATGTCTAACCTCTGGTTTTAAAGAATCAAAATCACCCACAATGTAATGCGGCAAGTGCTTCGATCTCTCTTCATCGTCTGTGAATAAATCATATAGTCTGTTTGCACCTCCGTCACCGCAAACCTTGAGCTCGTAGTTTTCCCAGAGTTCCTTAAACTTTGGCACCACGATAGGTTGATTCAGAATAATGAATGCACTTTGACTTTTTGGTTTGAAAGCAGACGTCAGACTGATAACGTTGGCGCCCGCTGGCTTGTTCACCTCAATCTCTTCTGGGTTCTCAGTCACGCTGGACATCCTCAATGGCTTGTAGCTGTTCTTTTCTGGTGATTTGCTCGTTATTCGAATAGTGAGAGTTGGTGAAGTTAAGCGGGCTCATATTACCGGTGGTGTCGGGATGTCTTTTTGATGTTTTCGTTAAAAGTTGATAAAGATGAGTTATTATGAACATATTAGACAAGCTGGTGTAGAATTAGAGAACGACTGAGCAGCGATGAATGGGAACAATCCTGAAAAGTACAAGTATAGGATCGAGATCCAGCAGATGATGTTCGTCAGTGGAGAGACGAATGATCCTCCAGTTGAGACAACATCGTTGATCGAAGACATTGTGAAAGGTCAAGTTGTCGAAATAATACTGCAATCCACAAAGACTGCCAACTCTAGAGGAAGTAAGTCGGTACTCCCTGAAGACATTATTTTCCTCATCAGAAGCGATAAAGCTAAAGTGAACAGATTAAGAACTTATCTTTCCTGGAAGGACGTTCGTAAAAACGCTAAAGACCAAGAATCTGGTGGTGTGGAAGGTGCAGATTTAATCGACGACACTATGGGCCAAGGTGGTAAAAATGCAAACGATATGATGAAACTGAAGAAATCAAAGATTAGACTTCCTTGGGAATTACAATTCATGTTCTCTGAACAGCCTCTGGATGACGAAAATGAAGAACTGGATGACGCAGAACGTGAAGCCACCCTAGTGTCTTTAAAGAGATTGAAAACTGCAGATGATAGAACCAAGAATATGACCAAGGATGAATACGTACACTGGTCTGAATGTCGTCAAGCATCTTTCACTTTCCGTAAAGGTAGAAGATTTAAAGACTGGGCTGGATTCTCATCTTTAACTGATGGTAAACCAAGTGATGATGTTATTGATATCTTGGGTTTCTTGACTTTTGAAATCGTCTGTTCATTAACCGAAGAAGCGTTGATTGTAAAAGAAGAGGAAGAAAGCCTGAATAAGCAAACCATATCGACAAAACAAACAAATGAGAAAAAGAGGAAACATCTATTCGATGGGCCAGACGAAGCTGCTAGACCACTTGCTCCAGAACATATAATAGAGGCTTGGAGAAGATTACAGAAGATGAGAACAAATCATAGGGCGTTGCGTAACTTTGGCGGTGGAAGATTACTCTCTACAACAAATGTTATATAAGAATGCAAAATATGCTATTTTTAATATGTGATGACTATATGATTTATGCAATAACTTTGAATTGTAGATATTTAAACGTTCCAGTATCTCAAGGGTCCATAGAGCAGAAGGTCATTTTGAGCAGTGAATCTCTTGTTTTTTAAGAACCCTTCTCTCATAAGTTCCTCCACAGATTGTTGTTGATGTTCTTCAATGACTTTTCGATTATGATAATCAGTTCTAGCTTCTTCTCTCGAAAAGGCTCTAAAAAATGGACAAATATCCGTGATGTATGTTGAAGATGGAAGAGTGAAGATGTTTTTAGCTCCCATACTGTCGTCGAAGTCAAACATAGACATTACTGAGTGCCTTGTGATTCTTTTTGATTCCTTCAGTCTTGACTTGAGATACACTTCATCCAACTTCTTGACGGCTTTTATGTCATTTTTATGGTTTTCATAAGGGTATTGAGGAAGTAATTCTTTGAGTTCTTTCCCCATGTTGAACTCAAATGGTAAAGGTTTAATACTGAGTTCATTCTCGTTAATGTAAGGATCGTTGATCAAGACTTCATTTTCCAAAATATCATGATTGATTAAAGATTTGGCATTTGTTTCAAACAAGTCTGACATCGAAAAAGCATCAATTTCCCTTACTAACTTCTTCAGATCCTGTTCATCACTGATAGAAGGAGGGTTTTCTTTTCTTACACCGTTGATTTGTACCAAGTACCCAGCAGGAACATCAACCTCACATAAAACTTGAAGACTTGAAATACACTTTCTCAAATCATAAGCATTAGTTATTATGAGCTCTTTAAGTATTTGCTCATCAACTTCGATCTTTTTGGTCAATGCCATCAAAAACAAATAATGTGTCAACACTTCGATTGGTTGTTTAGGAATTTCATAAAGAGAGTTTTCCTCAATTGCACAATCAAGAATGTTTGAAGGAATCACACTAGTATCCGTACAGGTCAAAATTATAGGTCTTCTAGAAATAGTCAAGACATGCTCCATAACTGACCAAAATCCCTTATCTGACTCGAATAGCACATCAACATCTTCAAATAAAATCACACCTTTTTGGAATTGATTCATCATTGCATCTTGGTTTTGGTGTACCAATTGAGTCGTACTCAATTCTTTCAAGTTGGTCATGATATCTTTTCTACCTCTTGCTTGACTGGCATTGATCTCATAAACATAACCAGACAAATCTTCCACAAGGGAATAAACAACAGTACTTTTACCTACCCCTTCTGGGCCGCTCAAGATCATTATTGGTGTATATGATTCCTCTTCTGTTTCATCATCGTATTCATCATCAATAAAATCATCGAATTCGCCAGTATCAGCCCTTTTTAACTTTTTTAAAGTTGGTCTCTTTGTACGCCTCTTTAGTATTTTAAAGGAGTTTTCCAACCACTGTCGTATTTCTTGTGTTTTCCTTGAATCGAGTAGCACTTCACTTGATATTCTTGGTTTGTAGAACGAAGTCCAAAGATCATTAGCACTGTTGTCCAGCTTTTCAGGAAACTTTAGCAGTCCCCAAAACTTTGAATATCTCGGATCTGACACAACAGTGGGAACATGAGTTTTGGCAATAGAGAGTAGGTCATATTCATCTTTGAAAGTTATGTTGTGGTTTGATTGTATAAGATTGTTTTTGACTGCTCTTTTTAGGGGTGTATCATCAATATCAAATAATAGAGGTATCTTGTCCTTCTTTTTGAGTGAGATTATTCTGTGTTGTATAGGTGGGAATTCATATGTGACATGTAGTTGTTCAGTGGTTGGAGATGGCACGGGGACTTCTTTCAGTTTATGTATAGGATTTTTCGCTGCGATTGGTTTATAAGATAACATATCAAGAAAAGATTTTGCTCCTGGAACATGAGATGAGCCTTTAGTGAAGAATGAATTTTCAGAAGCTCTAAACTGTTGCAGCTTTTCTGGGTTAACTTTCAGTGATACAACCAACTCTTTTTTATTATCTAATTTCTTGAATAAGTCCTTCGCTGAAACGGTAGAAGCCATCGAATTTCGTATCTTGCTCTCTAAATCAGCAATTTTATCACGACGTGACTTGTATTTCAGTGTAACAAGAAACGATTGTTCTGTGGATGGTTTTGATTTACCAATCTTCTTTAATTTCTTCTTCTTAGACGTCTTATTGGTCTGTACAACTTGTTCCTCTTCAGAAGACAGGATTTCAATGGCTTCAACCTCTTCAGGCTTTGGGGTTATCTTTTGTCTACCATTCAATATATCTCTTGCTGTAATTCCATACTTGACCTTGACCTCGTCTTTGCCAATAAGGTCTTCTTCTTCTTCTTCACTGTGAACTTGAATTGTCTCTGTGTTCTCCGAAGTTTTCCCTTTGGTTGGCCTCATACCAGTCAAAATATCTCTTGCTGAGACCCCTTGCTTTTCTGGGACGACAAGTTTATTGTGATTCTCTTTCCCTACTACCTCAAGAGCTTTCTCTTTCTTTTTGGATTGTTCAGGCTTGATTCCTGTCAAAATGTCTCTGGCAGTCAACCCGTGCTTTGGAGCAGGTTCTAGCAATTGATCTTCAATTTCTGCGTTTCCAATTGCTTCTGGGAGTCCCTCGTCTGCTAATTCCTTCCTTATCTTCGTAGGCTTGAACTTGTTGAATATATCCAGGACATTGACCTTCTTTTCTTCCTGGACCTGTATAGCGTCTGTAATTTCATCTTGAATACCCGTATTTGAGCTCACCAGCTCCCCTTCGTCAATATCACTTATTATAAAGCTATTCTCATGCAAGTCTATAGTACTCCTGTCAAAATATGAGGAAGCATTTGACTTCTCATCGCCCATAGAGACAGTTGATGCATCTGAATCCTCAGCTATATTAGCGTCGTTTGCCTCCTTGTGAACTTCAGACGACATTCTGGGACCAGTCTGAAGAAACACGCTCTAGCTCTTACTAAACCAGCAGGATGTCCCAGAGTTGCCTATGAGCTGGTAAACTGGGCTCTGATATCACAACAGGACTTCTTAATAGTAATTGTTAGTTATACGCGGACTGGCACAAATTGAGAACGCGTTTTCAAAACAAAGTAAGGGACACATTTCCGCGAAAATCATAACCAAGATATAGTGTATAGTACTATCAACTAAAGCTCAACATTGAATAATAAGGATGCTACAATTGATCAAAGCTATTGACTGATAAATATGAGATTATTAAATAATGTATAAATCGCTATGAAACAGAATGCAAAGTGGGATATGGTGACTCGGTGGCTCGCTTACCATTGTTGAAGTTCTTCAAAGTAATCAACTCTACCTTGTGGAACATCCAAGTTTTGACTAACAGCATGTCTAATGCTATCAACCATGGCATTATGACCACAGGTCATCACACCAACGTTTCCAGCTGCTTCTTGCAAATCGGAATGGATTAATTCATCAATGTTTGGTCTACCGAATCTGAATTCGACAAAATCTAGATGTTGAGCAATGACTTCATGAGCAGATAATTGAACTGCTTTTTCATCTTTTTCACTGAGATTTGAAGATTCATTCTTTGAATCTGAATCTGAAGTTGAAGAGTTTGAGTCAAATTTGGAGCCGACAGCTGATTCAGGTTTAGTGACATATAGTATAACATCCAATGGCAAGTTTTTCAATTTTAAGAGCTCTTCATAAAACCAATCAATTGAATGCCAGTTTCTGATAACCCAGTATAGCTTGATCTTTTTATCTGACTTTTCAGCCAATTTCTTAGCATAAGCATATAAACCTGGGATACCATTACCACCAGCATATAGAAGAGCAGTATCGTATCTCTTCATTGGCTTTGGATCACCATAAGGACCTTCAACTGTGACTTTGATGTTTCCGGTTTGGTTCGGTTGTTTTCTTAATGAACGATGAATTTGTGAGGTAACACCACCTTTGATCTTGGTGTAAAAGATGATTTTATCGTTATCTTCAGCAACAATTGTGAAAGGATGTGATTGGAAAAATGTGGTTGGTTTCAAGAAATGGATATAACCAAAGGCACCTGGATAAGCCTTCCAGAATCTGTGTTTTGGGATTGTGATTTTCAAAGTTTCATCAGATACAACAGTGGCACTTGCGGTTCTAACACCAAATGCAATTAATCTGAAGATTCTGACAGCTCTATCAAAACACCAGATAGCAGCCATAGCATATGCAAATTCTTGATAATCGAAATCAGTAACATGTAACCAAGTACCAATCAAGAAGAAAACACCCATAACGATATGTGTGAGTAAGAAAAATTCATAATAATTCTTTCTGACCCAATAACAAGCTGTTAATAACATGATACCACCAGTGACACCAGTAATGATACCCCATCTGTACCAGTATGTCAAGATTCTGGTTTGAAGCTTTCCAAGAGCAACAGATTGCATGTGCATAGTAGCAGCATGAACAACAAGCATAACGAAGTTAAATCTAGAGATCCATTTGTGGTAAGTAACAAAAGTGGATTGTTTCCAACCAGTCAACCACATCAAAAAGTTATTACGACCAACAAACAAAAATGTTAATTGGAAACCGTATAAACACAAAATACCAGATCTATCACCTGGATATCTTGTCATTTGTGCAGTTCTATCTTTCCAAATGGTGTTGTTTGATAAGTAATGATATCTAACAGATTCAAAGATAACCATTAATGCAAAGAAAATGAAAATAATAATAGATTCAACTCTTGTTGGTAAAAGACCAGATACAACTGCAAATTTTTTACCTAATGGATATACAGCATCTGTGTGTTTTTTATTGGAGAATAATGCTGGCATAGAAATATGTTGTCTAACTTTATTGAAAGGTTTGGAGTTGAAATGTTTACCAATAACGGTGACTTTTGATGCAAAGTTATAAATTGTTGCTAAAAGTAAGATGACTGCCCAGTATCCTAAAAGACCAGATCCAAAATAAATACCATCTGTGACATTACCATATCTGATATTGTATGAATCATAACTGGCATTGAATTTTTTTTGTTTATATTTGATTGGAACATAGATTGGAACGGATTTGTTGAAGTCTTCAATTGTGTCGGTTGTGGTTAAATATTCAGTTGCATTTTCATAAGCAGCTCTTAATTTTTCAGAAGTGTATGTTTTATTGAAGGCAGAACAGTACTCCTCCACAAAATGTTCTGTTTTGGTATTGTTTTCTCCGCCTTCTTTATAGATACAATTCAACCATGAACCCAAGGCAGGTTTAGCTGTACATTGACATTTGTAAGATTTTGTGGTGTCCTTCTTACAGAACACAGCTTCTGATGTAACAGCATATTTACATGCCATAACAGTTAACTCTTCACTGCTATAACGGACTTTATCCAAAGCATTTGCAAGATTCAGCAAGAATGCTGAAGTCAGTAATGTTGAACTGAACTTCATTGTGGAATCTTTAGGTGGATTATATTTGAAGAGAGACTAAATTAGGTATATTGTACAGATTATTAGATTCGGTGATTTTATTCTTCTTATATACATCAGATAGTGAATTGGCAAAAAATTCTTCTTGCATCAGACATCAGTTAGATGTCGGAAGCTTCTTAAATAGTTAACCAATATGATCGTATTTCCCGATGGATTTGATAATAGTGATTAAGCTCTAAGCCCAACCACAACTGTATATTGCATATAAGGGACATGAAATCGGGCATAGCAGTGTATACCTAGTGTCTAACTCGTTTTTAGCAGCTACGTAATCTTGTCTTTTGTCTTTGAAAAGTTGTTAACAGTACAAATATTTCACGTCAAAGTCTCCGAAATTAGACCCTGAAACATTTTTTTTAGAGCTGTGAGCCCTTAAAAATTAGATTTCAGGTACGTGAAAAACTTGAATTAATAAGGCTAAAACAGTACGATTTGAAGAGTAAATGATCAATCTTGAACAACAAAAGTATCAAAGATAGGCTGTATCTCATTATAACTACTCTTAGCTCTGTCATGTTTACTTTTAAATCTGTTGTACTGCCATTTTCTAATATTCTTGGAGTCTAAGAAAAATCTTGAGACTTCGCTTTACACCCAGAAAGGACAGATGCTTTGAAAGATGAGCCAACTACAAAGAGCGAAATCAACATTAGAAATCTCAAACAATCAAGATCAACAACGTATCATAGCTAGAGAAGACGGGACAACCGAGTAAGGGTTCCAGAAGTTAAATGTAACCAAATGTTATAGAGATTAAACTGCGGAATTGAATAGTAAAGCATGCTTTTTTCCATTTGAAAAAAACCATTTCAACTTAATGATTAGCATTATGATCCATCAAACAAACCATGTCTAGGCTTCAGCAGTAACCACTGTGTAAAGAGCTATAGCCACTACATTACTTCAGGGAATCAAAACTCTTGTCGTAAATGCTTCTGAAGGTGGTTGATCTGCTACAGTTTGAGAGTACATTAATGGATCATCATCTAAATCCCGTAGAAATGGGTAGCTGGTAGCTGAGAATAAATGGGCACAGGGATCTAAGACCCTTGATTTAGAGAATTAATCTGTCCAAAATCTTTGGATTAACATTACTTGAGCTTGTATTGGATGTAATTTTTAAACATTTTTTTGGATCTGTCGAAACTTCAGTGCAGTACTTTGAGGCCCCTAGATCTAAAGATATGATAACTGTATAACTTTGGACAACTAGTACATCAAACAGACTTTTACAACTATAGCCTGATTTTGGTTATACAAGCCTTGAATCATAGACAACTAGCTCAGCCTGATAAATGATTCAATACTCTAGAATCTAGATAGCCAAGCGTACCTCATTATCATTGCCCAGACCCTTCATATCATTAGTAAGTATCAGTAATCAAATTGGGAAACCCCAAGTCAGGAAGCTATGGGATATTGGAGCTTCAAGGATTACGTTCAGGTTTCTAATTAAAAGCTTAGGCAAGCACCTTGAGTATCTAATATCTAATACATAGCCCATATATATTAAATATTCTTGATGTTGTTTGCAGCCCTGGTATTAAGATGTTGCCAATACCAAAACGGCTAATAAAGTTATCTGATGGGATCTAATTCGTTCTTGTGCGAAATGAGTATTGCAGCCACTTGTGATTCGTGAATCGTGATGTATTGGATGTAGCATGCACCTAATATTTGATAGCTTAATTATGAGTTCCCCTGTAAACGGGCCTTTTTTGAAGGGAAAACTCGGTGATTTTAAGAGCTTTCGACGTTGATAGATAAGAAGAATCACAATCGACATAGTATACAGGGCCCTTGTTCTCAGGGTGCTAAGGGTTCACAGGGTTGAAGGAAGTGCTCTAGATCTCTTCTTTACTCAAGTTGCTTAACAGCTCTTGCTGTTTGGTTGTGTTACTTTGACCATCAAAACTACCGACGGGCATGTTGTTGAGATTTTTTTACTAGTAGTCCTCTTTAGACCCTTTCAAATTTGTCCCAGACCCGTCTTCGAATGAGACATTTCAACAAAATTTTACTTGTTGATGCAGTAAATTCACAACCACTACCTAAAAGATTTCACAGATAACATTAAGTGCACTTTTCTTTTGACGATCTTCTACTCTCCAACAGGCAACCATCTTTTTTAGTATGGGTATGCATGATGTGTTTGAGGTAATACCGGGTACCAAAAGAGACCCCTTCTACAAGATTCTTCAAAGTAGCTACAACTGGAAAGTGTTCTTTTATGACACTCTCATCCAAAAAAATATTGAAAGAAAATACAGCGATAGTATTCAATGTGAACAGAAATCCTGTATTCCAGGTTGTTTTTCCGTCAGAATCGGATACTTTCCAAACATTATGTCCTTAATTTGTAAAAGCCCCTTGGTTGAAGTCAAAAAAAGCTTACTTTGTACCCGTTGTCCGAATTGGGAAATAAATGTCGGTATGTGGGTCTATCATAGGCAGCGAACTGCGTTTAGGGAATGGAAAAACAGCGAATAGAGAGTTGGGAAATATTCTAAAATGAATACCTTCTACTGTGGTTGGTATTGCTAGCTGTGTATGCTATTTCATCCGCTGATTACTTCTCCGAGGGAAAGGACTTTAATTTAGGGCAGTTGAGCGTTTAACGTTACGGATACTTCGAGGAGAAGAGATCCCCTACACAGATACGAAGAACGGGGTTCTCTCGATCTGGAGTCAACAGATATATACCCACTCTCTTCTACAACCTCTACAGTTACTGGATCTCTTGGTCTATCTCTTAATCTATCACTCAATCTATAAATTCAAGCCAATAAAAGCCCATTTTAGTTAAGGTTGGCGATTTTCTTGGCCACTGAGAAAAAAGCTTGTTTTTTTTTATCTTTGACAAGTTTCAAGGCACAAAAATTTTAATTAATAGTGTCCGGAAATTGTTCGCACTCGTTTCGGACAGTAATTCTGGGCCTCTAGTATTATCAAGATAATCTATGTAGGCACCATAGGTACTCTACACACACGGACCTATAGTATATACCCATCAATTCTAGACACTGGAAACTTGGATCCAAAAGACCTAATACTTATGGCTACCTTACAAGCTACGTATATTTACAGAAGCTGGGAAAGCCCCCTTTCTTAATAGAATAGATATCGGTTTCCCGAAGCACACTGTTTTACACCCATTTATGCTGCATCATAGTAAAAGAGCCTATCATAGAGTGGAAAATAACTTTATGTCCCAGTGCACAACAGAACTTGAAGAGAGCCAATAGCCAGTACACTAATATAGAATTCTACTGTACCCGGAGTGAAACAACGCCTTGAGTCTTGACTTAATTCCAGTTTTAACTCATCACATCAGATTTAATGCTTGTACAACAATATAGATCGTTCCAACGTCGGGCATCAAAAACCATCCAAACCAAAAGGCACTAATGCTACTCGTAATATCAAAGCCCTTATACGAATTCGCTAGTAGCCCGTTCACTTGTTGGTAAGTTACTGACGTCTGGGTGATTTAGACGAATCATGGAAAAATTCACCTTTAAAACGGTAGAAATTGATGATCTCTTTGTATGACTTGCCCAGAAAATACAATGCAACTATTGTGTGGTTTTTCACATAATACACAATACCAAGAGATTCATTTACACCTATAATTTGATCTTCGTTTGTAAAGTTAATTAAAATATATATACTGTAGATTTCCTCTTGATGATTACCAGTTAGTAGTTAGTTTTCTTTGATCTTGATGGATTTCGCTTCATTATACAACCGTCGTAACATTCAAAAACGAAGCTCAGTACACCAGAACTAGATGCATCATGCCTTCGATTCAATTCTAAGCGGAACAGCGACATCGCTCACGTCTAATAGCTAATAACAGAGAGAGAGAGTCAAAAACCAGAGGTTACTACAGTATGTTAAATGTTGGGATTTGATTCATGAAGTACGGTTGGAGTTTGTCCGGTTGAAGAAGGACCTAGGTCTTTAAGATTAAGGAATCAAGGGGTCTACCACAATACGAATGGTGTAAGAAAAGAGGTATAACAGTCAGAAAAACGGGCTAAAAAGGAGAAACATGATAATACTAGCATTCTAAGACTAGTATTCCATCAAAATCAGAAGATTTTGGTGTAGTTTTTCCCTTTTTTAGAGAGCAGCATGTCAATGATCAAAGTTATCTATCTCATCATCACAGAGACTTGTCCGAAAAAAAAATCAATCTACGCACAGCTCTTATAGACACAATCATGACATTTTAACTAGTTAACAGAAACTAAAGTACAGTCGGCATTAGTATCAGGGTTTTCCCATTATAGCATTTTATGCAGATTGAAGCCTGGATATTGAACTTTTTTACTTAGGCATAAGCACAAAACGCTGATAAATTCAGGCCCAAGATTGGTCAATCCCTTAATTAGAAAAGCAGTTGTACGTAAGAATTTGAAAGATGAAGATATTGTGTTACAGAGCAAAAGATTTCCCAATCGTATTTATACTGATCTGGATCTCCTTATTCTTTGGCATTTTTCAATTAAACGGTTCTTCTTTGTAGGTCTTAGATACAAATCATGAAGTTATCATCATCTGTCATTGGTGCTATCTTGGCTCTATACACTTCATCAGCTCTTGCTGGTGATGGATTCCACTACTATTCGGATACAGAACTCACAGTTATGTCTTGTAAAGGTGCTGTTCTCAAGACTGCTACATACTGTGCCAAAGATACAGTCAAGACTTATAATTGTGATTGTAAGAATAAACCAGCTTTAGGTTCATGGTTATACTGTATCTATGATAAATTAGGTGCCAACAGTACTGCTGGTGAAGAAATCGTGGAAGAATATTGTTCTGCTTATAATACAACTTTAGATTCTGCTAAATTAAGAAAAGCATATGCTAATGCTACAAACTATTTAGTTGATACAACTACATTAAGTGATTTTAATAAATCAGCTATATTTGATTCTCCAGTTTATTATAACAAAAAAGCTTACAAGAATTATTATGCTTCTTATAAAGCTAGATGGAGAAATGTTTCTGATTCAATGTATCTTGGTGCTGGTCTTTTAGGTTACTGGGCTGTTATCTTCCTCGTTGCAACAATTTACAATTTCCTTAACAGAGTCGGTTTCATCAATAAATTATTCAAATCAAGTGCAATTAATAAATTAAGAAGTACTATTTCTCTTCCATCATTATTCGCCAATAAGAAACACACTGCACCAATTGAATTTGCTAAAATTTTCAGTGGATATTTACCAACTAGAATTGAAACTTTGGTTTTATTTTTTTATTTTGCCCTATTATTCATCTTTTCAGGTGTTAGATATCATTATGTTGAAAATGACACTATTTGGACTACAAGAGATGCTCAAGCTGCTAGATATCCAGGTGATAGATCAGGTGTTTTGGCCCTTTACAGTTTACAATTGACTTTCTTATTTGCAGGTCGTAATAATTTCTTAATTTGGTTAACAGGTTGGAAACAATCAACTTTCTACACTTATCATAAATGGATTTCAAGATTTAATTTCATTATGATTTTGATTCATGCCGGTGCAATGCATATGCAATCAGTTGGTATGAGTTATGCTAAATTTTTGGGTAGATTGGAAACTTTTTGGTATAGATGGGGTATTGTAGCAGCTACATTTGCAGGTGTTATGGTTTTCACTGGTGCTTATAAAATTAGAAAACAATATTATGAAGTATTTTTATTAATTCATATTATTTGTGCAGCAATATTTTTAGCAGCTACTTGGATTCATGCTGCAGAATTTGGATATCAACAATTCACTTATGCATTAGCTGCGATTTGGTGTTTTGATAGATTTGTTAGAATTGTTAGACTTGTATCATTTGGTGCTAGAACTGCTAAAGTTAGTGTTGTTTCTGATGAAATTCTTAAAGTTGTTATTCCAAGACATGGATTATGGAAAACTTTCCCTGGTGCTTATGGTTATTTACATTATTTAACACCAACAACTTTTTTCCAATCACATCCTTTCACTATTGTGGAAACTTCAGAAACTGAAATAACTTTTGTAACAAAGATTAAAGGTGGTGTTACATCTCAAATTCATGGTTATTTAAGAAAACAACCAAACCAAACCGGTACAATCAAGATTGCAGTTGAAGGTCCATATGGTAATCCAACCTCTGTACAAAGATACGATACAGCATTATTATATTCTGGTGGTACTGGTATTGCTGGTCCTTTTGCACATGCCTACAAATCATTCCAAAAGGGTACACAACAACATATTAAATTATATTGGATTATTAGACATTGGCATTCAGTTGATTGGTTTTGTGATGAATTACAAAAATTGAAGAATAGTTCAGTACAAGTTATAATTTATGTTACACAACCAGATTCTGCAATTGGATCAAGATTTATTAATTCAAGTACTGAAAGTGCAAGTTCTGATAATGAACAAAAATCTGAAAAAGATGCATCAAGTGAAGAGAAAAAAGCAGTTGATGCTTCTTTGATTACTAAAGAATTAGATTTTGTGGAATTTAGATATGGTAGACCAAATTTGAATGAATTAATTGCTACTGATTTCGCTGAAGCTAATGGTACTGTTGGTGTTTGGACTGCTGGTCATAATACAATGGTTGATGATGTTAGATATGCTGTTGGTAATAACTTGAATGCTTCTAAGAATAGAGTTGATTATTTTGAAGAACTTCAAGTTTGGTAAATTTTTGATATTATTTATTTTAACATTTTTTATTTAATAGAAGATTATTCATAGAAACTACAAGCTTCGTCGTGTAAATGATCTAAGTCATATTGTGGTATTTGATTTGTATTGTACATCATGATTTTCTATCATTTTTCTTTAGTGTCGTAAAGAAGAGCTTTCTTATTGATGGCATCTAATCTTTCAGGTAAGATTGGATGAGAATAATGATAACTGGAATATAACCAATCAGCATCTGGAGAACTTAAATTTTTAATGTTCAAGTTAACTAATGATTTAGATAATTCTTTTGAATAACCTAATTTAACAGCATATTCATCAGCTTCATATTCATGTTTTCTTGATAAGACATTCATACCAAAAGTTAATAAATTATCTAAAGGTTGTAAGATATCATTAAATAATAAGAATCCAATAATAACTGGTTGTTGACCAAAGAATCCAAAACTTTCAAATAATGATTTATTATGCATAAAAGCTGAAAATAATGTGAAAATAAATAAGATATGACCTTGAGCAATTAATAAGGTTTTTGTTGTATGAGAAAGAGCCCAATGACCAATTTCATGAGCCAAGACAGCTGTTGTTTCTGTTGTTGTTGAAGTGTTGATTAAAGTATCATAAATGACAATTTGTTTTGACCAAGGTAACCCATAGAAATAAGCATTTGAATGACTTGATCTTTTTGAACCATCAATAACATATAATTTACTTAATGGGAATTTATTTCTAGCAGCTAAAGCTTCAATTGATTCTTTTAATTCACCATCTTCTAATGGAGTTAATTTATTAAATAATGGTTGAATTAAAGTTGGATAAATAGCAATAGCAATAACTTGAACAGACATTAAAAATACCCAAACGTAAAAGATAAATCCATCACCAAAATAATCAATAATTTTTAAAAACCCAGCCAAGATTGGGAATCCAAGAACCACAGTTAAAACAATTGATTTAATAGTATCTGAAATCCATAATCCTTTAGTTGATTTATTAAAACCATATTTTTCCTCCAAGACAAATGTTTGATAATAAGAGATTGGTAATGATAACACAGTTGAAACCACTTGTAATAAGAATAAGAAGTATAAACTATGAACAATGACACTTGATTGGGTGAATGCAGGTAAGAATGATGAAGATTTAGTTAAAAGAGTTTTACCAAAAGACCATAATTTTGGTAAGAAATCAAATTTAATAAAACTAACATTTTGAATATATGAAAAAATTTGATTAAAAATTGAGAATTTAGCTTTAGCTCTTGAATATTCTTGAGATTGTTTAAAAGTTTTTTCATCAATTTCTGATTTTAACGTTTCTGGTAATTGATCTTTTTGTAATACTTTATATTGACGATATGTCAAATAAGTTTCAAATAAAAATTGGAATGTAGTGAATCCCAAGATGATATTTTTCCAATTGATCGATGGCTGGTCCACAGCAGCAGCTAATGATTGAATAAAAGACATGACTCTCTCTCTTTCTATTCACAATCTGGTCTTGGATCCAATTCTTCAGGGCTTAACAATATTTGTCGTTTGGCGCTTCGGTGAGTTTTTGAGAGGGTTTCGTGTTCAGAAATTTCAGAGGCGTAGTGATTTCCGGGGGTTAATCAATTATACAGAGATCATGTGACTTCTCATAGTTAAGAATTACCGAGATCCGAGGGGTGGTATAAAGTGTATAGATTCATTAATATTTATTTATTTATTTATTTATTTATATGCAGTTTCATTAGCTATTGGAGTACATTTATTGTCTATTCAGTCTTCTTTGGAGCTGCTGGACCTGCAATCTTTTTGGCTGCAATGGCAACCATTTTCTTAAACCAATAGAGATTTAGAGCATCCAATGCAAAATTAAGTGATACAATTGATAATGGAAGCCATAATGGTAATTTATCAAGAACTTGATATAATTGACCAGAGACTTTATAAATGGCAAAGAACCCCCAAATGATTCTCACAACAAAGAATGTGATGATTAATAATAACCCATTGATAGCTTGGATATAAAAAGGTACTGTACCGGAAGGTAATTTGCTAATAAACCAATTAACATTAACAAATGGAGTTGATAATTCAAAACTTAAGAATCCAGCTACCCAAGCCAAACAAAATGGTCTTAATGTTTGACAAAACACAAATAAAGAGGCAAATGCGTGTAAGAGG
Organism: Hansenula sp. Y91-04; assembly: GCA_037042445.1. Classification (NCBI taxonomy): domain Eukaryota; kingdom Fungi; phylum Ascomycota; class Saccharomycetes; order Phaffomycetales; family Wickerhamomycetaceae; genus Hansenula; species Hansenula sp. Y91-04. The sequence continues at coordinate 99,336 of JAXQKK010000035.1, read as the reverse complement.
AATCCTACACCAAACATTTTGAAATATCTCAAACAAATGTATGAATCCCAAATAAAATAACCAATTGTAATTGAACTGACAAACCCGGCATACGGTAAATAATGGAACACGGGATCTTCAGCTAAATGTTCATTCCCATACAAAGGGATAATAACACCAATGGAGATCAAGCATTGCACCATTGAGACAATATGGATATCGAAATTCTTTTTCCCTCTTTTCGATAGTTGATTATAATTCTCCCCGAATAAAGCTCTAGAGATCACTGGACTCACAAGGAAAAGCACCTGATAAAACGCTGCAGAGCCCACTATCTCGTGGTAATGGGCCTCGTAGTAGTTCTTTGGCTCATTGATGAAGGGCCTATATTGCAACAAGATGTCCTCAGAGACCATATTTAATCCTAATTTAATTGATGATAAATACAATATTATAAAGCTCTTTCCCGTTTAATTTGAATATTAATCTTTTCGCGAAGTGTTTAAATCAACAAATCACAATTTGATGACTTTAAACAAAAACAGTACAAAAATATGGAGCAATAAATGAGCTTAAATATCTATATTTCAATCAATTTGTCAATAAATACACCATTAAACACACTCTACAATATATAAATCCACACTCTAGGGCCCTAACAATACAATAGCTCTATATTCCTTCTCACATGGCTGCTTACATAACACAACGATCAATATTTTTTTTCACTTTTAAACGATTTAACAACACTTTTCAACGTCAATTTCAACTTTTCAATAACCAATTATCCACAATATCCAAGATGTCATACCCATTAGTCGCTTTAGGTAACCCATTACTTGATTTCCAAGTCAACGTTGAACCTTCCTATTTGGAAAAATACGAATTGAAAGCCAACGATGCCATCTTGGTTGAAGAAAAACACATGCCAATCTTTGGTGAAACTATTAAAGATCCTTCAGTGCAATTTGTTGCCGGTGGTGCTGCTCAAAATGCTGCCAGAGGTGCCGCTTACATGTTGCCAGAAAACTCAGTTGCTTATTTCGGTTCTGTTGGTAAAGATAAATATTCTGATTTACTTTTAGAAGAAAATTCAAAAGCTGGTGTTAAATCTTTATATCAATTTCAAACTGAATATGAAACTGGTAAATGTGCTGCTTTAATCACTGGTCATAACAGATCTTTAGCTACTGATTTAGCTGCTGCCAACCATTTCACCCCAGATCATTTACAAAAACCAGAAAATTGGGAATACGTTGAAAATGCTAAATTTTTCTATATTGGTGGGTTCCATTTAACTGTTTCTCCAGAAGCAATTTATACTTTAGGTGAACATGCTGCTAAAAATAATAAAGTTTTCTCATTAAACTTATCAGCTCCATTCATTCCTGAATTTTTCAAAGAAGTTTTAGATAAATCAATCACTTTTGCCGATTATGTCATTGGTAATGAATCTGAAGCTGAAGCTTATGCTAAATCTCATGGATTAGATACTACTGATTTAAAAGAAATTGCTAAATATATCGCTAAAGAACCAAAAGTTAATGACTCTCGTGAAAGAACAGTTGTTATCACTCACGGTTTAGAACCAACAATCACTGTTTCATATAACAAATCTACTGATTCTTTTGAAATTAAAGAATTCCCAGTTCATCCATTAGATTCTTCTAAAATCGAAGACACTAACGGTGCCGGTGATGCCTTTGCTGGTGGGTTCTTAGCTGGTCTTGTTAACGGTGACGATTTAGCTTCTTCTATTGATAAAGGTCAATGGTTAGCTAAATTATCTATCCAAGAAGTTGGTCCTTCATTCCCATCTCCAAAACAAACCTACACTCCAGGTAATTAAGACATTTGATCTTTAGTTCCATTCAACAACTGGCTTTTTTACTCAATCCGATCTCTTTTTAGTTCTCAAACAGGCTCTCATTTCAACATAGATGGCATCAAATTAATATAACTTTATAGGAAACTTTTTGTAGTTTATATAGCTTTTGAAAAGCGGTAAGGGCAACATTGTTTTTTTTTAGGGCCGATAGCTTACGACTTTGCCTTGAAATGGTTTTTAATATCTGGTGCTCAAGAATTTTAACTATACTTTCCAACGTTTTAAAAGAAGAGATGGATAAATAGAGCCAGTGATGATGATCTGGTTCAAGACTTTGATAACTATAACGGTTCTGGGAATAGTCTCTGCGAAAAACGTTGTGGATCTGTCTCAATCATCTCAAGACTTGAATGTCACACAAACCCATTATACCACTCCAGAAGTTAAACCGTTTCAAATTAATAATTACACAGATTACGAATGTCATGATATTCATCAAATACCCAGAGCTGATCAATGTTCATTCATACAGAACTATTGTGGTGATTATAAAATAGGATTGATCAATTATGTCTCATTATACTATTGTCATGGAGGACACATATTAAAAATTATATCATATGCTTTAACTTTAATGATCCTATTCACAACATTAGGTATCACAGCATCAGACTTCCTTTGTCCTAATTTGGATACTATTTCCAAATTCTTCAAAATGAGTGAAAGTTTAGCAGGTGTAACATTATTGGCCTTGGGGAATGGTAGTCCTGATGTGTTTTCCACTTTAGAGGCAATGAAGATTGGATCGGCAAATTTGGCAATTGGTGAACTTTGTGGTGCTGCTTTGTTCATTACAGGTGTTGTTGTGGGTAGTATGTCCATTGTAAGGCCTTTTAAAGTTGTAAGAAAACCATTTATAAGAGATATACTGTTTTTGATTTTTGCATTGAGTATTACAATTTTGTTTTTAAGTGATGGGAAAATAACTATCTGGGAGGCATTAATAATGTTGTTATTATACGTTGTCTATGTACTGTTTGTTGTCTCTTGGGATTGGATTGCTACAAAGAAGAGAAGAATTCAACTGATTGATCAAAAGGCTAGAAATCATTATTATAATGGTGCTGAAGGAATGACAAAATTTCAACTTGACGATAATCAAGAGGTGAATGATGAAGATATACTGGGGTCTTCCACAACACCTGGAATTGAAGTTCTGGATCAAGAAATTGAAACACTGAATAATTTCCAAGACTGGTCAACACAATCACAAAATATGATTAGACCTTCTTTATTAGGAGCTATCGAATTCAACTCCAAAATGCAAGATTATTACGAAGGAAGAGAAGGAGCAATTAGACTGAGTGATGAGGATGAAGATGCTAATATCTCATTAAACACTTTGACTAATGATCCAAGACAAACTCATCAACAACCACCAAGACTGAGAACTCAACCTTTTGAAGACGATGGATTCACCGTTGTTGATCACCCAAGAGCTCATACTGCACCTGCAGATTATGATTTTGAATCATTTTATGATAATCCAGAAATGATTCATTTGTATGGATCAAATGCAGATTATGGTGATGTTCATAATATAGTGAAGGAGAAAGTGAAAGAGATGTTTGGTAAGACAAAACTATTGGATGAAAGTTCAAGTTTTTTATTCATATTATTTCCAACTTTGAAAAACTTTGCATCAAAATCAATATTTGATAAAATCTTTAGTATAATTTGTCTACCCTTAGTTGCTATTTTGAGACTGACTGTTCCTGTCGTTAATGAGGACTTTGATATCACGGAAAAGGGGTTCACTCTACTGCTCTTACAATGTCTCTTTTCTCCATTCATTACTGGATTTTTGACATTTTATGATGATGAATTCACATGGAAATTTATTGCCATACCGGCAATTGTCTCTGTTGCTCTGTTACTGATAACATATTCTACGAAATTAGCTGTTGAACAAGAAAGTGAAGTCATTTACAAAATTTTCAAAATTGTATGTGCATTACTTGGATTTGCAATCTCCATCTCTTGGATATCAACAATTGCAGCAGAATTGATTTCCATTATTAAGTTTTTCTCATTACTACTAGACTTGTCAGATGCAATCTTGGGTGTCACTGTTTTTGCCATCGGGAACTCACTTGGTGATTTTATATCCAATTTCACAATCGCGAGAATGGGATTCCCAATGATGGCTCTCTCAGCATGCTTTGGTGGGCCATTATTGAACATATTATTGGGTATTGGTGGTAGTGGGCTATTGGTGATTCCAACAAACGGACCAATAGAGTTCGAGATGTCAAAGACAATCATTGTTAGTGGTTGTGCGCTGTTGATTAACTTAGTGTTTTTGTTAATAGCAGTTCCGTTAAATAGATTTGAGATGAACAAAATGACTGGTTGGTTTATGATTGGGTTATGGACTATTGCGACGTTAATATGTGTCTTGCTTGAAGTTCTCAGTTGAATGAAGAGCATGAAACAGTAAATATCATATATATATATATAACTATTTAATGTAGTGAGCATTTGAGATATCAAAGCTTTTAAACTAGCTGATTCTATATCGACTCGACGTGTTGGTCGTACCGATTGTTTTTAATAGAGTCTCGAAAATTCACACCAGAATGAAAACATCAACATGAATAAAGCTGATTGAATCTATTGTATTACCCAAGTCATTGATAATGAGTGAAGAGGAACTTTCGAAGATAGAGATTACCCTAGACTCTAAGCTAGTGGATGAACATGTCGATGTTTTTTTACCCGATGAGTGAGTTTAATTGTAATTACGAAAAAGTGTCAAGTACTAATTAAACTAGACAAAAACTTACTCTAGCACAATTAGTACCCAGAATCATTCATGAAAGAGGTCCATTTTCAGGAATAACAGAGGATGAGCTATTGAAAGAGATTGAAGCATTAACTGCGGAATCTACGGGCTCGGCACTCAATGATGAATCTACAGAAAAGACAGACGTTGAAGGTCTCGATGAATCTGAAGAACAATCCATCAACACAAACGAAGAATTCTTCAAGAATAAAAACGAATCACTGAGATATATATCTACAGCATTAAATGAATCTTCATTGGCATTGGATTTTGTTTCGTTATTGATAAGTTGTGTTAGACCAGCTGCTGGAACAATATCCATGTCTCAACATTTAAAAAAATTCGTCCCACCAGGGTCATTGAATTCAGATATAGTGAATCGAAATATCACACCACAAGAACGTGAAGCCCAGTTTAAAGAAGAAAAAGTCATTGGACAAGGTTGGAAGCTTTCGAGTTTGGAGAATTCGGCACAAAAGCTTAGAGATTCAAGTGCAAGACTAAGTGAGGAAATTTTGAAAGAAAAGACGTTTTGGGATACTATAAAGAAAAATTTCAATAATAAAGAAATCTTGTATAAAACAAGAGACAAATCTTCAGGAAAGAGAATTTTTGCTGTTAAATATGGATATGAAGATTCAGGTTCCACTTATAAAGTTCAAGGTAGTGCAGTGTTGAAACCAACAAAAAATAACCAACAGATAGAATTTGTGCCCTTAAATAACGTTTCCGGAGCAGAAAGAAAGTTATTAAGAGTGAGAATACTTGCAAAGCAAAATAATGATGATGAGTTCTCCATAATTGGTGAATCCAAAATTGATGAGAAATTTAGTAATGATGAATCTATCAGATCACAAATAGCAAAAGCTAGATATTTCATTTTTGAAGAAGAATTATTCAACCAACTTACAGGAGAAGCTAGCTCGTTAATTGCTTTCAATGTTAAAGTGGAAAGTGAATCTAAGATTTCCATTGGATTACAAGATGAATCGATAGAAATTGAATACGTCGAGTATGATGAGGAGACATCACCAACTGAGGAGCCAGTTACTGAAAGACCGGCTAACTCAAGAGCAGAGTTGATTGCCACATATCTTAGACTAATGCTTACTGTGAAATATAGAAAGAATTTGGAATCCAAGAAACAACCAATTGTTGTCAAAACTTCCAACTCACATAGACTCCCATCTGCTTACTCTTTAATTTTGCGTCCATTAGTTGGTCATTTTAAGCATGAGCAAAGTTTAAAGAAGCTTTATCATTTGATCAAAGACATATCAAGTTCTATTACTGATTCTACATTCACACTCACAAAATATGCAAACATTACCAAAAAGGAGAATGAACAAGATGCCTTCAAAAGAATCTTTACTACTCCATTATCAAAATTCAGTCTCACTGTAAGTGAATCGCTAAAGATTGATGTAACGTTGAGTTCGTTGGATTTCTTAAATCAATTTATTCACGTTACCGCATTCAAGGCTGAAGACCTATTTGGAGATGATCAGAAAAAAGTACTAGATGTTGACTTCGAGGACTATAGACAAGTTGAAGAATGTCTAGTATGGTTAATAGAAGAGTACAAGACCAAAGATGGAGAATAATGAGAATATAAAAATGTTTACAACGTTTTATTAATTTGTAGCTGATGAAGTTTCAAGCTCTTTTAATCTTTTTTTCAAATTCTTCTTGAGATTCACCACTTCTCCATCTTAGTTTATAAGCTGGATGGGTCTCTGGAACAAAAGTTTGACCTTTTTTGGCATACAAATTTTCTCTGAATGTACCACCTGGAACAGCATATTCCTTTTGTGCCAATCCTCTTTCTTGTAATTTTGGAATCACTAAATCCACCAAATTTTCAAAAGTCTCTGGCCAAACTGCATAGGTAAAGTTAAAACCATCAACATCACTTGCTTCAACATATTGTTCAATTTGCTCGGCAACGCTGTCTGGAGTACCAACAAATATATTACTGGTTGAACCACCAATTGTGACTTTTTCCACAATAGTTTTCTTTGTGAATGTTTTTCCTGGGTTGAATTTTGTGATATTTTCAATATAAGCCTTCATACCATTGTTTTCAACATGTTTTAACTCTTGGTCATCATCCCACTCACTTAGATCAATACCAGTCCATCCTCCAAACAATGTAGCACCACCTTCTTTATCAGCGTATTTTTTCAATTCTTCAAATTTCGCTTGTGCTTCTTCTTCAGTTTCACCAGTGATTACAGTTGCTGAACATAAGAATTTAATATCATATCTCCCACGTCCATAACTCTCTGCAAGATCTCTGATCCCTTTGATCTTTTCACCAAGGTTTTCTGGGGTAAGCCCATTAATATAGATTGCTTCAGCATGACGAGCTGCAAAATCTTTCCCCTTGGTGGAAGTACCAGCTTGTGCAATGACTGGTAACCTTTGCTTAGAAGGTTCTGATAATGCAGGACCTGGAACATTGTAGTATTTACCTTCAAAGTTAATCTCACGAACACGATCTGGATCAACAAAGATACCACGCTCTTTATCAGCCAGAACAGCATCATCTCTCCAACTAGAAAGTAAAAGACCATAAACAACATTTAAATACTCTTCAGTCTTGACATATCTTTCATCATGCTCAGGAAGTGGTGTATTATTCAACAATTGACGACTGGTAGAAGGTAAGAATGAACTAACAACATTCCATCCAGTTCTTCCATTTGTCAAGTGATCTAGAGTAGCTAACCTTCTTGCCAAATGGTATGGATGTTCACTAATGGTACTAAAAGTTACAGCAAAAGAGACATCCTTAGTAACAGCAGCCATTGCGGCAATTGAAGCAGCTGGTTCATTCTTTGGAGCTTGAATACCAACTTGAATTGCAGTTTTGAAATTATTTGGACCTTTATAAACATCAAAGAATGCTAGTCCATCAGCAACAAAGATGGAGTGGATTTTACCCTTCTCTGCAATTTTAGCCAGATGGGTCCAATAATCAATTGTCTTATAGGTGTGAGATCTATCTCTTGGATTTTTCCATTGACCTGGATAATGAAGACCTGGAGAATTGTTTTCAAAGAAATTCAAGATCAATGTCTTTTTAGGATTTGGTTTCTGTTTCTTTTCTGAAGGTTCTGACATATTGTTTGGATAATTTAGGAAGTGTTGAGTCTACTTAATTGAGTAAAGATAAATCACCTCGAGAAATACATCGCTGACTTTATTGAATATCCTGAAGTTCGTTATCACCCGTTCATCATTATCACTTGTTCAAACGGAAGTATAGAAACTGTGGATTTACGAAGCCACAGCTGAAAACTCAAATCAGCTAGGTGCAAAGTTCCGATGGTATCGCTTGACTTAACAAACTATTATTCTATCATATTATAGACCTTTGGGACTTTCTCACGGTTTGCTAGACTGTACTCAAACTATTGACTACTAAATCATTTGTCGTTGTTTAAGTATGTATATTTTCAAAAACTCGGTGCTAAGCGGCCTGCTGTTTCAATCGCGGTGTTGACACAAAAAATTCAAACAATAGCCATTTCTAATTAAATCTTGATTGATTATAATTTCCCTTCTTCTTTCAATTCCTGGACAATTCTTTCATACTTTGCATCTCTCTCTTTTTCAAACTGTTTCAGTTGATCTTCAAATTCTTCTTTTGACAACCCATCTTGCCATCTTAATTTGTAGAATGGATGATCTTTTGGAAGATAAGTCTGACCTTTTAACCCATAAGCATTTTCTCTAAAAGTACCACCTGGAACAGCATACTCTGTTTGTGCTAATCCTCTTTTTTGTAATTCAGGAATTAATAAGTTAACTATATCTTCAAAAGTTCCTGGCCATGTGGCATAAGCAAAATTGAAACCATCAAGACCAGTTTCTTCAACCCATTTTTCAATTGTATCAGCAACTTCTTGTGGAGTACCGATGAATTGTTTAGTAGTTGAACCACCTACAGCAGTGTCTTCAGCTAATGTACGTCTTGTGACTTTAAGCCCAGGATTGTTTTTAGTCAAGTTATCCACTAAAGATCTCATACCGTTAGATTTGACATATTTTAACTCCTCATCCCATTCATATTGACTCAAATCAATACCAGTCCATCCAGCAAATAAGGCTTGTGAACCTTCTAAATCAACGTATTTTAACAAATCTTGATATTTTCCTTCTGCTTCTTCGTGAGTCTTACCCAAAATTGGAGTGATTTGGGTCAAAAATTTAATATGATTTGGATCTCTACCAAATTTCTCAACAGCAATATATTTAATACTATCGATGGCCTTCCTAATACTATCATATGTTCTACCACCAACGAAAATAACTTCTGCATTCTCAGCTGCAAACAATTTCCCCTTTGAGGAAGTACCGGCTTGAATCACTAATGGAAACCCTTGTGGAATTGGTTCAGTGATTGTAGGACCTGGAACGTTGAAATACTTACCAACATGGCCAATTTCTCTAATCAAGTTCTGGTCAGAGAAAATACCAGTCTCAAGATCTAACTTCACTGCATCGTCTCTCCAACTTGACAACAAAAGTTTGTAAACCACCTGGACATACTCCTCTGTCTTGACGTATCTTTCATCATGCTCTGGTAATGGTTCACCATTCAATAGTTGTCTAGCTGTACTATTCAAATAACTTGAAACGATATTCCAACCGATTCTTCCCTTTGTTAAATGATCTAACGTAGCTAACCTTCTTGCAAAATGATATGGATGCTCACTAATTGTACTGAATGTCAACCCAAATGAAAGATTCTTTGTAACAGCAGCCATTGCAGTGACTGGAGCAGAAGGTTCATTCTTTGGAACGTTTAATCCTGAGGAAGCAGCAGGTCCAAAATTGTTTGGTCCTTTATAGTCATCATAAATAGTTAATGCATCACCAATGAAAACCGAATGGAATTTTCCTCTTTCGAGTAATGTAGCCAATGAAGTCCAGTATTCTAGATCTTTATAGTTTCTTGAACGATCAATAGGATTTTTCCATTGTCCAGGGAATTGATGTCCACTAGCTGCATTTTCAAAGGCATTTAAGATCAATGTCTTCTTTGGTTTACTAGTTTGTTGTTTCTTTGTAGCTGGTTCCGTCATTGAGATTATACTATTACTGAAAAATTGACTATTTCAAGAGCCTTGATTGTATATATACAGTTGTTCATAGTAAGACCATTCTCTAAAGCCCACCCATTAATAGTTGGATCATGTCAGATGTTTCGATGCCACAGTTTGTGCGGTTAAATAGATAATTCTGCACTGAACCGTTCTGGCTACACTAATATAGCATTAGCTCACGTATTCAATGGGAATACCATAATCAGATAACACCATGAATAACTCCCAGAAACCACAAACAATACCAAATCAGAAACAATTCATTATACTTATCGTTTATCTACTAAAAACCATCATCATCATCACCAAGGCAACAACAATCCCCATATTAAAGAAATGTCCGCGAACTCGCTCTGCAGATCAGAAACAAGACACAAAATCCTCCCCAAAGAAAGAAATCACTTGTTTAAACTTGTCGCCATCCTCGTTGGTTTGAAGTCTTAATATGGTCTTCAAGCGGTTCTTTCTGGTGGACGAGAAGAACAACAGTGTGCCTCTACGCTACATCAACAACTCGCCAACTATCAGCTCGTGGATAATGTGAGTAGTTTTAACTTTAGGATAAGAATCAGCGGCTAATACCCTTTACATAGAACTATCATTGAGCTCAAGGATCAATTATCAAAGTCAATCACTGAGTCAAAAGTGAGTTAATCTTTTTCAGATCTGAAGAATGTCACCTAACATCATACAGCTCTTTAACTCACTCCAGTCCAAAATGTTCTTCACTTGGTCAAGTGTATCATTTGCATTCTTTTCATTGGTGTTTGTTGGAGCATTAATCGTCTCTTCAGTCTTTATTCTTCCCTTGTTATTCTTATCATTTGTGTTCTCAGGGTTTGTGGTGATCTTTAGTGGGTTGAGTTACACCACGTTCAAATTGGCATCATCTAAATATAATCATACTGTCTTATTCTTGAATAAACTATTGAGAAAATTAGCAGATAACATTCCCCCATCAGTTGGATTTGAAGAGGTGCAGCATGCAAAGGAATCTCCTTTCCATTTACCAGATCTTAATTTAACTGGAAAGTTCAACACCCTTCGTGATTTTGTTACTCGTCCTTTCAAAAAAAGTACAGAATTTGTCTATCCAACGCAGAAGAAACCCGAAACTGCACAAGAACCTGAAGATTTCCAAGCTGAGTATATTAACAGCAACGCACCTGTTGTTTACGACGAAGAACAGGAAGCTGATGCTCCATTAGTGAATGGTTATAATGAAGAGACTGTTCAACCAACTCAAGAGACAGAAGATCAGCCCGTTGAGCAATCTTCAAGTGATGACCAAGCTGTCAAAGACAGTGAAGTTAATGAATAGCTTCCAGTCGTCCATGTTGCCATGCTATTTCGATTCTTTTTGCTAAACTTTGTGCATTATCTCTGGTTGCTTATAGATTATTTGCTAGATTCATGATAGATTTAATTAAATTTTGTATGTAGGCCCTCGGTATATATGTCACATGACTTGTCCAACCCCCGGAAGTCTCCCATGATTTCTCAACACGTCTACGTTTTGAATTAATGAAGAGTGGTATATTATAGGAATATATCAATTAGACAATCTTGGTCAATCACATATACACACATTAGAATGAAGATTCAATCGTTGATATCCATAGCCTCAATTGCCACTTTGGGTGCTGCCTATCAAATCACAGAAGGTTTGATCAAATCTTCAGGACGTGAATTAGAATTCTCACAAACTGAGAAAACTACAGTCCGAGTTGTATTTGACGACACAACATCTAAATTAGATTTATCATTCAAGATTGTTGGTTCTACTGAACCTGATCAAGTTTTCATCAAAGTATCAAACCAAGATCAAATTGAAACTTCATATAAACCAATCATTAAACCTACTCAGGGCGGATACACTGCCAAATTATCATTAGCATATTCAAAATTACCATCATTATTCAAGACTTCATCATCATTGGATCTTGCACTTATAGTTGGTGGTCTTGGTGATTCCGAACCTGTTTTCACTTCAATTAGTGGGATTGAACTTTCTGAAGATTTAATTGCTAAAGGTGTTGCACAATATGTTAAACCAGATCGTTTTACTGTATTACCAGAAATTCACCATATTTTCCAAAATCCTCCAAAAACTGTCAATTCTGGTATTGCTTTAATATTTGCCGTTTTTTCAATTATTGCATTATTTGGATTATTTGTCGTTTGGACTGGTGCTGGATTAATCAATTTTAAGAATTTCCCAGCTTCATCAGATGTTGTTTCTCATGGTGTTTTCATCTCATTAATTATTGGTTATGAAATTGTTTTCTTTCAATATTATTTGGGTTCAAGTATTTTCTCCACTATTGGGAAAGTTTTCCTATTATTAGGACCAACTGTGTATTTCGGTTCAAAAGTTTTAAATTATCTAGGTACATTAAGATTAGCTGGAAAACGTTAGAAAGAAAAATATTACAATATATAGAGAACAAAAAAGGTGTATGTGTGTATATTAGCACAATTTTTTAAAAGAATTCATCATCAAAATCCTCTTGTAATGCATTAATTAATTCTGCTTCATCATCTTGAGAATCTGTATTTTTTTGACTTGGGTCATCACTTCTATTAACACTTGGTGGATATCTCATAGCTTTAACACTATCATTATGTAAAGAATTAACAAAATTAATACGTTGGTTGAATTGATCTTGTGGTTGGTTTGTAGAATAAACATTCTTGATCTCATTACTCTCCACATATCCCTTTTGATGATTAATTTGTGCATCAATAACACCATCTCTAATAGCTTTAGAAACAATATATTCAGCAGAAGATTCATTATCCAAATGTAATTTTATACATATATCTTTTAATGAAATTCTTGTATATGATAATGAAATGATTCTAATACCAGTCTTGATAACATTTGATCTTAATCTTGTAACTAAACTATAATTATCATCTCTAATTAAACTATCACGATATTTCACTAATGTTTCATTAAAAATTTTCAAATCACCTAATTTAACAGCTTTTGTAATTTCTTGATATGGTTTTAAAACTTTTTCAAAACCAGGTTTTTGGAAAAATGATAATTCTGGAATATCACCAGTTAATAATTCAATTAATACATTTAATTTATATGCAGCTTGTAAAAAACCAATAGCATTTTGAGTTTGTGGAGCTTTTCTAATAGCTGTAATGACAAATTCATGAGAATCTGAATAATTTAATTGAATAGAATTAACTTTAGCCAAATAAAAATAATATCTTGATTCAATTGAATTTGAAACATTTTTTGGTAATTCAATTTTTTCAATAAAATTTGAAGCTTGTGAATAATCATGAGATAAAATATAATTTCTCAAGATTAAGGTTATTAAAGAACCTGAGGTTTCATCATCATGTTTTATAGTTGAAGTTCTCAATGCTAATAATAATTCAGATCTAATTGATATTAAATCATTTAATAATTCTTTTGTTCTTGCAATGTAAAACCAAATTTTAGCATTGATTAAATCTAATGAACGTCTATTATATGTCTTTGTCAATTTTAAGATATAGCCAGTGTTTAATTCATCTAAAACTTGTAATTTATTATTATCTAAAAGATAAAATTGTACCAATAAATGAATCAAGAAATTAACCTCTGGTAACACTTCACCCTTTGATTCATTAGCTCCAGAAATTTCTCCACCGACAAATTTCAATAAATAACCTTGATAAGGATCATTAAGATAAGTATTGATCAAATATGATAATACTTTCCCGTTCAATTGCTTTCTTGTAGATACTAAATCTCTAAGTGCCTTAAAGATATAACGTTGATCAAATGTCTTGACTGTTTTGAACACCAATTGGAACGCCGATTCGATCTTTGAAATTGTCAATGAGTCCAATTCTTCTGGGGTAGGTTCGTTATCAACCACTATTTGTTCTTCTTGGGTCATTTTATTACTGTGAATATGGTTGTTAATTGATTATATTCAACTGTGTTGACATTTATTTGGTGGCAAGTTTCGACTCTTCGATATTCACTTTGGGCAAATTTCCACAAAACGAATTCGCGAATTACAAAAGAAAATCTCTAGGGTAACACACATCTGCCATAAGATCCAGTGTCAATAAAGATAATAAATATAGTTATTATAATATCTAATAAAAAAGTACCGATTTATTCTATATTCTACAGTTTTAATCAAATTCAAAGTTCATTATATTATTATTAGTTTATCAGAGAAGTGCTAAGGTTAAAAAAAAATCAAAAAACATAGCGCATTATACATCAATTATCAATGAAGATTAGTTCTTTTTGAACTTCTTTTGGAACCATTCAGCAATGTAATCAGCTTCATGTTTAGTGTTAACCATTTCACCTTCAGCGATATCATTGTGAGCTTGAGCATCAGTTAATTCTGGATCTCTCAAGAATAAGGCAAAGAAAACCATTAAGGCACAGAAGACTAAAGCAATAAGAGTTTCCATTCTTTGAATGTATCTATAAGCTTCGACAACAGCAGCTCTTTCTGGAGTACCCCAAGTGTATTCAACAATAAAACTGTATGGAGCAGAATAAGCCAAATTAACCATTGTTTCGTTATTAAAAGAAGACAAATCCTTGGCTAAACGGTCTGGTAACAAGTTAGTCCAAACAGCACCAGAAACAGCATTACCAACAGCAGAACCAATACGGTACATGGTGTACATTAAAGCAGAAACAGTAGCCATGTTATCGTGGTTAGTAGCAGATTGGACAGAAACGGTAACTGGGTAAGTAAACATGGTGGTACCGATACCAATAACAACTAAAGAACCAATGATACCATCTTTTGAACCTTCACCACCTCTGTAGTTGTATAATAAACCAATACCTAATAACCATAATGATGTACCTGCAATGATGAAAAGTTTTAATCTTCTGAAATAAACAATGAAAAGGGCAAAGAATGGAGACCAAACAACTGAAACAAAAGAAGCAGTTAAATTGATTCTTGTAGCAGATTTAACAGATTGGTTAACAGCAACGATTAAAACAGTGTATAAATAATCAGCATACATGTAATAAACGAAATCGAAAATCAAAGAAATAGCCATAGCAGCCCAAACACCACGATCTTTTAATAATTTGAAAGGCATCAATGGGAATTTAGCCAAGAATGATTCATAAAGAACAAAGATTGGAATCAAGACAAAACCTAAAACTAAAGGACCAATAATTTTACCAGATTTCCATTTATCAGAGACACCAGCAGCTAAAGTCAATGGGACTAATAAACAGCCTAATAAGACTGTTAATAACAAGACACCAGTGATATCAACTCTCCAGTATAATTCTCTCAAGAAACCACCAAGACCATTAACTTGATAGAAAGTTTTTTCTTGTTTAACTAATTTCCATTCAGGAGTACTTCTAGCTTTCCATCTCATGTGAAGCATACAACCGATAAAAGGTAATGAAGATAATGGGAAGATAAAAGCCCACATACCAATACCCCAAGACCAGTGGTTTAATGGGTCAACTCTTTCAGTGATATTACCAGAGATCCAAGTGTTAACAATGAATGGTAAAGTTGGGACAAATTGGTAAAATAATCTCCATCTTAAAGAAGAGAAATCTGACAAGATTAAGAAAACGATAAGTAAGACACCGACATAACCCAAGTTATAGAAAACGGCACCAGCACAATAACGTTGAATATCATAAGCTTGAGATTGAATAATTGTACCAACAGCGTAAAAAACAACAGATACAACTAATAATTCCAAACGACCAAAGACATCTGAAAGTCTAGCGTAAACGATTTGAGAAGCAGCACCAATAACAGCATTAATGACACCAATTGTGGAGATTAAAGAATGGGTAGAATATGAAGAAGCAGCATATGAGGTGTAAACGTAACGAATATTTGAATCCAAACCATAACCGTAACCGATAATTAAGGCACTGAATAATAAAAGAGCTCTATACCACCAAGAATCATATTGAGAAGCCAAGATTTCAGCTTTTCTAAGGACAATTGATTTAGTACCGGCATAATCATCAATATGTTTATTTGTTGAAGATTCAGCATCATAATCATTTAATCCAGTAGATTTTTCCTCATCTTGAGAATTGTATTGAGGAAGATTTTCCGAACTCAATTCACGGACAACCTCTGGAGCAGGTCCAGCAGCTTTATCAGTTGCTGAAGTGGACATTGTTTTAATGAATTGATGGAATAATTACAATTATATGTTTACAATCATTTTAAAATGGGAGATATCAAGGTGTTTATATATTCCATACCTAGGGGAAAATTTTTTCTTTTCAATTAAAGTTTTTTTTTTATGGCACTTTCCAAGTTATCAGATTAATCGACAAAAGAAACAATTTACAGCGTACATGAGTTTCTTTTTCGGAGGGGGCCATCTTTTTAAGCAATTCATTTAATCTATTCCATCTGGAGATGAGAGTTAGAAGTACGTACACTACACGGCATAGGTGAGTTAATAGCAGTAGAGTGCATTAGATCATCAGTTTTGTAGTGACCGAGTGAATGAATGGGCTTTGGGAGTGTTTGTGTAGTTGATGTTAATGGTGTTAAGTGTTGAAGGACCCGTTAAGCTTTATTTTACAGTTTATCTATTCCATCAGAGAGTTAAACATCGATCGAAAGAACCCTCAAGAATCAAGCACCCTTAGATCTTCATAGCAATTGACAAACATTATAAACTAGCTGAGCTCACTTCCAGGTCCCATGGCCTTTGCATTGAGTTACCGTTTCGATGAGCGTATATGGGATCGAGAAATAGCACATAACGCATTTTGCTGCGACAAGCGTTGGGTTCGACGTAGAGTAAAAGAAAGGCCATGGATTAAAAATAAGCTAAGCTTTAATGTACTCATGAGTGTGACCTTTAATAATATAATTAATATAATAGTGGCTCATCTTGGGTGTTTATACGATTAACGTCAGATAGATTATTGATAAACCTTTCCAAGGTGAAATTCATTGCGGCCCACTACAACAGCAATGAATAAATTTTAGAGTTGGGATACAAGAAGAAAAAGAATAATTGTACTTGAATTGAGTTAATAGAAGTTATGGGATTGGATAGTTAATAAAGGCCAAGTTAATAGCTATTGGTTGTTTCATACAACTACGGTGGCTCTTTTTGCGGCTTTCAATAAATAGTTTTAATATTTGACATTCTGGGGATTCATTCCCGTTTTTTGCTTAGTTAAAGCCGTCTAGTGCAGACATGAGTGAAACATTCTTTAATGAACAATAGAAAGTACCCACTTGGATTAGATGAAGAATCAAGATGTTGAATGAGAGTAGTGGGTTCCTAGCTACTAGATACCGTTACTCATGTTGACTGTAAATGTGTTAATAAGTCCATTGAATTACTCAAACTCAACAGTAAAGGGCCCAGGGCCCAGGCCATAACTTTTTAAGCTTAACAATCCTTGGCCTATTTTTGAAATGTCAACTGATAAATTCTGCAA
This sequence comes from Hansenula sp. Y91-04, assembly GCA_037042445.1. Lineage (NCBI taxonomy): Eukaryota > Fungi > Ascomycota > Saccharomycetes > Phaffomycetales > Wickerhamomycetaceae > Hansenula > Hansenula sp. Y91-04. The sequence goes on along the minus strand of JAXQKK010000035.1, from coordinate 82,123 downwards.
ACTGCGTTAACGAATGTCCCGGTGTTTGAGTCTTTGTAGTACACTTCTCTGCTCTAGGGAAAATTAACTCATTAAGTTACATATAGATGCCTTTAACGAATAGTCAGTCAGTTTACCTATTCCGTTTTATTATCTAGATCTCTCTAAAAATTTGCTTAGCCCGCTAATTGAATAACACATTGGACACCACCCACCGGGGACCCTTTTTCATTCATTGCATTGTCCGCTGGCTCAAATCTGCAAAGGACATGATGGGAAAGCATTTAGGCTGGCTCCGCTTATTTGTTCTCTGCCTAGCGAGCTGGGAATTCCCTTCAACCAACAGGGAAAGAATATCTCAATTAGGCTGAGTGCTGGGCTAGGCATCTCTCTGCGCATTAATTCGAATTAACCGGCGGCTTGAAAAAATTTCTCTCTATACTGACTTCTATAACTATATACAGATTTATTTGAATTCGGTACAATAAACTATTGAAAGGTGATACTTAAAAATGCGCATCCCATTGCACTAATTGTTTCTTGGTTTGGTATGGTGGTTGTTCAACAATACGTACCGTACTGAGTACATTCCTTCCCTAAAGGGCCTTTTAATGTAATGGTCTAAGCCTAATTAGGAAGAGTACTTGGGTATTAAGTACAGTAATATACAGTTAATTAAAAACAAATTAGACTGTTTGATCTTCAAAAGAACACAAAATTAGTTACATAATTACGGAAGCTAAAAGAAGTACTACTCAATTAATCCCCCAGTGTCCATGTACCTTCCAATAGAAATTAAATCTTCAATTCCTTTTTGTACGGAATCTTTCTCTTCAACATTGGTTCTTAATCAAATCATGTGGCCTAATGTGCCCAAACTTTAGATGGAAAAAAAAACATCACGGATCTAATTGATGCCTATTAAATGAGGACGTATCCACAAAAATAAAAACAAACATTAGGGTTAAGCTAAGGTACTTCTATGCTTTATACGATTTCACTTTATTATTTCTAATTACAGTCTGTTTCTTTAAAGTGGGCTGTACAGCTACGGGCCTCAAATGGGGTTTTTAACGGCCTGTCAAGTTCATCAACGGTAGACCGGCCAAATATAAAAAAATTGTGCTAAATTGGTCAATATATTAGCTTAATGTAGATGTTCTGTGTAGAAATAGCCAATAATGTCATGGTAATAGTTATATTTATTGAATAAATGATTATATACTTAAAATAACCTCGTTTATTAAAATTTTCGAAATCCAGAATTTAACAAAAATTGTCAAAATTTAAATTAAATTCATGATTTCAACATTGTCTTTTTAGATCCAAAATTCCAAATTTTTGAAAAAATTGCAAAATTAATTTATATTAATACTATGATTAGAATGTCCATCAAATAAAACTATACATGTTCTTTTTTGACCCATTTTGACACTATTATACTCTGGAAAATTGCTTAATTAATATAAATTCTTTATTCGGTAGGGGCAACAATTATACAAAGTTACGCGAATGAGTATTGTAATTTGAACACTATAGAAATTGTGCTTATATTAAACTTATATTAAACTCTAGTTTGACAGGTTTTCATAATGTCACTTTTATTAAGATCATAATGAATTGAATTAATTGAATTGAATATTCGATATGAAATTAAAACATTGCTCATCAAAGTTTGATAGATTTTTTAATATGATGAGCTTATAATACCGTAGATCTCTGAGGTGAAATGAAATTATTGTGAATCCTATATTCCTTTTCTCATGATGAGTGAGACTAGATCTTCAAAGTTATTAAATAGATTAGATTTAATCTAATTGCTGGTCAAAGCTAAGCTGGGGCTTACTTTGAATGATTTTTTAGATAGTTGGTCAGAGAATTACACATAATTCGAATTAGGTATAAAGGTTAACATATAGTGCAAGGAACTGAATAGAAGTAAGAAAGATATTACCACGAATTTCTTTATAAAGAACTAAAATTTAAAACATTATCTAAACATTTATTTCATTTTTTGCTTTTGTATATGACTCTTAAATTTGAATGTGTATGTGTTAAAATGATTTTTTATCATCAAAAAAAGTTAATAAAAAAAGAATCTAAAACTTTTTTGTTTTGTCATAAAGAGATGTTATTTTTTTTTAAAGATTTAATATAGGAATATGAATATAATTATGTGAAATAAAAGAAAGAAAATTTAACATCCTTCCAAAGGTGTAAATAATCTTTTTTTCAATTGGCACTTTAATGCATTCAATTCATCTATTTAGCTTCAGCAGCTAATTTTTCAGCTTTAGCAACAACATCTTCAATACCACCAACCATATAGAATGCATTTTCTGGTAAGTGATCATATTTACCTTCTAAAACTTCTTTGAATGATTTAATAGTATCTTTTAATCTGACTAATCTACCTGGGATACCAGTGAAAACTTCAGCAACAGCGAATGGTTGAGACAAGAAACGTTGGATTTTTCTAGCTCTTTCGACAGTTAATTTATCTTGTTCAGATAATTCATCCATACCCAAAATAGCAATAATATCTTGTAAAGATTTGTAAGCTTGTAAAGTTTGTTGAACATTAGTGGCAACATCATAATGTTCTTGACCAACAACTGAAGCATCCAATAATCTTGATTTAGAATCTAATGGATCGACAGCTGGGTAAATACCTAATTCTGAAATACCACGAGACAAGACAGTAGTAGCATCCAAATGGGCGAAAGTAGTAGCTGGGGCAGGATCTGTTAAATCATCAGCTGGGACATAAACAGCTTGGACAGAAGTAACTGAACCTTTTTGTGTGGTGGTAATACGTTCTTGTAACAAACCCATATCAGTGGCTAAAGTTGGTTGATAACCGACAGCTGATGGAATACGACCCAAAAGAGCAGAAACTTCTGAACCAGCTTGAGTAAATCTGAAAATGTTATCAACGAATAACAAGACATCTTGACCTTCTTCATCTCTGAAATATTCAGCAATGGTTAAACCAGTCAAGGCAACACGAGCTCTAGCACCAGGTGGTTCATTCATTTGACCGAAAACCAAGGCCACCTTAGAATCACCTTCCAAGTTAATAACACCAGTTTCTTTCATTTCACGGTATAAATCGTTACCTTCTCTGGTTCTTTCACCAACACCGGTGAAGACTGAGAAACCACCATGAGCTTTAGCAATGTTGTTAATCAATTCTTGGATGAAAACGGTTTTACCGACACCGGCACCACCGAATAAACCAATTTTACCACCTCTAGCGTATGGAGCTAATAAATCGACAACTTTAATACCAGTTTCTAAAACTTCAGCAGCAGTGGATTGTTCACTGAAAGTTGGTGGATCAGCATGAATTGGGTTTCTTTGTTTAGTGTTGATTGGACCACGTTCATCAATTGGTTCACCGACAACGTTAATAATACGACCCAAAGTTTCACGACCAACAGGAACAGTGATTGGGGAACCAGTGTCAACGACTGATTCACCACGAACTAAACCTTCAGTACCATCCATAGCAATGGTTCTGACGGTGTTTTCACCTAAATGTTGGGCAACTTCCAAAACTAAAGGAGTACCACTTGGTGTTTTGATTTCTAAAGCATTCAAGATAGCTGGCAAGTTACCTTGTTCAAATTGAACATCGACAATAGCACCAATAACAGCTCTGTGTATTAATTAGTATACTTGTGTCAACTTCAAAGAGTTGTTCAACTAGTTCCAAAAGGTGTTGTGTTGAGAAAAAGGCTCGGGAAATGGATGATGAAAAAAAAAGGGTCAACGATCGCAACATGAGAAAACAAACAAAAAACATGAATTGAACAATAATGATTGAAATTCAATTCAATTGTTTCAATGTAGTTGAGATCTATTGATCTTTTATTGTATCTTTGTATTCCAATTGTCGGTATTTCCATTTTGTTTACTGTCACGGTTGGATGAAAAAACACCCCCCTGAAATATCCCCTTGATCCAAAACCTCGACAACAACAACAAAACAACATCAATTCAAAGACAATTGGTTCCGATCCAATTGCTCCTCACCTTGCCCATACTCAATTGAGTAACTCCTCGATGGAACTAGTTGAATTGTGATTATAATGAGTGAGATACATACCTAACTTTACCAGTTGAAGCAGTAGAAGTAGCTAAACCTCTGTTGAAAACCAATTGACTCTTAGCAGCTTTGAAAGCGGCTTTTGAGGCAGCGTTATATAATCTTGGTAAGACCATGGTTGTATAAAGAATAACAAATTAAATCAATACAAGGATATTGAGTTAGTTTATTCCTGGCTAAAGAATTTTAAAATGGGTAAAGTTGGTTAAAAGTTGCAAAATGAACAAATTTTTTAAAGGGATAATCGAGAACTTGGTGAAAATGTTGGACGCTCCAATAAAATTTGGGAAACGATTCGATTGGCCGGTTTTGCTGGGAGGTGCGACACCGGGTAAGTGCTAGATTATGTAAGCAGTATAACCAATATAGACATATATACATAGGTAATTAGATCAGTACTACAATAGATTAGATCAATAGTGTGTATCTACTTCTTACCGAGCTCACTGGCCCTCTGTGCTGCGGCCTGGACACCTCTGATGATACCGGTCTTGGTGCCATGGCTCTCCATCTCCACCAAACCAGCAATAGTGGTTCCACCTGGGGTACACACTTTATGTTTCAATTCAGATGGATGTGTACCAGAGAGTTCAACCATCTTTGCTGTACCTTCCATGACTTTCAATGAGCATTCAAGACTCTCTTTGAATGGGATTCCAAGACTGATACCACTTTCAATAAGACCTTCAAGCATCGACAACACAAAAGCTGGACCACTACCAACAAGAGCAGTAGCTGCATCCATATTCTTTTCTGGTAATTCAACAACTTTACCAATTGGAGAAACTAGTTCCAAGATCAATTGACGTTCATCTTCTGAAACATCACTGGAATTTGAAATAACAGCAGTACCATATTGATATTTAGCTGGTGTATTAGTCATGACTCTACTAACTTTAGAAGAATATGTTTGAAATTGTTCAATTGTCCAACCAGCAACCATGGATATAAGTAATTTCCCCTGTAGTTTATCCTTTACTGGACTTAATGCAGATTCTGTCACATAAGGTTTTGTACCAATGATAACGACACTAGCTTCTTCAACAGCTTTATTATTTGATTCTTCACCATAACTGGTTTCGAATTTGATGGTGGAGGATTGTGAATATTGGGATTCTAATTTTTCAGCTGATTCTTTAGATCTAACACAGGCAATGATCTTTGATGGTGCTGCACTACCTTTTTCAGATTGTAGATATGCTGATAACAATGCTTGACCAATGGTTCCTGCACCGAGGACTGCCAAAGTGTATGATTCTCCTTTCTTATAAGACATGACTGATGAGAACTAACAAAGATTAAAAGAGAGAAGAAGAAGAAGGAAACTTGAATGAAATAAAATTGTTGATGGTGTTTCGACGATGATGGTTGAAAATCCGCGAATTCAGCATTTGTAGTTTCCCTAAAGGCTTTCTTTAGCGAGAAAGTGTTGAAGATAGAATGGTGGGAGTTGTGGAGCTAGATGGGTTATTTGAATGATGGAAGATGAAGAGACAATAATAATCATTGGCTGTTACGAGTGATATTAATATTATCAATTGGTTCACCGGTGATTGTGTCAGGATTTTTCAACTTGACTGAACTCATAATTGTACAGAACAGTAACTCCGAACAGGCACTAATATACCCAAACAAATCACTATATCACCAAATACATACCCTTATATATCCTTTAATATACCACGAACTAATAAATCTTTCTTCTCAATCAGCCCACAGGGCATTCCTTTACTGCCGAATCGGGAAGTCTAATGACGAGTATTTAGCTGATGTGTCACCGAACCGAAAAAAAGTTGATATAATCGATTACGTACTAGTTTGTACACTATTTCACCTTTTTCCCTGGTGAAGAAAGTATCAATTAACCTTACAAGAAACCCCAAAGTCAGCTCATAATTACTAGAGTGAAATTGGAAGTCAAAGAATACTGCTGGTTATCTGGTTTTGCTCATTTGGTGTTGCTGGATTGTAAGCTGATTAGGATTTCCCAGATTTTGTTGAAAGTGCTGTTGAAATTGTTCATCATTTTCTTGTGCGGTGAGAGTTTTGTCCAATATTAAAGGTCAATATTCCACATATACTGATTGACCACAAATTCGGTTATTTAGTGGATTTTTAAAGTGTTTGCAAGATGTCAGGACATTTATTGAATGTGCCAACGTTATATCCTTCCGATGAGGAGTTTAGAAACCCAATTGAATATTTATCAACTCCGGCAATATCATCTTTAGGTGTAACTTATGGTATGGTTAAAATTGTTCCTCCATCCAATTTTAAACCTCCATTATCTATTAACGAATCAAGATTTTCGTTTGTTCCAAGAATACAGAAATTAAAAGAGTTGAATATATCAAATAGATGCAGATTATTCTTTTATAAGCAATTATTAAATTTCAACAAAATGAACAAGAAATCCTTACCAAAGGATACATTTGAAATATTACAAGGTGCTAAAGTTCATTATTATGATTTCTTTATTGAAGTTGTGAAATTTTACAAGAATAAAGATCCTGCAGCCTTTTCAGGAAAGACATTACCGAATATTTCATCAATGACTCTACTGAGAGATCACCAACTTTGGAATACGTTATCAATCCATTTCCAAGTATCTCCTCAATTATTACATCACATGTATTTATTAAAACTTCGTGATTATTTTGATTTCTTGAGTGAAAAACCAGAATTCACAAATACTTTAGTTGAAGAAAAATACCCAACATCACTCTTAAATGATCATGAATCTGATAGTGATATTGATAGTGATGGTGAAGATGAAGGTGCATGTTTGATTTGTAAGAAAAATTCAGATCCTGAAAACACATTACTTTGTGATTCTTGTGATAAACCCTATCACAGACAATGTCTTTCACCTCCATTATCAAAAGTACCAAAAGATAGTTGGTATTGTGATAATTGTGTTATCGGTAACGGATATTATGGATTCAAGGATTCCTCAATCAGATATTCATTAGAAGATTTCAAGAGTTTATCAGATGATTTTGATCAAGATTATTTTAAAGGTCATAAACCAGGAATCCATCAATTGGAAAAAATGTTTTGGGAATTAGTGGAAAACATTGATAATGATTTAAAAGTAAATTATGGAGCAGATATTCATAATTTACGTAAAGGTGAAGTTTCCGGATTCCCAACACATGATTATATGCCAAAGACACATCTTTCTAAAGAACAATATGATTCTTATGTAAATCATCCAATGAATTTAAATAATTTACCCTATGATAAAGAATCTCTGTTGAATTATCTAGATGTTGATATCTCTGGTATGACAATTCCTTGGATATACATAGGAAACACTTTTAGTACTTTTTGTTGGCATGTTGAGGATCAATATACATTAAGTGCCAATTATCAACATATGGGTGCAACTAAAAAATGGTATTCTATACCCTCAGTCTTTGCAGAACAATTTGAAAATTATATGAAGAATTTAGCTCCTGATTTGTTTGCTAAACAACCAGATATCTTACACCAATTGATAACGTTAGTGTCTCCTTATGAGTTAATGGAACATGGAATCCATTGTTATACAGCAGATCAACAACCTGGTGAATATGTGATTACATATCCAAGAGTATATCATGCAGGGTTTAATGCAGGGTTTAATTTTAATGAAGCTGTTAATTTCACAATGACTGATTGGGTTGATTTTGGTGTTTTAGCTACAAATAACTATAAAAAGAATGTTGACAAAATTTCAGTGTTTGATATTTATGAGATGATTACAAACATACTGAAAGATTTTTTGGAGAATGATCCTGAAAAAGATAGAAAATTAATTGATAAATGTCTTGCATATTTAAAACCAAGAGTCACTGATGAATATTCACTACAATCGACAATTTTGGAGAGATTGGATAAAAAACCATTAAAACATGTAAAGGTGAAGATACAAAGAAAAGATGAAGAAGATATTGAAGAAGATGGTGTCTTGTGTTCAGAATGTAAAGGGTTTTGTTCATTTGCCTATGTTAAGCATTATGAACCACTACTATCCGAGACTCAACAACAATATCTCCCAACTCCTAGATCTTCACCTGGTGAAAGTGATGAATCTTCCAAAAATAGAAGAAGTTCTAAAAGAATAAAATTAATGCAGGATAGTGAAATTTTCAAGACACATATTTTATGTTTAGATGATTATTTGAAGAAGCATATGAATCAAGAAAAAGATGAATTTTTTGAAGTTAAAGATGTTAAAAATGTTAAGGAATTGATAAATGGTGTGGAAGCGAAATTAGTTAAGGTATGAATGGTTATTGTATTATGAAATGTATGAATTTTTAGGTACTTGTTAGACGTAGCGCACATGACCACTTATTAGATCTTGACCCGTTAACTACGTGATTTCCAATAGTTTAATTATTAATCCTGCTGCAGAATCTAGCATTATTAATACGTTAACTCCCCAATTTGCGATGAATAGGTCTTTAATCTTTTTAACGGATTAGTTTTGAGGTTTGTTAGTGTGATGTTGATGGTTTTGGTGTGTTTCGTTGATTTGTTTTTTGACATAAAATTTGACAGCGAATGAGAATCGAGACGGTTTTAAGGGAAATCGTTTGAACCAGAAGGGAATACTAAGGTAATATACGGCTTATTGTTAACAACAATAAAACAGGAAATAGTATAAATACAACGAGAAAGAACTTATTAAATTGAGATAAGTTACAATTGAATATCATCAACAATAATAAGAATTGAAGTTATAAAGAAAAGCAATCAACAATGTCATCAACCGAACAAATCATCGAGGAATTGAACAAAGTCAAGTTTGGGCTTGGTTTAATGAGTTTTACTTGGAAAGCTGAACCATATCCACAAGAAGCCTTTAATGAAACAATTATTGCTACTATCAAGAAGAATTTACCAAACAAGACTTTTGTCAATGGTGGTGAATTTTATGGTCCAAATGATATCAATTTAAAATATATCAAAAGTTTCCTTGATAAATATCCAGAAGAGAGAAAGAATTTGATTATTTCAATTAAAGGTGCTACAGATCCTGCCACTTTAACTCCAAAGGGTGATAGAGAAGGTGTTCAAGCATCAATTGATAACGTTTTAAGATATATTCCAGATTTGGACATTTTTGAATGTGCAAGAGTTGATCCTAATGTTCCAATTGAAGAAACTGTTCAAGTTTTAAATGAAAATGTTGATAATGGTAAGATTAAAGCCATCAGTGTATCAGAAACTGGTGCTGCAACTTTAGCTAAAATTGCTAAATTGTCAAAACATAGAATTGCAGCTGTTGAAATTGAATTTTCAATTTTTTCAAGAGATATTTTAGAAAATGGTGTTGCTAAAACTGCTGGTGAATTAGATATTCCAATTGTTGCTTATAGTCCACTTTCAAGAGGTATTTTAACTGGTGCTTTTAAATCCAAATCAGATTTACCAGCTGGTGATTTCCGTAATTTCTTTGACAGATTCAGTGATGAAAACTTGCAAAAAAACTCTCAAATTGTTGAATTCATTGAAAAAGCTGCTTCTAAGTACAATGTTACTCCAGCTCAATATTCATTAGCTTGGGTTAGATTCTGGAGTGGTAAGACTATCAATGGTATTAAATTCCCAAAAATAATTGATATTCCAAGTACTTCAAGTGCTAAAAGAGTTGAAGAAAACTTTTCAGATTTTACATTGACTGAAGAAGATTTTTATTCTGTAAACAGTTTCATTGAAGGTGTTACTATTCATGGTAGAAGATACAATGAACATGGTGATAAATTATTGTTCCAATAAATTTTTAATTAATTTACAAATATTATGGATAGTTTTTAATAATCACGAATATTAGTTCTCGATCATTATGGCCAGTAGCAAGTGAAAATATAGAATCGATAATACGCCTGTAAGGTAATAGGTCTAACCAGATACTTGGAGCACAATTATCAGTAGATTAAGACCTTATGGAAAGTATCTTGTTGAATTGTGTCTTTTGATTTATGGACGGAACCGGAATTATAATGAAGGCCATCGCCTTTGTGAACTGGTGAGATCAAGTCACAAGTATAACTAGCGGAACGTCGAGGTTTCCGTAATCAGTGTTTTGATAGATTTAGTGATTAAAACCTGAAAAAGAATACCCAACTTGTGGAATGTATTGAAAGGGCAGCTGTAATATATATGGAATGGCTCATGAGCTCTAGAAGTGAACAAGGTATGATTAATTACATATGAAATATATTAAACGAGTACTATCTTTAACCTAATATTGGACGCAGTAACATCTGTTCTCAACGCAGGGACTTTCACATGGGTAAAGACTGATGACTCTAATCTTACTAAAATTTAGATAATCCTCGAGATGCATTGAATCGTACATCTAAGACAAGAAATACGAGCTATAAATTGAATTATACTTGAATTAAGTAGATTACTCCTATCATTTCCGTTATTTATGGGCTTGATTTCCTCATTTAAATATATTTCACCTTTGTAATATTTCACAACTGTACGGAGAACATACCGGATTTAGTTTGTTATTACCGAAGAATCGAACAAAGGCGGTTTTAAGGGAATTTACAACACACAAATAACTACTGGCCCACTGGGTATAAATACTAAAGCATGGACCCTTAAAGAAAACAGTTTTGTTAGTACCTTAATTAATCAGAATAATATCAATTATGTCATCTACTGAACAAATCATCGAGGAATTGAACAAAGTCAAGTTTGGGCTTGGTTTGATGACTTTTACTGTCAATGCTAAAGTATACCCACAAGAATCATTTGATGAAACCGTTCTTGCTACAATTAAAAGAAACTTACCAAACAAGACTTTTGTCAATGGTGGTGAATTCTATGGCCCAAATGAACTTAATTTGAAATATATCAAGAGCTTCTTGGATAATTATCCAGATCAACGTAAGAATTTAATCATTTCTATTAAAGGTGCTTTTGATCTTGTTAGCATGGCTCCAAAAGGTGACAGAGAAGGAGTTCAAGCTTCAATTGATAACATTTTGAGATACATCCCAGACCTTGATATCTTTGAATGTGCTAGAGTTGATCCAAATGTGCCACTTGAAGAAACTGTTGCTGTTTTGAATGAAAATGTTGACAATGGGAAAATTAAAGCTATAGGTGTCTCAGAAACAAATGCTACAACTTTAGCTAAAATCTCCAAATTATCCAAGCATAAGATTGCTGCAGCTGAGATTGAATTTTCTGTTTTTTCAAGAGATATTTTAGAAAATGGAATTGCTAAAACTGCAGGTGAATTAGGTATTCCAATCATTGCTTATAGTCCACTTTCTAGAGGTATCCTAACTGGTGAAATCAAATCTCAAGCTGATTTACCAGAAGGTGACTTCCGTAAGTATCTTGATAGATTTAGTGATGAAAATTTGAAGAAGAATGCTCAAATTGTGGAATTTATTGAAAAAGCTGCTGCTAAATACAACGTTACTCCCGCTCAATATTCATTAGCATGGGTTAGATTTTGGAGTGAAAAGACTATTGATGGTCTTAAATTACCAAAGATTATTGATATTCCAAGTACTTCAAGTCTTAAGAGAGTTGAAGAGAATTTTTCAGATTTTACATTAACTGAAGAAGATTTCAATGCTCTCAATACTTTTGTTAAAGGTGTTACTGTTCATGGGAGAAGATACAACGAGATGGCTGATAAGTTATTGGACCAATAAATATATTTTGTCCCTATTAAATTGTTTTAATAAATGAATTATCGTAAAGAGTATATCAAGTAGTAGTTATAAATCTGATGGTTACGAACCACTGCTCCTTTTCATTTCGAATCAAGTTTCAACAGAGACTCTTCTCAAACTAGAAAACTACCCATTAAAACTACTTCATCTGTTCGATTTCATAATTATAACGTGTCAATAATGGGGAACTACGGTGTCTTACTACGTATAGCAGCTCTTGCCTTCATCGCGTATCAACTAGCGAGTGATTCAAAGGGATTCGGACGTCAAATCTCATCATATACCGTGAGTACTCTTTATCCATCACCACTCCAGAGCCTCGCCACTAACTCAATATAGGGAAGTAGAATAATATTTACAGAATCAGAATCAAGTCTTTTCGCAGTACTATTATCAGTTGCTGGTTTAACAGATCTTATACCCTATTTTGAAAATAATGATGATTTCTTTGATACAGTTGTTCCAATCAGATTCTTTGGGTTTTTGGTATTGACTGCATTCTCTTATTTTGGGAACTTTGGATTATTGAGTAGTCCCTTGGTGCTCAGTTATGCTGCTTTAGAGACTGTTTGTAATGGATTAATGTTGGTTGATTTCTAAGAATAATCGGCTCTTTTAGCTGCGAAAACGAGACCCATCAAAACCAAAATATACAGAATAACTCACACAAAGCACCACTACACCATCAGCTAGTTTACAGACCCACTTTACTATATAAATATCCCTTTAATTATCGAATAAATTCAATTATTCCACTATAGCCCTAGCGAGTGCCCATACCGCGTCAAGATCAAAAAATCCATTTCAGCTTTAACGCTTTGAAGTGGTTAACCACTAACCAATATTCAACTTGAAATAGTGATTAATATAAACTATTAATAATGTTCTTCATCTCCTCCAAGACAGCTAACTACTTGAGGTGCTGCTTCCTATTCACAGTCTCGTTTTATATCTTCAAAGATGTCACGGCTATAACTGAACAGCCGATGTTAGTGCTAGTTGGTCAAGCTATGAATATTGTGAGTTAAAAAAAAGGTATTAAGTGAGATTCAAAACTAACGAATTTTCAGGACAAAGGATATATAAATGAGAATAACAAGGGTGTGTTGGGCACTTTGGGGTTAATACTTGGACTTCTTGGTCTTACTGATCTTATACAACTGTTTGTGGATAATGTCAAATACTTTGAATCAATAGTCCCAACTAGATTAACAATATTTTTCGGTATAAGTGCATATTCATATCTTGTCAAAGATTCAGCACTACATAATGATTTTGTTTTCGTCTATTCATTTTTGGAAATTTGGTTCAATTTCTTACTATACAATATATTAAGAGAAGAAAAACATGCAAGAAATAAAAAACTTGAAAAAAAACTAGAAACAGAACTTTTAAAAGTTCAACAAGGTGAATTAAGTATTGAAGAGGTTATTGAAAAAGTTGAAAGAGATCATGATATATGAATAACTTAAAACCATTTTTGAAACCATTTTTTATGTAGATCTTTACTCAATTGTTTGAAAAATTCCATTTCATCCCAACAATTTCTATTATATTCACATCCCATCATATTCACCAAGAAATCTCTGGAAGATTCATTATAGAAAAATCTTTCATCACCTTCAAAATCTGGACATGCACCTTTTGGTAAACTACTTATTGTTCTTGTAGGTAAGAATCCAATTTTAGATCTAATCCATCCAAAATTGTTATAATAATATTCCAATGCATTTTTTTCACCATTCTTCCAATTCTCAATGTTTTGTAAATAAACAACAGGATCAAATAATATATCAAGTAATGCAACTGACCATTGAGTTTTCTTTATCAAAAAGGATTGTAAATTAAACCCACCACAATCTTGTGTTAAGATCAAATTTAATGGTTCATCATAATTTGTATATGGAATATCAATTTCTAATTCATTTGGATTAAAATAATTTAAATCTCTTGTTATTGTTTCATTGATATTTTCAAATATCAACTTCTCTAGACTAATTTGTGGTTCCATAACTAAAGTGTATAAATCAATATACCAAAACCAATCGCCATGACTATATTCATCGAACACTTCTTTAATCAAATCCATTCTTTGCCATCCTTCTCTGAATTCATTAGAATATTTCTTAACTTTAGTATAATCCTTAATGACTAAATCATAACCATGTTTTCTTGCATAATATTTTTTATTCAAAATTGATGAACGTTCAATAGACCATTCATTTGGACCTTTCCATTTATTAACACCACCTTCAATATTAGCTCCCAAAATAATAACAATCTTCCCCTTATCCTTACTGAAAGTTTCTGTATCTTTGTATTGATCAACATCATAATCTTCATAAATAGAAGCATCTTTATTCTGAAAAGGTTTTCTTGCACTTGGAGGTAATCCACCTGTTCTGTGATCTTTTTGATATCCCAGTATCCCAGTTCCGCCTTTTGTTATACCAAATCCAGATGTACCTGGTCCATCACTAAGATCAAACATATAACTTGAATCTTCATCTAATACATAAGTTTTAACCAAATACAACGACAAAGCTGCAATTGTCAACGTGAGGTAGATGTTTTGTCCAGCCCGTTTCTTTATCCTGCTGAACAGTCTCTGGAACTGTGACATTTGTACTGGAGAGTGGAATACTAATGCGATGGTTGATCTTGGTTTGTAGTAATTGTTTTCACTTTGATTTCGATTATTTTGGTATCATTTAATCCCAACGTTTTTTTCCATGCGTCTAGATTTCGGATTCTTTCTGAAATTTCAACACAACCAAAAAACAGACAAAAAGGTAGTGGAAATGGTTGTTTTTGGGTCTGGAAAGAGATTGTAGTTTGGTATTATGGATGGTTTTATAGCGTGTTAGGTTGTTTATTAGTTTGTTTGGTGAAAGTTGTGGGTTTTAGTACTGGTTTCATCGAGAAATGAGTGTAAAATGGCTTACAGTGTGAATTTTTTGCAAAGATGATGAGTCTATTCATGATACTAGTCTATTTATGATACCTGGAACTAAGAGTATTATTATATGATATCAAAAATGGTGCTTACTCTGATTGACTTTTTGTTAACCGGAGGTCTATCTGTGGTGTCATTTCTATAGTCTCAACTCTGTATCGAAGAGGCCCTTCCTAGCCATCGCTTGTATTCACACTCAAATAACTCTACATTACTTGTACTTAGATTCATTAGCCTAAAGAGATATATCAATTATTGACACAATAATAGTGATTGTGGTTGGGTTATGTGAACCAGATTACTAGTCTGTTTGTTATCTATTATATTGTTTAAGTGTACATAAACTCTGTGCTACCGCATAAAACAACATGTACTAAGCAAGATAATGGACTCTGGTCTTTGGATCTCTATTGTGGATGCTGATTTGAGACTGCGTTGTGCCAGAAGTATTGAGAATATTATCAATAGCACCAAGTTACTATACTTAATCACAACGGGTCAACAAAACCTTTCGCAACATCTACCATTTCGAGAGTCAGCCGACGCTCGAGGACATTATAATCATCTAGATCTGGACTCTTTGGAGGTAATTAAGCTTAACTTGGAAGAATATACTGCACACCGTGAAGAATTGAGCCACTGTTTTAAACACTTCATTCTTCCGAATCCATTATATCTATCAAAATCTCATAAATGATCCGAATGAATGAAAAGGGAGCTTGATTTAATAGCCAAGAAACTATAAGATATTTAACCTTTCATGTTAAATCTGATGACTTATTATTCTTTATAGCCTTACACCGTTTAAGGATGAAGTTCCAGAAGACTCACAAAATGTTGGTTCAAATTTGAAGAAGTTTACACAATCCATTGTTGTGGACTCTTCGTCGAGGCTCAAGTATCTATTTAACAAATATCGCAGATGATAGCCACATTATTTGAGCCCAATACTGCCTTGGATGAAGATTGTATAAGATGATCTATTTGGCACAATTTCTCAATCAATCAAGATATCTCATCAACTCAAAATCTTTAACAGAATGAGTACTAAATTACAGAATTTTTACAGAAGTACTATTCTTCAAGCTCATATCATTGGGTTTCTGAGTTTCACTCAACCAGGTATCTGGACTGCTATACAAGTAAGTACATCCCACATCCCATGATGATCATTCACTAATAATCCAGAACACTGGTGGTGGTGGGTTACAAACAGTAACCACGTCCAACACTGCAAATTCAATCTTGTTTGCAATAATGTTTATAACTGCTCCTTTCTATGCTATTTTAGTTAATAAAATCGGTGTTAAACCTGTTGTGACGATAGGTACTATTGGTTATGTGATTTGGAGTGCTGGATTATATCAAAATTCTAAAGATGGAACACAATGGCTAATTATGTTTGGTGCTGTAACATGTGGTATTAGTGCTTCAGGATTTTGGACTGCTGAATCAACAATTGCAATTTTATATCCTGATGAACATCATAGAGGTAAATTTATTGGTGTTTGGCAATTATGGAATAAATTAGGAGGATTGATTGGTGGTGCTATAACTTTAGCTTTGAACTATAAGACTGGTAAATCTGGTGGTGTTTCTCTCAACACTTATATTGCATTGATCGCAATTCAATGTCTTGGATTCCCAGCTTCTTTCCTATTATCACCACCAGAGAAATTGATCAGAAAAGATGGGAAAAGACTGAAATCCAACATCACAAATGAAACATGGAAACAACGGTTCCAAAATTTATATAGAGCTTTTCTCAAGAAAGAAGTTTTATGCCTTATTCCCTTATTCATGTCAAATATTTGGGTCTCGACATGGCAATCAAATTATGTCACTCATCATTTTACTGTTCGTGTGAGAGCTTTAAACTCATTACTTTCATCTTTGATTAATGGTCTTGTGGATATTATTGCAGGTGTTTTACTAGATGTTAAGGTGAGAAAATCCATCAAGGTTAAAGCATCTTGGTTAATTATTCTTGCACTCATGACTGCTTTCTTTATCTATAGTTTCATCATTCAACATCAATTTGACGTTGATCCAGAATCTGATATTGATTGGTCTGGGAATCCTAGATATACAAGAACATTTGTTCCATTCCAAATATTTAAGATTTCAGGAGAATTGGTATTTAACTGGGTTTATTGGGTGATTGGAGCATATCATTTCCAAACAGAAGAAATTGCTTATGTTTCTGGGATAATTAGATCTTTTGAAAGTTTAGGTGAATGTTTTGCTTTTATCATAGGTACTGTGAATGATAATGATATGACAAATCTAGCAGTGTCAGCTGGTGCATTCTTTTTATCAGTTCCATCTGTCACTTATCTCGTATTCTTAGCTGATGATGTTGATCAAGATAATGAAAGACTCAACGACGTTGATACTGATGAGCAAAACTCTACAGAGGAGCTATTAGAGCCAGAGTCAGAAACAGTGGGAAAAGATGCCAAGTATGATGTTATCGAACGAGTGGAATCCCGAACATCAGCATAACGTTTATACACAGATCTCAATCGTATACGCTTTTATCTACGGTTTTGAGGATGTAACTAGTGACAAACATTGTCTCACAGGTCAGTGTTCACACCATGATACTTAAGCCCCAGTACTCAATAGCTACCAAGCTTTCCATGATGGCTGTACCTTTAATCTTGAGGTGTACGCAATTGTGGGTTTAAAAGTCGGAGATGTACGTAAAGAGTCTGTCACAAAGACGTAGTCTAACTAACAAAACGTTGAGATTGCACGTCTTACACACCCGAACCGATACTCTAATTAGCACACAATCGAAACACAATGATTTCACAAGTTGCAACGTACCCAGAAATTACACTGGGTTTTCTGGATACCCAGATAGTTGGCCTGGGCCTTTCAATTGATCAACCTCAAAATTTGGTGCTGCTCACAATTTCAAGCCACAGCTACATCTGAGCCATGAGCATCACCTTGCTTTTCCCGTACTTATGAGTCCAAATATCCTCAAACCCCATGAATAAGACCCATCTTACCCTTGATAATACCCTTGCTCAACGATTCAAATCTTTTCTCTTCCAATTCTGAGGTTTTTCCGTTGATTTAAACTACAGTTTATGACGGATTTATTTTAGTGTCAAAAATTCGGGTCATATTTTTTTTTTAAGTTGATCCACAGTTTTACAGCCGATACGAAAACACCGACGAGATATTGCAATCAAATTTCAATCGAATACACCAAAATTGAGTCCACAATGTATGCATTGATCAAAGAACCAAGAATCATTAGTCTATCCAAGGAATGATTGCACTATCGTCAATGATTTACACAGTTTTGGGAGTTTATAAAGAACTGGGAATGGCACATTTTATGACACTGTACTGATACGATGAGATCACAAGTACGGTCATTATTCAAATGGGTAGATTCCAAAGGTTTTTCAGAAGTACTCTATTACAGGCCCATATCATTGGGTTTTTAAGTTTTACCCAGCCAGGGATCTGGGTAGCTATCCAAGTAAGTATGGAATGAAAGACTCAGAAATGAATATTTATTAACAAACTTAGAACACTGGTGGTGGTGGGTTACAAACTGTCACAACTTCTAATACTGCAAACTCTGTTCTTTTCGCAATCATGTTCTTGACTTCTCCATTATATGCTATTTTAGTTAATAAAATTGGTATCAAACCTGTTATCACAATAGGTACTATTGGTTATGTCGTTTGGAGTGCTGGTTTATATCAAAATTCTAAGGATGGTACTCAATGGTTAATCATGCTTGGTGCTGTTACTTGTGGTTTATCTGCTGCAGGTTTTTGGACGGCTGAAGCTACAGTGGCTATTTTATATCCAGATGAGAAATTAAGAGGTAAATTCATTGGTACATGGCAATTATGGAACAAACTTGGTGGTTTAATTGGTGGTGCTGTTACATTGGCATTAAACTTCAAAACTGGTAAATCTGGTGGTGTTTCTCTCAACACTTATATTGCATTGATTGCAATTCAATGTCTTGGGTTCCCTGTCTCATTCTTGTTATCACCACCTGAAAAATTAATTAGAAAAGATGGTAAAAGACTAAAATCAAACATTACTAAAGAAAGTTGGGGTCAAAGATTTAATCATTTATGGAAAATTCTTAAACGTAAAGAAGTTATTTGCTTAATGCCATTATTCTTATCAAATGTTTGGTTTCAAACTTGGCAATCAAATTATGTTACAAATCATTTCACTGTTCGTGTCAGATCATTGAACTCTTTACTTACTGCTTTAATCACTGGTGCTACTGATTTAATTGCTGGTTATCTCCTTGATATTAATGTGAGAAAGTCAATGAAGGTTAAAATTTCATGGTTAGTTACTGTGTTATTGATGGTTGCATTTTTCATTTACAGTTTAATTATCCAACATCAATTTGATGTTGATCCAGAATCTGGTATTGATTGGTCTGGTAATTCAAGATATGCTAAATCATTTGTCCCATTCCAAGTTTTTAAGGTCTCTGGTGAATTAGTTTTCTGTTGGGTCTATTGGGTTATTGGAGCATTACATTTTAAAACTTCTGAAATTGCTTATGTCTCTGGTATAATCAGATCTGCTGAAAGTTTAGGTCAATGTTTCGCTTTCATTATTGGTACTGTTAACACCAATGATATGACCAATTTAGCTGTTTCAGCAGGTGCATTCTTCTTATCTATTCCATCAGTTACTTATCTAACTTTCTTGACTGATGATGTTGAAGATACAGAAAAGATTGATGAGTATGATGGTGAGAGTCAACAACAAGATGATGAAGCTTCTGACGAGCCACTCATCTCAGGAACTGATGTCAAAAGTGATGTTGTCGAGCGTGTTGTCACCAAGAATAGCTCCAACTGATTAGTTTATATGATTTATACAACCGAATTATTGTTTGAGATAAATATGTAGTCATGGTCGATCACAACAATTATACAGCTTTTGTTATTATATTTATTCCTTATCCCTTATATTCTATTCTTTAAACTCTGGTTTACATAGTAGTGATCTGTCCAATCTTGCAGTGGCTGTTGGTGTATTCTTTTTGTCTATTAATTATATAGTTTTCCAAGCAGATTATATTGGAGATACAGAAAAATTGCGAGATTTTGAAAAAGTAGAAGAAGCTCAAGTTGATAAAGATGAGAAGAATGGGTTCCTGGAGACAGTAGAGACAAGAGATTCTACATATAATAGGTGTATACCTCATCTCAAAAATGTACATCTAGAACGAAACCCACGAGGTGTCAAAAAAGTAGATTTACACAAGATGCCGATGTCTAAACTGACTTGACATTGAAGATCCAAGTGCCCATACACTTGATAACCATAGGCAACTCGCGTAGGTAGGGCTTAGGTATATGAATTAATTAACAAGCAGGATGTGTTAATTAAGGGTCTTTCTTAACAAGTCTCGCATTGGCTGGAAAAACCTCATTTCACCTGTCACAGGGGATAAGCGATATGGATTAAAAGACGTTATGTAGATCAAAATTTAGCTAGAGCCAATGTGAATTGAATAAGCGAGGTTAGAAAGAAGTAGAATATGATATGATTTGACAGGTGTTGAAAATCATCCCTGATGATCTGGATCCACTGAAAAATAAATGGTTGAAGTTGTCCATGACACTGAAAGTAAAGACTCATTGATTGTTAAAGCAGTGCATTTGAACATAAATGACGGCTATTCAAGTTGTGTGCTTCAGCTTCTACATGGTATACTAAGGTATCTGTAATATTACCATTACTGGACTATCTTAGCGCAATGTGCATCTAAACAGTACTGTTTAATTATCCTCGGGCTAAGCTTTTGCGTCTGATAGTGGATCATGATCACACTTATCGATGACCTTTTCGTAATGGAGCGAAATGATTGGCCAAAGACTGATTTTGTGTTGTGAACTGTTGAACATCTTTTCAGTGAGATCATGAAGTTGAAAAATTTTTAAGTGACGTTAATCAGGTCACATTGCATTGAGACAAAACTAAGAATTGGGACATGTGATTTTGGTTAAGGTGATTAGTATAGTATTTATGAACAGTAATAAGTACAATTCACTAGGTGAATAGTGGATTGACCAACTGATAATTGGTCCCAGAATCTCACGTTATCTAGTTGTCGGTTCATCTGGGAGATCTTGAGGACTAAATAGTACTTCGGACTTACAGAACTCAATTAAATAATAATTACATACTACAATAGAACAATTGAACACAACAATTGAATTAGTTGTTCAAGTGAGTGCAATTATGTCATTCTTATACTTTGCCCTCTAGCTCGAGTATCTTGGCCCTTGAGTTCGTGGGATGTTCCTGGTTTGAAGGACTTCTCAGGGACCTCTACCAACGTTTACTACTCACTATTCAACACTGTCCCCGGGAGTAACGAAACCCTTTCATCCAACAGTGTTTAACAATTGAGGATACACAATATCCGATAGGGAAGCTTCTGGCTATTCAAGGCTATAACTGTTATGATTCGATTGAATCCGGGGTAAAGAAGTGGAATGCTTCGGCCTGATTGAGGAAATAATAGGCTAGCTGTGAATTTGCGGTTAACTAGCACCAACAACAGAGCTCAATCATCACCAACACAACAAAACACAACCACCATCAGATAGCCTACTAGAACAATGACCAAATAATCAATTGGCCCCTCCAATCTCCTTAATCCAACGAGCCCCTCGCTTTCAAGTAGCACACAAATGTCTATACATTTGTCCATTTCTTAACCTTACCCCAGATTTTGTCCCCCACGCACTATTTGTCCTTGTCCCACGCTCTCTCCTCCTGCTCCGGGCGTGCCATAACCAGAAAATAGGGGCCTCTAGGCAGAGAATGTACCGAGACCAGGCAGAGTACGGTAACAGCACGCACAGAGACTCCCTGCCCACCGCTTCAGGCTCACCAGGCTCACTAAATATTTTTTTATTAGTCATTCGCTTGACGCAACTTTTTTTTTTCGTTTTGGTGCTCATCTTTTTTTTTTTTTTTATTTTTTTTCTTTGGGAAAGCATCTTGGGCAAAAAAAAGTTATAAACAAGTTGATATCCTTCAATTCCCTTTTCAATCAGAATCAATTCGTCTCTTTTGTGATAAGGAAGCTATCCCATCTTCATCTTTGTTCAATCAATTCAATCCAACCGCGCTGATACTCTTTGCTACAAATTGCTGCTCAATTACAGCCTTTTATATATAGCAAACATCCATCAACTAAGTGAATTGTCTACTGATAACGCTGGCCATTAATCAGATCTCCCGATACAACAAGAAAGAAGAAACAGCTTCGTCATGTCATTTGAACCTGCTCGTGTCCCTGAAGCGGGCGACATCAACAGAATAAGAAGAAACTCCCTATTGATGGGCTCCACTACAAACAAGATCCTTGTTGCCAACAGAGGTGAAATCCCAATCAGAATCTTTAGAACTGCCCATGAATTATCAATGCAAACAGTCGCTATCTATTCTCATGAAGATAGATTGTCAATGCATAGACTGAAAGCCGATGAAGCCTACGCAATTGGTTACAAAGGTCAATTCTCTCCAGTTCAAGCCTATTTACAAATTGATGAAATCATTAAAATTGCTAAAGAACATGGTGTTAATATGATTCATCCAGGTTATGGGTTCCTTTCTGAAAATTCCGAATTTGCTCAAAAAGTTGAAGCTGCTGGTATCACTTGGATTGGTCCTTCTCATGATATCATTGATTCAGTTGGTGATAAAGTCTCTGCTAGAAACTTGGCTGAAGCTGCTAATGTTCCAGTTGTTCCAGGTACTGATGGTCCAATTGATAGTGTTGAACAAGCTCAAGATTTCGTCAACAAATACGGATTCCCAGTTATTATCAAAGCCGCTTTCGGTGGTGGTGGTCGTGGTATGAGAGTTGTTAGAGAAGGTGATGATATTGCTGATGCCTTCCAAAGAGCTAAATCCGAAGCTTTGACCGCTTTTGGTAACGGTACTTGTTTTATTGAAAGATTCTTGGATAGACCAAAACATATCGAAGTTCAATTATTAGCTGATAATTATGGTAATGTTATCCATCTTTTCGAAAGAGATTGTTCTGTTCAAAGAAGACATCAAAAAGTTGTTGAAGTTGCTCCAGCTAAAACTTTACCACAAGAAGTTCGTGATGCTATTTTAACTGATGCTGTTAAATTAGCTAAAACTGCCAATTATAGAAACGCAGGTACTGCTGAATTCCTTGTTGATGCTCAAAACAGACATTACTTTATCGAAATCAACCCAAGAATTCAAGTTGAACATACAATTACTGAAGAAATCACTGGTGTTGATATCGTTGCTGCTCAAATCCAAATTGCTGCAGGTGCCTCATTAGAACAATTGGGTTTATTACAAGATAGAATCACCACTAGAGGTTTTGCTATTCAATGTCGTATCACTACTGAAGATCCAGCTAAAAATTTCGCTCCAGATACTGGTAAAATTGAAGTTTACAGATCAGCAGGTGGTAACGGTGTTAGATTAGATGGTGGTAATGGGTTTGCAGGTGCTATCATCTCACCTCATTATGATTCCATGTTGGTTAAATGTTCTTGTTCAGGTTCAACTTATGAAATTGCAAGACGTAAAATGATTAGATCATTGATTGAATTCAGAATTAGAGGTGTTAAGACTAACATTCCATTCTTGTTAACTCTATTGACTCATGATGTCTTTGTTGAAGGTTTATACTGGACAACTTTTATTGATGATACTCCAAAATTATTTGAAATGGTTTCTTCTCAAAACAGAGCTCAAAAACTTTTGGCTTATTTGGCAGATTTAGCTGTCAATGGTTCTTCAATTAAAGGTCAAGTTGGTTTACCAAAATTAGACAAAGAACCAACTGTTCCAGAAATTCATGATTTGAAAGGTAACCCTATCAATGTTACTCAAGCTCCTCCAAAAGGTTGGAGAGATGTCTTATTGGAAGAAGGTCCAGAAAAGTTCGCTAAAAAAGTTCGTTCTTTCAATGGTACTTTAATCATGGATACAACATGGAGAGATGCTCATCAATCCTTATTAGCAACAAGAGTTCGTACTCATGATTTATTAGCTATTGCTCCAACTACTGCTCATGGTTATGCTGGTGCTTTTGCTCTTGAATGTTGGGGTGGTGCTACTTTTGATGTTGCAATGAGATTCTTACATGAAGATCCATGGGCAAGATTAAGAAAATTGAGAAAAATTGTTCCAAATATCCCATTCCAAATGCTTTTAAGAGGTGCTAATGGTTTAGCTTATTCTTCATTACCAGATAACGCAATCGATCATTTCGTTAAACAAGCTAAAGATAATGGTGTTGATATTTTCAGAGTTTTCGATGCTTTGAACGATCTCGAACAATTAAAAGTTGGTGTTGAAGCCGTTAAAAAAGCTGGTGGTGTTGTTGAAGCAACTGTTTGTTATTCAGGTGATATGTTACAACCAGGTAAAAAATACAACTTGGATTATTATTTAGATATTACTGATAAAATTGTTGCTGCTGGTACTCATATCTTGGGTATTAAAGATATGGCTGGTACTTTAAAACCAAGTGCTGCTAAATTATTAATTGGTTCAATTAGAGAAAGATATCCAGATTTACCAATTCATGTTCATACTCATGATTCTGCAGGTACTGGTGTTGCTTCAATGGCTGCTTGTGCTAAAGCTGGTGCAGATGTTGTTGATGCTGCTACAAACTCTCTTTCAGGTTTAACTTCACAACCATCAATCTCTGCTCTTTTGGCCTCATTAGATGGTGAAATTGATACAAACATCAATGTTAACGCTGTTAGAGATATTGATGCTTACTGGGCTGAAATGAGATTATTGTATTCTGTCTTTGAAGCTGATTTGAAAGGTCCAGATCCAGAAGTTTATCAACATGAAATTCCAGGTGGTCAATTAACCAACTTATTATTCCAAGCTCAACAAGTTGGTCTTGGTGAACAATGGATTGAAACTAAGAGAGCTTATAGAGAAGCTAATTATCTATTAGGTGATTTGGTTAAGGTTACTCCAACTTCAAAAGTTGTTGGTGATTTAGCTCAATTCATGGTTTCAAATAAATTAACTCCAGAAGATGTCAAGAGATTAGCTTCTTCATTAGATTTCCCAGATTCTGTTTTGGATTTCTTTGAAGGTTTAATTGGTCAACCATACGGTGGATTCCCAGAACCATTAAGAACTGATGTTTTAAGAGGTAAGAGAAGAAAATTAGATGTTAGACCAGGTCTAGAATTGGCTCCATTTGATTTTGAAAAAATTAGAGAAGATTTATCTTCAAGATTTGATAAAGTTACTGAATGTGATGTTGCATCATATAATATGTTCCCAAAAGTTTATGAAGATTTTAGAAAAATTCAAGAACAATATGGTGATTTATCAGTCTTACCAACAAAGAATTTCTTAGCTCCACCAAAAATTGGTGAAGAAATTACAGTTACAATTGAACAAGGTAAAACTTTGATCATTAAATGTAATGCTGTTGGTGATTTAAATAAAGAAACTGGTATCAGAGAAGTTTATTTCGAATTGAATGGTGAATTACGTAAAGTTTCTGTTGTTGATAAGAAATCAAATGTTGAAACTTTTTCAAGACCAAAAGCTGATGCTCATAATCCAAACCAAGTTGGTGCTCCAATGGCTGGTGTTCTTGTTGAAGTTAAAGTTCACAAAGGTTCCGAAGTTAAAAAAGGTGATGCTGTTGCTGTCTTGAGTGCAATGAAGATGGAAATGGTTATCTCTGCTCCAGCTTCAGGTTTAGTTGCTGATGTCTTGGTTAAAGAAGGTGATAACGTTGATGCTAGTGATTTACTAGTTGTTATCGAACAAGAAGCAAAATAAGTAAGCTTCTTCTTTGAAAACGGCGTTTGGTTTAATTTTTATTTGATTCTCTTTTTTTTTATATGTCATAAATTATTTACTTTTGTATACTCTTTTGTTTGATGGATTATAATAGAAATTTATTCTAACGTAGGATTATCTTCCTTTTTATTTCCGAATCGGGAAGTCAACTGACCCACCAATTTTGAAACCCCCATACGAAAAAATACAAAAATGAACCTTTTAACTAGCAAAAACATCGTACACCATCAACAGATCAAAAATCAACAACAATGGCAGGCCATCATGGACGTAAGTTCCATATCTTCTGCTCTCAATAATCCGAACTAACGATGAAACCAGCACTACACACTAATCCACCAATCGAGCGTCTAAACAGTAAGTACGAACCCCCTTTCAGTTTGCGAATAGGATATTAACAATAGATTAAAGAATGGCTAGATACAGCACAGTATAGATTTAAATATACAAAGAAGAACGTTGGACCACTTTTGTTCTTGGTGTTAGTTGTCCCTTTCAGTGTTGGATATTTGGGTTATCAATCACAAGTGAGTGTGAAGTGTTATTTTTATGATGAAGGGAGGATATAAGTACTAATTGTTATTTTAGGGATGGGTTAAAAGATGGCCAAAGAGACGTACTGAACAAATTCATGAGAGAGAGTTTAAGTTGGATTGAGTTGGGGGATTGTTATTTATTATGGAGCTTATTTATTATATGACTCTATTGAGTCGGTTTATTTATTGATTATTTATTAAATATATTTATTTATTGAGAATGTGAGTGTAGGGTTTTTATAGATTGTTAGATTGAGAAGCAAACCAGTTTAATTAGACTGAGTGTGTGCTTGACTGTCCTTGATTATTCTTGGGGTTGAAACTTGTAGAAAATCTAAGCACGTACTCCATTAATGTTGAAGGAAAATCAAAGCATTTCAAACTACAAGTGAACAATTCCAGAAATATGAACCCATAATATATAAAAAGTATTAACCCGAGAAATCTTGACGTAATTAAAAAAGATAGCAGAATAAAAAGATAAAAAAAGATAACCATGACACACCAAACATTGGGGGAAGAAACATGAAGCAATTAACTAAAATAAAAAAATTGGTTGCAATATATTGACGTAAAGAAAAAGTCTTATTTTGAAAGATATTTATAAAGAAAAAAGATTGAAGGAGAATTTTAACCAATTAGAAAATCAATGGTTTAACTTCTCTATGCACAAACAGACAATCCAACAGTTGAATCATTTCGCTGAACGAACTTTAAATTCATTCATACCAGATTTCATACCTTTAACATGGAAAGGTGGTGAATTTTGCTTTTCAGGAGATGATTGAGAAATTGAAGATCTTTTAGAAGATGGTGTTGGTTTATAAAAAATTTGATCACCATTTAATGGACTTGAAGTGTTATTTGTTAAACCTGAATCTCCATTATCAAACCTTGCAATTGAAGATGGGACAGGTGATTGATTTATAAATGGATATTGTTGTGAACTAGTCAATGGTGAATGACCTGAAGCATCTGATCCAGTTGGGGAAGAATTTGGATTTGTTGGAGAATATATGGAAAATGTACTTTTCTCAATTGATGGAGGTTTTGGTAATTTTGGGAACTTAATAGATGTAGCAGATGTTGGAGTCCCAACTGTCGAAGGTCTTCTTGGTGTTGATTTGGCAGATGATGAGGTGGAATTCTTACTAGCTCTTTCATGACCAGGTTCAATAACAAATTCATAATTCTTAATAACATTAATTTTCATCCCACTTTTTGGAAATTTCTTATCCTTGTTTATAAAAGTACCATGACCAGCATTTAATTGTTTAGAAAAATCCAATGTTGAAAATAATGGACCTTGATCCTTCATTGTAGGCGAACAATTCAAAAAAGATTTTGATTTTTTCAACTTCAACGTACTTGTACTTGGTCCTGATATCGAACTCTTCTTAACTTTATTCAATTTTGTAGTAGAACTTGATTTGTTAAAAGGTGGATGATGTACAGGTGGTGGAGTTGGTGGTAATTTTAATTCCTGAGACTTTATTGTAACAGGAGTATGAATTGTGTCTTGGGAAGAAACCTGTTGTGGTATTTGTTGTTGTTGTGGTTGCTGTTGTTGTAAAGGTTGAGTTTGAATAGGTTGTTGAGGAATAGAAATACCCATTGGATGAGAAGCTAAAAACTGCTGTTGTTGTTGTTGAATTTGTGATTGAGCATTTATTGGTAATGGCTGATTTCTATATTGTGGTTGGAAGAAAGCTTGGTTTTGAATTTGCATTCTAAACTTTGCAGGTACAGGTATTTGTTGTTGACTTGGCTCCACTTTAGGTATCACAACTTCAACAGGTTGAGAAGTTGCAGGTACAAAAGGTTCATCTGATTGTAGTGGTAATGATGGTGCAGTATGGTTAGAATGTGTCATGAATTGTGCTTGAGGTTGTTGGAAATGTCCTTGTTGTTGTTGCTGTTGCAAAGAATATTGGGGTGTGAAATGTTGAAAGTGTATAGTTGAACCAGTTGGAGATTGATTACTGACTCCTGTACTTGTGGTTGAGTTTGCTGGAGTTGGGAAAGTATTTATAGGAGGTGGTTGACTTATATGTTGTGGAGATTCTTGTTTAACCAGGCTTGTTTGGCTATTGTTATTATTCAAATTCAATGATTCCATATGATGATAAGGTCCTTCATCTGGTCCTTTTATTGGAGATGAGCTTTGTAAGATGGTGTCATTTGATTCTTGTCTATCTAGTGTAGTGGTGAATGACAATAATGGATCATCTTCAAGTATACTCTCTATAGTAACTTCTTCATCCTCCTCTTTGATATGTTCTTCATGTAAATTAGGATTTGAAACATTGAACTGTGATATATGTTGTAATTCTGGTTGTGAGAAGCTATGTTGTTGATAGAATGAATGATGCTGCTGTTGTTGCTGTTGATGTTGATGTGTTTGAGGTATTGGTTGTGAAGAAGGTACAACATCATCTGCAACCGTTGACATTATGTGATGATAAAGATTCTCAGCAGCAATGTTGTCTTTATTGTACTGATTCTCATAACCAGGAGAATACATCATCTGTTGTTGTTGTTGTTGATGAGGTATGATGTGATATTGTGGAGGGACAAAGCTAAAGTCAGTAGTAGCACCTGCACCTGATTCATTTGTAACCTTCATATTTGTTTTGATTTGTAAAAGCGAGTGATAAACTTAAGAATGATGGCTTTTATAGCGAATGTAAGCGTGTATCAAGCCCACGCTGGCAATAACAAAACTTGAATAGTGTTTGAGGTGTGTCTTTGATGTTCGTGTTGTTATTATTGTTGATTTGGGCTGGGTTAAAAAAATTTGAGCGTGTTTTGGTATAAACCCGAAACCCACAACCAGCAAGGAATATCTTTTGACAGCTAAAAATTCAACTAACCGCGTTGGACAATTTCAAAAACGATAGTCAGCACTGAAGTAATCGATCTTGAATATATGATAATCAGCACTTGTACGTTGTAGTCTTCAATAAATACTAGTGGAATTGCGCTGTATTGCTGTTTGGTCTTTATACCCACAGGCACACAAAATCTCCAAAAACAAGCTGATCTCTTGAATTAAAGCGTGAATACGGAATCAACACCACCAGGATCGTGTTCCGCTGCTTCTGAGCTTTGATTTGGAGAGGACCTAGTGTGGTTTCCCGCTCTTTAAAGATGTTCTAGTTGGTCTTGTTTGTTATTCCTGAGCCTCTCTCCTTATAATCTAAAAATAAGAAGCAAAATCAACAAAATTCTGAGAATAAAAAACAAACCACCAGGGCGCTTCTGCTATACTGATTGAGAGAATGTGAAGAATGGACTGGAGATGCTCCTAAGCGAGTGTGCTATCCTCTTGATTGTGTGTTGCAAAAGCTGTGGTTGTGTAAATATAACAAAGTTCGAGATTAAGAGAATGATGAATTCAAGCTGGAGCGCACTTTATCTCAGTTGATTTTTTGACGTTTTTCGAAATTTTGATTTTTTTAAGCGGGAAATTTTCGCTGGTTGATTTCCTTATATAATTTTATTATTTGGGTTGCCTAATTGGGATGGTTGCTATATTAGGTAATGGTTATGGAGAAAAGATATCAGATTGGGTATTAAAGAATATATACAATAATACTCATTAATGGCTGGTTTAACTGATCTTACTCCTTCCAATTCCAAACTTGTGGCTCTCGAGAATGTTTTATTGTTTTTGCTATAGCAACCCATTCCCCAAACTCGGCCTCTATGTGTTGCAGAGTCCGGTAGATGAAGTATGGGATTACGGTAGATATAGCTTATATCCTAAGGTGTCTACACAAAAAGCACAATCATTTAAAACTTTTTTGATCAATTCAATGTTAAATTCCCCCATACTCACCAGATTCAAACCAACCATATTTATCTTGCTATACAAATCAAAGAATTGATACAAACATTTTGCTTATTATTATCTTTTTTTTTTTGCCCCATAAAAGACAAATTCAAATGGATTCCATACCATCAACTTTCATCTCAAATGCTGCTTCTGAAACACTCCCTTCTTCCGCTACTGATCAAACATCCAATAGAGGACTTAACAACCATTCAATCACCAAAAGATTACAAAATGAACTATTCCATTTAATGACAAACCCAACACCAGGTATTTCTGCATTTCCAGAATCAGATTCAAATTTAATTAGATGGTCAGGTACAATTGAAGGTCCTAAAGATACACCATATGAAGGTTTAAATTATAAAATTCTCTTAGAGTTCCCACTTGATTACCCATACCATCCACCAATCATTGAATTTAAAACCCCAATGTGGCATCCAAATGTTAATTCAAATGGTCAAATATGTCTTGATATTCTTAAAGAAAAATGGTCACCTGCTTTTAACATACAAACCATTTTAATATCATTACAATCTTTACTTGGTGAACCTAATAACCAATCACCTTTAAATTCAAAAGCTGCAATCCTTTGGGATCATAATATGGCTGAATTTAAAAAAATTGTATTGGATCAATATGAAAAAGCACAAAAATCAATCAACAGCTATTAATGATGAAGTTATACACGAAGATACATGAATTTTAATGACCAATTTAACTAGGACAATCTACAATTACGTAGCTTTCTAACAAATATTCCCAATAATATATGTATTTATAACACCCAATATATCGACACACAACAAAATTATATATAAAAAGAACTAATAAACCCTTAACAAAATTAGTATAACCGTAAAAAAATAAAACCCAAAAAATGTATGTATATAATATAAAATGCATTGTAATGAACGTGTTTCCCTTAATATCTCTTTCCATTTGCACAAAAAACCCTTGATGATGAATGATCCTTTATTCTATTTCCCTTTAATCTTATCCTTTTTTCTTTTCTCTTTTTTTTCTTACTATTCACAAGCAATTATGCAATTATTATCCTTTCTTTCCCTTATGTACATGAACTAATGCTGTTAATTATATTATGCTGGATCCCTCCTTTATTTCTCAATGCATGATTATTTCTTCACCTCTTTTATTATAAATATTTTTCAAAATTCTCATCTCTTAACCATCCAATTTTTTCAAATGCTGCAAAAAGTCTACTTGCTTTATTAACATCAATTCTGCATGATTTTTGAGCATCCGTTCTTCTGAATGGTAAGCCTTTCTTCATTCTTGAAACTTTTTCTGCAAATAATCTTCTCTTTGAATCTAAATATAAATTACATGGTAATCTTAAAATTGAAGCTAATGTTGCTTCAGCAGGATGTAATTTATCAACTAATGGATCATCAGCAAGACTCATTGGTTGGCCCTTCCATTCAACTTTTAAACATCTAGAATTGTTTGGTAATGTAGACACATCTGGTGAATAATCAGGAATTGATTCCCAATCAATAACCATTGGTTGAACACTTGGTGATGAAGTTACTGGTTTTCTTCTCTTAACTGGTTGTGGAGTAGAAACTCTTGAAATTTCAGATTCTAAATTATGTGAAGAATCTCTAACCAAACGACGTGTTCTAACTTTTTCATATGAACTATTAAAATCAGAATCACTATTATAAGCAGAACTAATACCATTATCATTATCATAAACTGATCTAACAATTCTTCTTGGTGCATATTTTCTAGTTGCAATTTTGGAAATATGATTAGAACTTTTAGATGATGAACGATTTGTATATTGTCTGATGAAATTAATTTGAGCTCTCTTAAAATTTTTAGAACCTAAATTACTCCATGCATTAACATTCAATTGATAGTTTTCATATTTATCTAATGGGAACTCTCTCAATTCAGTCTTATTGTTAGATAGAACAACAAATGTATCAATCTTATCACCACCTTGGTTAAACAATTTGTTTTGTTGTTTTAATTGTATATCTTTCAAGACATTATTATTATTACCTGCACCAGCAGATGATTCTGCAGTATGATAAGGAGATAATGGAGGAGATGGAATTGATTGATCTTCATGGAACTTTGGTCCAATAAAATGTGATTTTGATGACTTTCTTTGTGCAAGTGGTGTATCATTTGCATTTATTTCTGGAGTCATAGCTCCAAATGAGTATTCAGATGACATTGTTTAGTAATAATTTTATTCTTAAATCTAAGATTTCAACGGTCTGCTTTAAAAATATCACTTTCGCGAACTATGAGACTAAGATATGACTATTACTGATTGTTTGATATGAAATATAACTTCTTTATTGATTGATCTTTTAATCTGTTCAAAGACTTTTAACAATATGTAAAATTAAATAAAAGAGTAATAAAAAAAATTACAAATATTTGAGATTCTGTTTACATATATAAAAATTTTTTTTGTGACTTTCTTTTCTTTTTTTTTTTTTTTTTTCTTAATCAGACGCGATTTCAAACCGGAAAAAGAAAATATCTGCACATATATGCATCATTTGCCTCATAATTTCTCTAGAAACGACAATTGCGCAAAAACTAAAGATGCCGAAATATCAGCTTCGATAAGGATTTAAACCTAGGAAAAGTCAATTAATGTCAATTCTTGAGGGTAGTGATCTTTTCTGGGAATTGTCATCCTGATCTATCAATTGGAATTCAATTGTGTATGTTGTTAAAACTTCTAATCGCGGAGTTGTTCAACGGGTGATGAGATAAGAAGTTAATAGAGTTGTTGTTGTGACAACATGAAACAAAAAAAAAAAAAAATTATGCGGCCGTGTGTCAAAAGAAGAAAAGCGCAAATCCGGAAGTTGCGCAAAAACCTGAGCTTAAGCCTTATAGTCATCATTATCGATATTACAGCCATTATAACTCATCATGAATCTATTAGTGAATTTAGTTATTGGATTTAGTGGATAACCTGTCAATTTGTGGGTTGAATGGTTCGGTCATGTACAATTTTTCTGGGTATTCAAGAATTCTATGCGCATTGTGGAGCCTATATTGAATGATGCGCGAAGATTGTGACAATTCACAATTCAACTCGTGACGATCTAAGATTAAAACTCACTAATTATCAGTGGCTAGAAAAGTACTTGCTTCCAAGACTGAATTAATGTTGGCCCTTGGGTACCTCTAACTTTTAGTAATTTAAACTCAACTAGTAGCTAGATTATGATGTTTAATAATTGTGTCCGGCAATGTTGAAAGTTGTGTCAGTTACATCCACTACGTAACATACTTTGCTCAATTAATTTGATTTGACACATAAAGAGTCATTAGAACTGCAGAAATCTCACAAATCTGTAATCAATTGCTCTCTAATGACTTACTCTTAATCTAAATGTTATTGATATGTGATAGCTATGACTATTAATTGTGAATTCCATGATCCCAATTGCATGATATTCGTATGACACCAATAATTCTGAACTACGCCTTTTTTCCCAATTAGGTATAACCAAGAATTTGCGAGAAAAAAAGGAAAAAAAAAATAGACACTATATTTAATTCTTTTATGCAGAAATCCACCCTCAAATAAAGAAAGAAAGATTATAATTACATTTAAAGGCTTAATATAGCGACACTAGTAATACTTCGTATAAATAGGCTTCTTCTTAAAGAGGGACCCATGGGTGTTTTGGAACTGAGGATCATCGGGTACTTTTAATCTTGTGAATTCTGTACTAAAAGCTACAAGATACTAGTACAGCTTATAATAGCCAATGACCTCTAGAGATCACTATGATAACGAACCATACAACAGCGTTCAAGACAATCTCATAAAGCTCTAATGGTACTGGTTTGTACCTGTTCATCATCAGAGTGTAAGCCGAATAGTCATTTCAGTGATTGGCTCTATATAGCTGGTATATGAATTAAGGTTGAATGCAAACTGCGCAAAAACAATATTTACCGCTTTTGGACGCCCCACGAACTTTGCAATTTTAACCGGAGTCATACTTAACAATAGGTCATTATTTTACTGATATACCATGGTTTTTTGTTCCAGTAATTCCATAGAAAGCCCCACTGATAGTATTTTAGGTTCATTATGGATATATATTATTCTACTATGAAGAGTGTAACTGTGTTTGGAATCTGGATGGGTTTCTCTCAATTCGCAGTGTTCTTCCCCAGATTTTTTTTCACCTGCACTGCAAAAAACGGTTTAAGGTGAAGCGCAGATCCGGATTATTTTCATGATTATTGATGAGAACTTGAATTGTTAATATGAGCTTTCTCCAATAATAGCTGGAAGTCTTAATGACATCGAGGCTAAAGCTAACAGCAAGGTAGAATAGAATTATTACATTAGTATGTGGAAAATGGCGTAGCTGTAGTAGATCATATTAAATATAAGTGAACAAAATAAACTGGGTATAAAACTAACCAGCTCGATAAATACTACAGATCTTGATACTTCTCAAGTTCGAGACTAGCTAGAATATTCTGTATTAAGTTTAACATTAGTTGGGCATGAACAGGAAATGGAACAATGTTATTATAAAGTTTCGCCAACACAGGAAATCCTGAATATGTGATTGAATCTAATGAAGCTCTAGTTTTATAGCCAAAAGAGATGTAATAATCTAGAATTCCAGTAAAAGGGAAATGAATTAAAATGGTTGTTCACTTAAATGGTGATCTAAGACTTTGACTACTTTTCCAGTTGGTTTGTAATTTTCGCTACTCAAAAGAGCTAGATCTACTTGGAGGGATCAAATAAAAATGATTCAAGTGAATCATACAAGCTATACAAGAAGTTATTATAGTATCTATCAAATCATAGTACAAATTACAGGTTGCTTCATGTGCTGTCTCTGGACCTTCAGAAGAATTCCTCATCAATCTCAGGATTTGGTCTTTCGTCCTTTGGTCCCCAGACATTGATCTTTCCATCAACCGTACCTGAATAATAAGTTGCACTATTATTGCCAGAATAAGTAATACAACAGCTTCGACTATTCTCCTGAAGATTCTTTCTCAATCTTGCAACCATCTTACCGTCAATAATTCGAAATACCAAAATTTCACCATTATCTGAAGGATACCATAAATATTGTAGTTCTGTCTCTTCAATTGGACTTAACAATATACTTTTATAGCTTTGAAATTTATTTCGAACAAAGGGACCAAAATTCAGTAATGTATTGACACCACCGGGACTCTCTAAGTTCCATACCCTGATTTTTTCATCATTACCAGTTGAAATTAAACTCTTACCATTCTCAAACCAACACAATCCATTGACACCCCTTGCATGGGCTTTAACGGTTGACTTCAAAACACCAACTTTTCTACTATCGTTCCCACTTATTGGAGCCTTCTCATCTGTTCTGTAAATATCCAATTGTACTAAACAAGAATCAGTACGTCGTATATCCCAAATTCTAACTTCACCTTCAGAACTTCCTGTGGCCAAAACATTAGGATCATTAGGTGACCATTTTGTACTAATAATAGTCCCATTGTGACCAGTCAAACTATGTACAGAGGAAGTTGTTTTCAAATCAAGGATTCTAACATGAGAACTATCAGCACCAGTGGCGATAAGTGAATGATCACCAGTATTAGATATATCAAAACAATTCACTTTTGAATCCAAATTAAAATTGAAAGCCTCTTGCATTGTATTTGTATCCCATACTTTCAAATTCATATCATACGAACTTGATAAAAACATCCCCATATCAAATGGCCACCATTTAACATCAGTAACACCATAGTCATGACCACCATTCAACTTGTTTATATCTCCGACAATTTCAGCTCTACGAGATCCAATCTTCCATATTTTGATAGAAGTATCAGCACCTCCTGAAATTAAGAATTGATGATTCACTTTGTCAAAATCAAGTGCATTGATGGAACCAATTGTTTTCTTTCTTTGAGGAAATTTAGGATATTCTTGTGATTCAAGACTGTAATAGAGCGATTCAGTTGTGAGAAGCTCAAAGTTCCGACACGTCACTTTCCCCAGCGCTCTATCCAGAAGAAGAGATTGCATTGACCATTTGCAATAACGTTAGAGTACTTTGTTGATACTTTTAATCTCGAGGGTTTAAGTATAGAGGGCTGTTTCAATCATACCCATTTTCTCAACATTCAAGATTTCGCGAACAGCATAACTCATAGCTCTAAGATTTTACAATGTTGAAGAATAAGAGGGAGCTGTTAATTAATATCTAAACACACAACATTACTGGTAATTACTCTGGATGGTTTTGTCTGAACAAAAGCTAATCACTAAAATTGGTGTTCTCTGTGGTTGAAGCGGATGTTTCTTCACTTGAATAATATGTTGATACTTGTCTCTCTCTAACCTTTTCCAAATAAGGCTCTGACTCCATTCTTTGCTTCTCATGGTTCTCGAAGAAATCAATGAAGTCTTCAACTTCCACTTCATCACAATATCTCGCTCTCACTGATTCAACATCTGCATTCTGGTTATGTTTGGATTTCAAAATTGGTCTAACTGGAACTAAATGTTCATCTGCTAATTCAACTATTTCATCAATATTGGAAGTTGGATGGATTGTCGCAAATTTGGAGAGCTTATGAAGTCTTAAAGTCTTTAACTTACTGATTGTATTTGGGGATAAAGTTGGACTCAAAGATAAAGATGCTCTATTTTTATAAAGATCTTGTCTTTTGCTCGTTCCCATGCTGATGGTGGCATTATGATATGGTGGGAACTGATTTTTGATTTTATTATATTTGGAACGTCTACTACCATCATAAAGTAAGAGCTGTGCAAATTTGTCAAACTTGATTGTTGCGATTCTTGATTCGACACTTCTTGGTGATTCTGGTGAAGTTGGTGGATCAGAAGAAGAATAAAACACAGGATTTTTATAATCTAATGACTTGTTTTCATCTTGAGCTGATTGTGAAAAGAAATCTTCAGGGTGATAAATTGGATCAATAACCTGGCCCTCAGATAAATTCTCTGCCAAATCTGAGATAATGCTAAAATTCTGTTTCAACGCAGGGACAACAACTGATATTGGTGAATATGTTGAGTGACTACTAACGGATTGTGCATCATCTGTACATTTTGGTTAGTTGTTGAGATGATAATTTCAATCAAATGATACTCACAATTAGAAGCTGAATCTGTCTTAAATAGAGAAAAAGAAAAAACTCTATGAAGCTTTGATCTAGATTTGGATCTTTGAAGCGAAGTAGAACTGGTTGCTATGTGTTTTGTTAGTTATTTCTCAGAATTCATCAAAAAACATTTATGGTTTCATCTTACGCTCAATTGGTGTAAGAACTGCTTCATTAAGTGAGAGGCTATCAATTTGCTTAAATTGTGTCGAGTCTAACTCAAACTGATCTCCACTATGAATTGTATCATTGAATAATTGTCGAATAATCTCTGGTGTGGGTGTCTGCGTTACATCTTGGCTACCTGAGCTTTCAACAGGTTGACTCTCTGTTGAGCTGATTGCTTGACTGGTTAGAGCTTCTTGAGGTGATACAGCTTCAGTGGAAGCTGACATGTCATTCTTTTCCTGGTCATCAGCTAATATCTGAGTATCTGTTAAAGCATTGATAGTTTCGACTGCAGTGATACCAGTTGCTGAAGAAGTATTAATATTAGTATCTTCTGATTTCATCAACTCTGGTTCCGCTTCGTTCTCACTTTCATCCACAATCTCCAAGATTTTTCCTGTGGATGCCAATTCCTGTTCTAAATCAATTTCTGAATCCCCAGAAAATGGTGGTAAACCAAAAACCTGTTCTCTCAATTCTTGAAGATTCTCATAGGTTAAATTGTTTAATGGTGCATAAACTGGAATATCAACTTCTTGACTTCGTTCTGAGGCTTGTTTAACCATCAACGTTTCAAAAAAATCAGTCAAATTCTGCGTTCTGAATTGATTATAACAAGTGTATGCCTCTTCTGGCAATTCTTCAACTGCTGATGTCATAGCCGTAACATCACCATACCCTTGGTTTCTTCTAAACCTATGAAATGGACCTTGTCTTTTATAATATTGAATTTTGTTGATCCAGAGTTGAAATCCACTATTGAATCGTTTAGTCTTTGAAATTGGTGTGTCACCTTGCTCATAACTGCACAAATCAGACGTGAGAGGTGATTCAACGTTAACACTAAAAACATTGGTGGTACATTCTGTGTAGTCACTGGATGGGAACATCTCATCGGCACTGTTATCAAATCTAAATTGATGGGTCTGTCTCATTTCAGGTTGGAATCTTTTAGGATTATTTTTACCAAAGATGACTGATGAAAGAACGTGTCTTTTGGAATTATCATTAGAATCGTTGAATGCAGCAGGTCTTTTTCTTAAGATTGCCTTTTCAAAGATCGAAGCTGGAGAGCACTCAGGTGTAACTTTGACATTCTTGGAACTTGCAACTTCAGCGACCATTGTGTGCTTCTACTTGAATTGAACTGTAGCCAGTGATAGAAATGAGGTTATGATATAGCAGTCGGATACGAACCTATGGACTAGTTCAAAGCAAATGGCGTTCGATCATTATGATGGAGGGTTTTTCAAAACTCCAAGTTCGTGATTCTTTACAAATGTTGACACAAAACCATCAACAAATTTGATCTCCGATATTGATCGGACCAACTACAAAAACTTTCTTCACCGATCAACAGCTTCATAATATTAAACAACACAATTTACTGTGGGATCTCAAGTAGTAATTTACCAGTAGTCTTTCTACCTTCAAGATCTTCAGCGGCTTGTCTGTAATCGCTCAATGGATAAACCTTGGTGATGTCAATCTTTAGCTTACCTGATTCAATCAATTCTGACAATTCTTTTGAGTAGAAATCCCACTCTTCCTTGTCTGCAATGTAATTGAATACAGTTGGTCTTAATAATTTCAAGTTCTTTGCTGTCAAAGTTGTCAATGGAACTGGTGGTACTGCACCGGAAGCATTACCAAATGAAACCAAAGTCCCCTTTCTAGCCAATGAATCAACAGAGATTTGGAAAGTATCTTTTCCAACACCATCAAAACTTGCAGCTACACCTTTACCATTAGTGATCTCCAAAACTTTCTTGACAACATCATCAGTTTTGGAATTGATCAAGAATTCAGCACCATTATCTTTAGCCAATTTCAATTTCTCTTCAGTTGAAGCTGTAGCAATGACATGAGCACCACGATCCTTAATTAATTGAGTCAAGATCAATCCAACACCACCAGCTGCTGCGTGGACCAAGATATAATCACCCTTTTGAACATTGTAGGAATCAGTAATAAAAGTCAAGGCAGTGAAACCTTGGATAAAAGAAGCAGCATATAGTTGTAATTTTTCATCCGAAGTATCCTTTGGAAGCTTGTATAATTTAGTTGATGGATTAAATTTGGTATATTGAGCAAAAGTACCTGCTGAACCGTAGGCAACGTAGTCACCGATATCATAATCTTTGATGTCTTTACCCTTTGCCACAATGACACCTGAAGCTTCCCTACCGAGAATTTGAGGTTTTGGAGCTGAGTACAACCCAGTTCTGAAGTATTTCTCGATGAAATTGACGCCAGCGTATTTGTTCTTGATCAACACTTCGTTGTCGCTAATTTCCGGCACTGGAGCGTCTTCATAACGTAAGACTTCCAATCCACCAGTTTCGTGGATTCTAATTGCCTTTTGAGTCTTTGGGATTTGAGTAGCCATTGTTCTGATACTAATTGATATACGGTTAATAACACTTTGTATTCTAGAGCTGAACATAATCCTTAAAAACAATTTGTTAGATCTGGAGAAATGTGGATGTTTTTTATATTGTTTTTCAGGCCAACAATTTGTAATCGATAATGCAC
This sequence comes from Hansenula sp. Y91-04, assembly GCA_037042445.1. Taxonomy (NCBI): domain Eukaryota; kingdom Fungi; phylum Ascomycota; class Saccharomycetes; order Phaffomycetales; family Wickerhamomycetaceae; genus Hansenula; species Hansenula sp. Y91-04. The sequence continues at coordinate 42,282 of JAXQKK010000035.1, read as the reverse complement.
AATTTGTAATCTCACATGATACCGATTAAACATTAAGCAGTACAACAATCTTCATGGTGATATCGATAAGCCTTTAAGAGTATTAGGAAACGGTATTATAAGCGATGATATTATTGTGGGTTTGGGTATAAATGTCTAGTTACTCGATATATCGAAAAAAAAAATTCTACAATTCTTCTGTCCAAAAAAAAATATATCTACTTATTCGTCAACTATGTATAGCTCATTTCTTCTTTTGAGAAGTTGAGTTCTTTGGTAACTCTTTTAAGAATGGAATGAATTCAGGTTCACCTGGGATGTATTTTCTCAAAACTTCTGGAATGACTAAACCATCTTCAGTTTGGTAGTTTTCTAAAATACAACATAAGGCACGTTCAGTAGCACATAAAGTTGAGTTCAAACAGTGAACATATTTCTTTTCACGATCATTCATCTTCTTGATACCTGATCTGATTTCCAAGTTTCTTGATTGATAATCAGTACAGTTTGAACATGAAACTAATTCTTTGTACTCTTGTTGGAATGGGAACCAAGCTTCCAAATCGTATTTCTTAGCAGCAGCATTGTTTAATTCACCAGAAACAATACCAACAACTCTGTATGGTAAACCTAATGATTTGTAGAATTCTTCAGATAAACCAATCATACGATCGAATTCGGTCCATGATTTTTCTGGTTCAGTTAAAACAAATTGTTCAATCTTTTCAAAAGCATGAACACGGAAGATACCCCAAGCATCTTTACCATGAGAACCAGCTTCTCTTCTGAAACATGATGAGTAACCAGCATAACGAACTGGTAATTGTTCAGCAGGACTTTCAAACCATTCACCAGCGTGGTATGCAGAAATTGGTTGTTCTGAGGTAGCAATCAAATATTTTTCATCTTCACCATCAATGACTTTGTATAATTCTTCATCGAATTGAGATAATTGGGCAGTTTTAGCCATGACATCTTTGTTCATCATAACAGGAGCTTGTAATGGAGTATAATCGTTCTTGGCCAAGAATGATAAACCATAGTTAATTAAAGCTTGGTTTAAAAACACACCATAGTTTCTTAAGAAATAACCACGGTGACCAACAATACGGACACCACGTTCTGGATCATAACCATCTAAACGTAATAAAACTTCGTGATGTGATAATTTGGCTTCTTTACCAGTGGCAGCAGCGACTTTACCAACTTCAGAAACACCTTCTGGAGCCCACTTTCTAACTAATTCATTGTTATCTTCATCGTTTGAGATCACGACTGATTCATGAACAATGTTACCAATTTGGTTGACTTTGAAACGTAATTGTTTATCAGCTTCTTGTTCTTTTTCAATTAAAGCCTTCTTTTGTTCGGCAATTTCATCTTTTTTCTTGATCAATTCTGAAGCATCTTCTTTAGCTTTGAATTTCAAACCAATTTCCTTTTGGGTTTTGTTTTGTTCTTTGTTCAAGGCATCTAAATCAAATCTAATCTTGGTCCATTCTTTATAATCTGAAATAATTTCATCGACAAGTTCAACAGAGGCGTAACGGGCCTTTTGTGACTTACGAATAAGTTCTGGATTACCACCTTTTTCTTCAATAAACTGAGTGATATCTAACATCTTCAATGAGTAAGACTTGGCTGTGCAAGGATTCGTCGTACGTTTTGATATCTTTTCAGTATTTCATTTACTGATGACACGAGAAAAAAAAAATGTTGTAGGAGCACAACCGCGAAAACATGTTGTGATATTTATGCATAAGGTATTAACTGTAGCTCATCTATTTAGTAAAGAAGACTTGATTAAATTATTCATGGATTGAGCTTTCAAAAGATGCATTGGTTGGTTAATTTTTGCTAAATGTTCAATGTTTGATAGTTTCTTAAATTTATATGGATTTGTGCGTTCATGCTCTAATAGTTTTATAAGTAAAGATGAAAAGTTAGTACGAGTAGTGACTGTGGTTGGTACTATCATTGGAAGTGTTCTATATATTCAACTGGAACTGAATCACTATTAATGCAACTTAAATGACGGGTTTGTTTAAATTATTGGCTACTGTTATGTACCGGACGAAATCAACAGCTCCCTGTTAGCACAAAAAGTTCTCATTTTTGTGAATCATACAATTTTAGTCACTCATTTATTATTACATTGCAACGCAAGAGCTCACAGTGTCAACGGGGCCACTTCATTTATTTCATATCACATCAATGTCAGCCTCACTGCGTTCTGGTCAACCATTGTCTGACCTCGCTTATGAAAAAGATAGATCCCAGTTGGAAAGGGTAGACATGACAGAGCCGCTGGATGAGTACGATAGAGAACCGAAGGATTATGTGCGGAAAAATCGTGTTAAGTTGATGAATAATTTAAAGACAGGGTTCATCAAGCCTCTTACTGAGATTAAGTACTACAAGATATTCGATATAAATTCTAAAGATATAAGAATTAACTTTCGAATCATCCGGGCGCTAAACTTCGAAGTTTTGAAGCAAATTGAAGGTGACCTGGAACAAGAAGATCGAGAAGAATACATTAATCATCTCTGGAAGATTCCCTTTGCGATACCTCCAATTTATCAAGGGAAAATAAAAGGCTTTTTTCCAAACTGGGTTTCTAAGTCTGGATCAAGTTCAAAGGGAAGTAAAGCTCAGTCATCTGGTAGCAGAGCCAAAGCTACTGACCAAATTTCTGACGTCAAATATGCTTTGGCACCTATCGCAAAAGATGAATTTGATGAAGATGTCTCAGACATGGAGCAATTTATTTACAAACAAATGAAGTACCATGATCTCCGTCACGTTTCTGAGCTTCTCTCAGAGTTGCTTATCAATTGTTTTAACAGCCATGATGTTGCTTTTGAAGATCATGAAGGCACTTTTAGTCGGATAGTGGAAGCATCCATAATTGAACCCGTTTTGAAACTTTTTAAATTTGTTCATGGTGAGCGTTTTATCCAGCAGACACGTACAGTTACGGCTCAAGAAATCATTCGAAATAGCCATGTTTATCCTGATATTATAATAACCAAGAGAGTTGATACACGTCCTTTGACTGTCGTTGAAATCAAAAAACTGTCGCTCGTGAATAATTATCTCGAAGTTCAAAACCAGAGAACTATTGATCTTGTTCGAGAGAGAAGAATATTTAGTCAGTTGGTAATCTATATGATGTCAACCGAACAGAGATTTGGATTTTTGTGCGATTTATCAGGTCTAATTCTCTTAGAGTTACCGCTTGGTTCAGCTTCAGAACTGTACAACAGGAACGAAAATACATTGAGACTAAGGCATACAATTATTAAAACTGTTTTGTTAGAGTCAGAAGGTCCAGTTCAAACTCTTTACAATCAAATAGAGGGACGCACATGCCTTGCGTTAGTTTTATTTAAAAATTTATACGACAAACAAACACAAACTGCGCAATCAGAAAAAAGAGTGAAAGAACTACACCAAATGATACAAAATGAAAAGACAAAGAAAAGAAAAGATAATCTTGATCAATCATTGCAACAAGATATCAACGCTATTAGAAAGGATTCCTCACAAGTAATACCAGAGTGGGAAGGAGAGGAGAATAGTGAGGCAAACGACTTCATGTCCGAAACCAACCCCAGTAGTAGCACCAGCAGCTCAGGAATGGAGTTGAAACCTGGTTTGATGGAGGTAAAAGGTATAAAACAATGGTACAAGGTACTCAGATCCTCGAGTGAAGGTCCACATTTAAATGAGGTCTTGGAGATAAACAAGTCAACTTTTGTCGAGCTTTTTAAGCCATCTTCTGAGGAATTGCAATTAGTAAATAACTGTCAAGGCTCACAGTTGATACTAAAATGTTACACAGATGAATGTGCACATAGGTATTTTCAGGAAAATTTCAAGGAATTTCTTCATGCCCACCCAACCATTAGTAATTCATATAATTACTTTCTAGAAATTGTATCAAAACATTTCGTACGCGAAGTGAAGGCAAATATTGCAATCATGGAGCACAATATGTTGGTTAATAAAAAATATCCATCTCATATGATTAATTCACCCATGATGATTAAGTTTGGTGGTATTGCAGATGATGAAAACGTAATATATGGCAAATATATCTTATTTCAGGCGCTAAATAAATCCAACAAACTGAATACTGAAAAGGTGAGTAATCTAAGGGACGAACAGAAATCTGCTATAAGAAGAGAAATCCAAAAATTACATAGTTTCCTTAAGATTTCTCACGGTGACATAGCAGCCAGGAATCTATTTTTTGACATTGAGAAGGGAATCGCAAGATTGATTGATTTTGAAAGCTCACGCAGTCTTACACCAGAGAACTCAGAGTATCTCATTAGTTTAGATTGGGAACAATGTGAGCAAATGCTTTCTGGCTCATGAGTTTACAATATTGATTTTGCCCAATCATTTCTTTTAAAGTATACTGAAAATATAACCTTATTACGTAGATGTATTTTTTTAACGAATGTACCTTCTTCATGTAAAGTCATCCGGCTATCAGACGTGTATAATTAATAATATCTTTTCATGATTCAAACATCTACGTTTTTCATCGGAACACGGTATATCTTGTATTAGTTATTTAGCCATGCTTTATTCAACCATTTTTCATTCTAAACCGACCTTGAAGCAGCCAATTAAATACAGAATCATCTAAAAATTTATATAAGAGCTAAAACCCATCGATAAATTGGTGTTTGAGCTCAAAAATTCGACAAATAGGAAAATTGAAGCCGGAAATTTCCGGGAAAACACGTATTTCCAACACCATTTTTCGACCAAGTTTGGACTGATGGTCCAGAGGTTAGGACGTCGCCTTTACACGGCGAAGGTCCCGGGTTCAATCCCCGGTCGGTTCATTTTTTTGCTAAAATCCGCTTATATCCGCCCGAATAGCTATGAATATACTCATAAAATGTTGAATAAAATGAATTCAACTACTTCTTTTTTTTCAATATATTTTCTATTGAAATTAATAGCTACTGAAGAATAGATAATTGCTTTTATTGAAGAGTAAAAAACGTTTTGGGAGTATCATTGAAGCCGATCAAAATTTGGCATCAAAAACAGTGTAACCTTTTCCAGTAACAAATGTTGCTTCCACTGGAATGTCTTTGTTTTCATTCTCAGCTAAATCAAAGTAGAAATCAGCAGCACCTTCACCACTTGTTCCTTGTAAGACAGGTGCACCTTCGGGAGTTCTTTCATCTGCATAATAAAATTTGTAACCTTTTTCACCAAAAAGCTTATCAGCAACACCAAGAGCACTATAGGTACCAGCTTTACCAAGACCAACAGTCGCAACAAATGGGAAAGGTGAAATATTTTGGATGTTACCAGTATAAATGAAAGCCTTTGGTTTGTCAGAGGATGAAATCTTGTTGAATGATTTGATGGATTCCTGAATTGAAATAAAAGCACTAGTCAGATTGACATTTTGATCTTCGTTCACTCCTTCTGGAGTCACTTTCAAGAAATCTTCTGGGGCTTTGACAAAGACACTAGCAGCAGCGGCGTTGTAAACAATAACTCTTGGTTCACCAAATAATTGTCTAGTCTTGGAGAAAACAGATGGAACAACAGTCAAATCTGTGAGATCTCCTTTGAAATGGAAATGAGCATCAGATGAACTACCTAGGTTTAAGTCACTTCTTGAGACAGTAACAACTCTATAATTGTTGGCTAAGAACTTTTTGGCAACTGATGAACCAACTTTAGCACCTGCACCAAAGATAATTGCAATATTTGAAGACATTCTGGAATAATATAGTAATCTGTTTAACTAATGATTGTTTTGTGAGTCCTAAATGACCCAAGTGGGAAGAGGAATTTAATGTGTACTTATACTATTTTAACATCTCCATGGGGTCTCATCATGGTTTGTCACAGTTAGTAATTGTGCTTGTAAGTACAAGCACAGCTTTAATTGCGTGTTATTTTGTAAATATCTATAGATTAATTAATCAGTGCACGGGACAAAAGAGCTTAATTCCGTTCCTGGCTTAGTAAACAAAATAAACTCTTTTGGGCATCAGAAACCGGAATCCCGAAGACTTGTAATTTGAAATACTGTTTAATAACGAGTATTTGGTTGTTGTAGCCTATAGATTCAAAAGAGCGTGTGTTCAACTGTAAAGAAGAGAAATCAATCAGCTTCGGCTGTTAATCAGCAGTTGAATCTACAATCGTATTATCATTTTATCATTTATTCAAGCTAGTAACAAAAAACACCATATATTAAGCACACCAATATTTCATATTAATCATAAATCGTATAAAAAGGAGAATTGAATAATTAAGGATACCAAATCCATTTGGTAAAAGCAATGGGGAGTTTAGTCTAGCTAATCCCATCTTGCTTGAGTGACCTTGTAAGATTTTGGTTTTTCAACAATACCATCATCGACAACTTCAAATTCTTGCCATGTATGCTCAGCATATTCGACAATTTTACTTTGAATGAAATTAATAGTTTCCACTTGATCAAATAATTCACCCTTGTCAATGTTTGTGTTGATTTGGTTTTGTAAGATCTTGATTCTTTCAGTCAAGACGTTCAATCTATAGTTCATCCAATCTTTATAGAAATCATTATAACGAGAACCAGCCAATCTACTTGGCTTGATGGTTGTCAAAACACAGTTGTCTAACATTGGATCTCTTGGTCTGAAACTGCAAACTTGAGTGATTCTTTCAGTATAATCACCTCTTGGTTTTGGAGCAATATGTTTCAAGATTCTTCCTTGTAAGACATTAGCCCAACCTCTTTTTGGGTTTGCAACTTTTGCAACTTTACCATCACCCATTTGTAATGAAGTTTCACCACCAATCATTTTATCAGTGTCACTCATCATTAAGACACAGACAAATTGCGGAGAATCGTAATGCCATGAAACAATAGCTGGAATATCTTCTGGGTTTTCATATTCAACAGAAGCTTCCAAAATCTTTGTTGTTGGTTGTCTAATAGAAAGATTAGTATGACCAATTTCATAATCAAACATATGTTCCAATTCAACACCAGCCATTTTGCTCATTACTTCCATAACTTTTGGATTGTTCCAAGCTTGATAAGAGAATTTAGCATAATCTTTGGCATAACCTCTGATATACATATCAACATCACCAGTGTTGGAAGAATCAGCAACACGACCACAATTAGAGATAACTTCTTTTTGTAATAATTCCCATCTCATAATAGCAATAGCTTCGTCAGTAAATAATGGGAAAGGTTCACTAACACCAATTTTGGAGATTGGAGTTTGATGTGGTTTACATCCAAGTTCTTCTAAAGTTAATCTTTTAGTCTTTTCATAGTAATCATCAGTGAATGCAAGATGTTTTGACACGTCAAAGTCCATTGAAGATGGATCTGTGATTCCATATTTGTTTAGTTCTTTTAACAATGGGAGAACGTGTTGTTCATATACATCTGTTGGGATATCATAGTTATGATTACCATGAAGAAGATCAGGAGTTAATGATGTTTGAAGGACTGCCACAGCCATTTCTTTTGCTGTTTTAAAAAATATTAGATATGATAAGAAAGACTGTTATATGTCTATACTTCTTAACTAGCTCTGAGTTGACTCAAGAAGACGATAAAACGGTTCTTTATATCTACAATTTTAGATGGCTATAATTACACCCAGTTGTCAGGAAATTACCCCCTTGTGACCAACCTATCTTTATCAATAGCATCTAATCTTTGGTACTTTGTACCCTAGTTTGATAGCGCCCCATTTAGCCAGAACTCAGATACGTTGTAAAAGTTGAATTCATTATCTATAAAATTCCAAAATGTACGTTATTTTTTTCCCAATTGAGATTTTGGATACGGACAAGATTACTTAAGAAAAGATACAGTGGGAATCAGTACAAAATATCGTTGCTGCAGCTCTTCGAGGACTTCCGCATGGGTGACTTATAAGTTTGACAGTTTCCTCATGGTGATTGATTTTGAAAAAGGGTGCATCACTCTTTAAATTTGAAGTGCTATCAAAGTTCCATCGTTGTAAAGGTATAGATAAGACATGAAGATCTAGATCGGAGTTGCTCTGAAGTGAGGTTAAATTCCCAACAGTCACTCTGATAATATAGATGTCCACCGTTATCACCATCTTCTCATTAATTAAACACCCTGTAAATCACCCCCAATCCTCCTCTTCAAAAAGCCATGGATTAATGAAATCAATAATCCCTTATCTGTCAACAATAACGTACAAAGATTATGCATCTCTTTTGTTGAAGTAGTGCGTGAACCAATATGTTATAGAACATGTTCGCGAATACATTTACCCGGTCTGAAAAATATTTTTTTTTGTATAAGCTCATCTCTTGATTTATAGAGAGGTTTGACACCAAGAACAGAGTTAGATTACAGGAATAGGATACACCAAAGATGGTTTTAAAATCTACTTACTCCGGTGATGTTTCTGTCTACCAGGTATCTGGTGCAAATGTGTCGAGATCACTGCCAGATTGGATAGCTAAGAAGCGTAAAAGATCACTTAAGAATGATATAGAATACCAAAGCAGAATTGAATTGATTCAAGATTTTGAATTTAGTGAAGCTTCAAATAAAATAAAAGTCAGTCCTGATGGTCAGTTTGCCATGGCTACAGGTACTTATAAGCCACAAATTCATGTTTATGACTTTGCAAACTTGTCATTAAAATTTGAAAGACATACAGATACAGAAAATGTTGATTTTGAAATATTATCAAATGATTGGACAAAATCAGTTCATCTACAGAATGATAGAAGTATAGAATTTCAGAACAAAGGTGGGATGCATTATAGAACTAGAATTCCTAAGTTTGGTAGAAACTTAGCATACAACTCAGTTAATTGTGATTTATATATTTCTTCAAGTGGGAATGAGTTATACAGATTAAATCTAGATCAAGGAAGATTTCTTAATCCATTCGTTCTAGATGTGGATAGAGAAAAGGGAGAAGGTGCTAATCATGTCAGTGTGAATAGTGTTAACGGACTTATATCTGTTGGTTTAGAAGATGGAACAGTTGAATTTTGGGATTCAAGAGCTAAATCTAAAATTGCTAAATTATCTTTACCAACCTCTGGTTTCAGTAATGCTGCTCATCAAATAACAACAACAAGTTTTAAAAATGACGGGTTAACATTTGGATGTGGTACATCTACTGGTTACACATATTTATACGATTTAAGAAGTTCCACACCAACATTAGTAAAAGATCATGGTTATGGATTTGATATAAAGAAAATCATTTGGTTAAATGAAAATAGATTTGTATCCACTGATAAAAGAATAGCAAAGATTTATAATGCAAATGATGGGAAATTATTTGCATCAATGGAACCAAGTGTTGATATTAATGATCTAGAATATATTCCTGATACTGGTATGTTCTTCACTGCCAATGAAGGTTTACAAATGCATACATATTATATACCGAATTTGGGTCCTGCTCCAAGATGGTGTTCATTCTTGGATAACGTCACTGAAGAATTGGAGGAAAAACCAGCAGAATCAGTTTATTCAAATTACAGATTTATCACAAGAGACGATGTTTCAAAATTAAATTTGGCTCATTTAGTTGGTACCAAAGTGTTGAGAAGTTATATGCATGGGTTCTTTATTAACACTGAACTTTATGATAAGGTTAATTTAATTGCTAATCCAAATTCATACAAGGATGAAAGAGAAAGAGAAATTAAAAAGAGAATCGAAAAAGAAAGAGAATCAAGAATTAGAACAACAGGTGCTATTAAGAACACTAAGATTAAAGTTAATAAAGATTTGGTTGAGAAATTAACCAAGAAATCTGGTTCAAAAGTTACTGAAGGAATTGTTAATGATGATCGTTTCAAGGAAATGTTTGAAAATCCAGAATTTCAAGTTGATAAAGAATCTTTCGAATATAAACAACTTAATCCAGTGGAGTCAACTACTGATTATGCATCTTCTAAGCGTTCTAGAGCTTTAACTGCTGCTGAAGAATCTGATGAAGAAAGAATAAATAAAGCTAATGGTGACGGTTATCAAGATTCTGAAGATGAATCTGATAGTGAATCTGAAAGTGAATCTGAGAGTAGCGAATCTGAAGATGAAGAACAATTAGATAAATTACAACAATTGAAGATCAAGAAACAGTTAGAAGCTGTGAAGAGAAAGAAGGAAGCAAAGGATAAATCTGATAAATTCTTGAATGAGATGAAAACTTATGCTTCTGAAGGTAATTCTAATGATAATAAGAACCAAGTTTCATTTGATAAACAATTACAACGTCTCAAGAACAAAGAAGAACGTGAAAAGGCTTCATCCAAGAATGATATTTTACATAAACATGCAAGAGGTGAAGCTGAACTAACGTTTATTCCAAAGAAATCTGAAAAGAAGAAGAAGGTTTCATTCAAAAATGATAGTGAAGATGAAGATGGTGATGCTGAATTCAAGCATGGTAGAACAAGACAAAGATTTGAAGGTCGTAGAAGGGCCAGTAAAAATGCATTCCGTGGTATGTAATCGAAAGAGAAAACAACATTAATAGCATAGAGCTGTATTATAATATAGGTCAAATAATATAACAGATATATGTAATTTCTATACAAAAAAAGAATCGTCTATGTACATATGATTAAATCTCTAACTATTTAAAATCCTTCTTTTTCACCAAGAACGCTAGTTATAGCAACTTCTGTAGTGGATAGAAGGGTAGTGACACCCGAGGAGTTCACCAATGCATTTTTAATTGTGCTGAATGGGTCTATAATACCAGCTTCGTACATGTCAACTAATTCACCTGTTTGTGCATTAACACCATGACTGAAAGATTTACCTTCAAGTTGTGCTTTCAAACGATCACCTTCAATTCCTGAATTTGCTAAAATTTTGTTGAAAGGTGTACCTAGTGCCTTTTTAACAATATCAACACCTCTCTTTGTATCAAATGAGATGTCACCGAATTCAGTTTTTCCCAATTCGATACCTGCCTTCATTAAGGCAACACCACCACCTGGTAAGAATCCAGTTTTCAAAGCCGAGTATGTTGAGTTTAAAGAATCATCTAATCTATCTTTTTTCTCCTTAACTTCGAAATGAGTTACACCACCTGGTCTAATAACGGCAGCACCTCCTTTTAATTTAGCTAATCTTAATTTTAACTGTTCAGCATCTGATGTTGAAACTGAAGCATCTTCCAATTTTGCCTTGATTAGTTCAATACGTTCTTCAACTTTGGCAGAATCGCCTTTCCCATTCACTATGATTGTTTCTTTTGGAGAAATTACTGCAGAACCTGAAGAACCAAATACTTCCTTTGTGGCACTGCTTGCAACTTCACCAGTTTCTGGGTTTAAAATTTTGGAACCAGTGGCAGCCTCAAGATCAGCAAAATATTCAGCTCTATGTTCACCATATCCTGGTGCTTTAACTGCAACAACTTGGACTTGACCTCTAATCTTGTTCAAAACTGTTATAGCTAAGGCATCACCTGTAAGAGCCTCGGTTATGATTAAAAGAGGACGTTTGGCTCTTTGAGCATGACTTAAAGCTGGTAATATATCTTGAGAATTTCTTAATTCTCCTTGATATAACAATATTAATGGGTTTTGCAATTCAATTTTTGAACTTGGTTTTGAAATATCACCAAAATTTGGATTTAAGAAACCTTGATCAAATCTTAAACCTTTTGAAATAACTAATTCATCTTCAAGTTTATTACCACTTTCAATAGTGACAATACCATCTTTACCAACTTCTTCAACAGCCTTTGCGATCAAATCACCTAATTTTTCATCACCGTTTGATGACACAACTGCAATTTGCTTCAATTGATTACTTGATGTTATGCTTTGCTTTTGAGATTCCAAATATTCAATAGTTTTCTCAATACCTAATTGAACACCAGCCCTTATTTCAGTTGGATTAGCACCAGTACTAACATGTCTCAACGAATTACTCAAAATATTGTATGCCAACACAGTTGAGGTTGTGGTCCCATCTCCAGATTCCAAATTTGATTTATTTGTAACATCTTTTAATAACTGACATCCCATATTTTCAAACTTATCAGCAAATGTCAACTCTTGAGCAATACTATACCCATCCTTGGTGATTTTTGGGAAATTGTATTTTTGTTCCATTAGGACAGTACGACCTTTTGGACCTAATGTGACCGATACAGCATCATACACTTTACCAGCACCTCTCAAGACAGCTATTCTCGCGCTGTTTGAGAACTTGAGCTCCTTGTGAGCGGTCTTGATACCTCTTCTACCCACAGTAGAGAGCGATTTCTGCGAGCGTAGCATCTTTTGAACAAGATAAAGATCGTTTCTAAGTATCTTTGAATCAATCTTTTCTATTCATTTCTATAGAACAGTAAAAATCCATTTTGTTGGACGTACCGATGATTTTTTCTTCGTTCCCGTAAAAATCGATTTTATAATAAACATTTCAAAACTTTTCAATCTGGGGAAGATTTTAATTATGGGATCTTTAATTCTTGAAATTGAAATATGCCTATTTGGTCTGCTTTGATTTCGTTTCAGAGTGTGACTGTTTATCATTCGTGGTATTGGAACAATGGATGATGCCCAAATAGGCAGAGTTCACTCCATTGAGCTGATGTTGAATATTACTCCAAAAGGCAGAGATTAACAGAGTTAGTGCCTGGTCATAAGGGCTGGCTAGACAAGAATGTGTCTATGCTAGTAGTATAACGAGGCTCACAGGTAGGTAGAAGCTATATAACTAAGTTACTTAGGTATGTAGAATGTATATAGGTCAGGGCTTGATAACCATTAAGTAAATGTTTATAACCCAAATGATTCTTTTTTACTCATCTTGTAAATATCCATCTTGTAAATATCCATCTTGTAAATATCCATCTCAACATCGATACATCACACTAATATGGTTTCAAAGCTTTCATTCAAAGGTGATAAAGTGAAAAAGAAGAAGGTTGTCAGAAAACTCTCGAAACCTGTATCAGCAAAACCTGATATAGATCCTACATTGATTGAATCAAGTTGGACTACAGCTACAACTTTCTCAGATCTCAATGGCCCACTTTTAATAGCTACATATGAAAGAACGGAGAGATACGAGCATCTAACACAGCAACCACAAGTTCTAACAGCACATGAATTGGGAGACGTTTCATCAAGAAGTAATGCTAGAATTGTTGATAGTTCACAAAGTATCAATTTTGAAAGTGATGATATAGACCCATTGGTGTATCATGCTGCTATTCACAGAACTGAACCGGGAGATGTTCAACAAGTTTTAGTTGCTGTTTCTGTCTCTTTTGCAAATACAGGCGCTGATGTGAATCCAAATAGAACTAGGTTAGCATTGAAGACACCAAGTGACAAATATCTTTCATTAACAGGAGATGGAGATGTTGACTGTAAAAGTGAAGCAATTGGACCATATCAGATATTTGAATTTGAAAGGGCTCCTTTGAAAACTGAAGGCGTCTGGTTCAGAATCTGGAACGGTGAGAAGAAACTTGTTATTGTGAAAGATGGTGATAAACTAAAATATCAGTTCAAAAAACTACTAAATGAAGATGAAACGGATTTATTTGTCATAAGAGTTCAAGCAAAGAACTCAGCTACAGGTAAAAGATTACTACGAGAATACGAAGAATCGAAAACTGCAGGATCTGATTCATTAGGGACCTCAATACGAAATGCCTTAAGCTCTTTACAGAAAAGTGGGATTGAAGTAAATCAAGCTACAATCAAAAGACTCAGAGATGCTGCAATGAATGGTAAATTGAACGAACAATTGATTATGGAAAGACAAAAGAGTAAATCAGATTCAAGATGTTAAAAAGAACCCCCCTCCCTTATGAAAGATCGTAAAATCTATCTTTTTGTCCATTGAAAGTTTCAGCTTGAAGGTTCAAAGGATTTGGACCTTCTGTAGCATCTATTCCATATCTTGGATATAATGCTTTACCTGATTTTGAAAGAGCTGTATTACTGAATAATGGTTGGATACCATCACAGATTAATGAGATACCATTAGTCTCTTCATCATTAGGTAATATCACATCTGCGTATTCTTTTGTTTGAATAATAAATTCGTTGAATTCAGGTCTTGCTCTAGTGATGTAGTTGTCCAATATATCTCCAAGTTTTGTATCACCATTTAATGTATCTTGTGTTACTTATATTATAAAGTTAGTACTAAACTTCTGGATTCTCGCTATAACACTCACTCCATCTTGCCAATCTTGTATCAGCATCACAGTCAATAAACAATTTCATGGATGCTAATGCTCTTAATCTTTTATCATATAAAGAATAAAGACCAGCTATCAAGATAAGTTTCTTGGTTTTAGTTTTATTTTCAAGATCTTCAAGCTCTTTAAGCAATTTGGAACAATTAAACCTCGTGGGACCTGTTTGTCTATGTTCCTCTTCATTAACATATGAATCCAGATCAAGAATCTGTACTTCTATATTTGATGATGAATTTGCAATAACAGTAGACTTTATTCTTTCACAAACAGTTTTCTAAAGAAATGTTAGACCACAAGATCAATAACCACACTGAGAAAACACTAACCTTCCCTGCAGCATGGCCACCACCAACTAATATAATAACAGAACCACCTTCAACAACCATCTTTAATCAACTGAAAACCCACACAAATTGTACAAAATTGTAGTTATTAAATCAAGCTAAAAAATTGACATAGTAAAATAGAATCAGTAAGAGCAGCATATGAGTGGCCCTTCCGAATATTTTTTTTATTTACCAAATTTTTAATTCATTATAGAAAAGTTTCAAATAATGTTGTTGAATATTTAACTGGGGCTATTCATTATGGAGTTTGATAGAGAAAGAGATGCTGATCTTGAGTTCAAGACCTCAAAGAATGTGCAGATTGTTTCTTCTTTCGAAGAAATGAACTTGAAAGATGATCTATTGAGAGGTATATATGGTTATGGATTTGAAGCACCATCAGCTATTCAATCAAGAGCTATAATGCAAATCATTAGTGGTAGAGATACAATAGCCCAAGCACAATCTGGTACTGGTAAGACGGCAACTTTTTCTATAGGGATGTTGGAAGTTGTGGATTCAAGAAATCGTGAAACTCAAGCATTAGTACTAAGTCCTACAAGAGAATTAGCTATTCAAATTCAAAACGTTATAAAAGCACTTGGTGATTATATGAATATACAATGTCATGCTTGTATAGGTGGTACGAATGTTGGAAGTGATATTAAGGCATTAGCGAAAGGTCAACATATTGTTAGTGGTACACCGGGGAGAGTATTAGATATGATTAAAAGAAGAAATTTAAATACAAGAAATGTCAAGATGTTAATTTTAGATGAAGCTGATGAATTATTAAGTAAAGGTTTTAAAGAACAGATATATGATATTTATAGACAATTACCTGCAGGAACACAAGTTGTTGTTGTGAGTGCTACATTACCAAAAGATGTTTTAGATATGACATCCAAATTTACTACAGATCCTGTTAAAATTTTGGTCAAAAGAGATGAATTAACATTAGAAGGTATAAAACAATATTTTATTGCTGTGGAGAAAGAAGATTGGAAATTTGATACATTATGTGATTTATACGATTCATTAACAATTACTCAAGCTGTTATTTTTTGTAACACGAAGAAGAAGGTTGATTGGTTATCTGATAAGATGAAAGAATCTAACTTCACTGTTGTTGCAATGCATGGTGATATGAAACAAGATGAAAGAGATCAAATCATGAATGATTTTAGATTAGGAAATTCAAGAGTTCTTATATCAACAGATGTGTGGGCCAGAGGTATTGATGTTCAACAAGTTTCATTGGTTATTAATTATGATTTACCATATGACCGTGAGAATTATATTCATAGAATTGGTAGATCTGGAAGATTTGGTAGAAAAGGTGTTGCAATCAATTTTGTAACAACTGAAGATGTTCAACCATTACATGATATTGAACAATATTATAGTACCCAGATTGATGAAATGCCTGTGAATATCAATGATATGATGTAATGAGTGTGTGTAAAATACTTTATAGTGTTGTTTCTAATTGTTGAGTTCTTGTTCTGTAGAGATCAACTAATTTTTTGATATAATTTAAATCTTTATCTGGTTTTAAAGTATCCAAATTCTTCAATTCAGCTCTTGTCGCACCTATTGATATCGTCTTTGTCATATTTCTATCTTTTACCGAAACATCAGTTATTTGAAGATCTGGAGTTAATGATTTAATGGATTCAACTCGTTCACCTTTAGCATCCAACTCTAAAACTATAGCCTCTTCATCATCTTCAACTATGTTGTCTATATTATAGTAATCAGGATCATCTTGGAAAACATATTTAATATCAGGGTATGAATTCTTGGAAGCAGCAAAGACTCGACCTGATGAAGAGCTCGCTATATTGGAATCTGATGTATTTTGTAATGCAAATGAGTTTCTTCTGGCATTGACAAAAGTCTGTGTGTTGATTTCCGATTGGTCTTGTACAATGACAAAATAAGGTAATGATGATTTGTTCCAGTGCTGTGACATTTGAGATGGATACACTGAGAAGTAGTTGATCATATAGAAGAATATATAATATTGAATCTTTATTTAACCATTTTATTTTTGCAAAACGCGTTCGCGATGATAAGAAAATTTTGACTCTGGTTTGGTTTTTTCGATTTGACTCCGATTTTTGGATTTGGGGATTTAAATACAAAAACTTTTCTACACTTTTTAATAAAAATTAGTTGTTTTTGATTATTGTTATTTGAATTGCTGATTGATCAAGATGCTGAGAAGAGCCTATTCCACTGCTGCGTCCAACTTGTTGAAGACCCCATTGTACGATCTCCATGTGAAATTAGGTGCAGATATAGTGGATTTTGCTGGTTATGCGATGCCAGTGTTGTATAAGGGCCAAACCCATATTGAATCACACAATTGGGTCAGATCCCATGCTGGGTTATTTGATGTTAGTCATATGCTACAACAGAATCTAAGTGGTGATGATGTTATCCCATTTCTTGATAAGATTACACCATCTGATTTCAAGAGTTTAAAACCATGGACTAATCAATTAAGTGTTTTGTTAAATGAAGAAGGTGGTATTGTTGATGATACAATTATAACTAAGCATGAAGATGATAAACATTTTTATATTGTTACTAATGCTGGTACAAGAAAGCGTGATTTGGAATTTTTCAAAGATGAAGCAAAAGCATTTGAAGTTAAATTTGAACCTATTGAAAATACATTGATTGCATTACAAGGTCCAACAGCTGCAAAAGTTTTACAAACTTTCACTAATGAAGATTTAAGTAAGATTTTCTTTGGTAATTCCAAATTTATCAAGATTCCAGGATTTAACAATACAGATGTTCATTTAGCTAGAGGTGGATACACTGGTGAAGATGGATTTGAATTATCAATTCCAAATAATATTTCTGTTGATTTCACTCAAGAACTTTTAGCTAATGAAGAAGTTAAACCAATTGGGTTAGCTGCCAGAGATTCGCTAAGATTAGAAGCTGGTATGTGTCTATATGGTCATGATCTAAATGAAGCCACCACTCCGGTAGAAGGTGCACTTTCATGGGTCATTGCAAAGAACAGAAGAGATCCTAATGTGTCCAAGTTCAATGGTTCCTCCAAGATCTTGGGTCAATTAGCTGATCGTTCTTTAGTTAAACAACAAAGAGTTGGGTTCACTTTGAAAGGACCAGCTGCCAGAGAAGGTGCTGCAATCTTTAGTGCCGAAGATCCAGAGAAACAGATTGGTATCGTCACCTCTGGTAGTCCAAGTCCAACTTTGGGTAGAATCAATGTTGGTCAAGCTTATGTCGACAGAGGCCACCACAAGTCCGGCACCCCAGTCCTCATCCAGATCAGAAACAAGCTCAGAGAGGCCACCATCGCCAAGCAGCCTTTCGTCAAGCCAAACTACTACAGAGGATAAAATATAACAAATTATTCAATAAATTAAGTGATTAAATTAAATAAATTCAACCATACTTTATTGTAGTTGTTGCTCCTACCAGCTAATTTATTCTGGTACGCCCACTCTCTCGCAATAATTGGCTCAACGAGATTTTCAAATTTCCAAATTGACGAAAAACCCCCTAGGAAAAAAAACTGAAGAAACAGATTTATTGACAACAAAAGTCCTTTTGAAGGTTATCAGAAGTATTGCATTCCACGGTCAAAGATGTTTTCAAGATTAGGTGCCAATGCTGCTCGTTCAGCTACCCGTCAAACAAGGTATGTAGAGAGAGTGCTTTCCAATTCTGTTGTTATTGGAATGGGAATAGGGTGTGTGTAAAGGGAGAAAGAGAGTACACTACTCTGAACTCAACATTATGAGACAAGAATGATTGAAATCGGTTCAATTGGATTATATTCGATCATCCATGGCTCAATTGAACTAATTTACACGCCCTATATCTTTATTTTTATTACAAGATCACTAACAATTCTTTTTTAGAAACTATGCCACTTTACGTGATATTGAAACTCGTTTAAAATCAATTAAAAACATTGAAAAAATCACCAACACCATGAAAATTGTTGCTTCAACTAGATTGAACAAAGCTGAACGTGCTAAAAACACTGCTAGAGTTTATGACAAGGCTGATAGAGAAGTTTATGATCATGCTGAAACTGCAGCTCTTGAAACCGAAGAAAAGAAAAACTTGTTAATTGTTGTTTCATCTGATAAAGGTTTATGTGGTTCAATCCATTCTTCAATTGCCAAAGCTGCTAGAAGAAGAATTCAAGAATTAAACGGTAACGTTGATATTGTTGCTGTTGGTGATAAAGTTAGAACTCAATTAAACAGAACTCATCCACAAAATTTGATTTTAGCATTCAACGGTATTGGTAAAGAAACTCCAACTTTCACTGATGCTGCTTTAATCTCTGATCAAATCTTTCAATTAAATCAAAAATATTCAAGTGTTGAAATTTACTACAACAGATTTGTTACCGGTGTTTCATTTGAACCAACTTTAAAACCATTATTCGATGCTGAATCAATTGAACAATCACCAGCTTTATCTCAATACGAAGTTGATCAAGATGCTAAAGTTCCAGAAACTTTATCAGAATTCTCATTGGCTAATGCCATTTACACTTCATTAGCTGATGGTTATGCTTCTGAAGTTTCTGCTAGAAGAAATGCGATGGATAACGCTTCCAAGAACGCTGGTGATATGATTACCAAATACTCCATCTTATATAACAGAACCAGACAAGCTGTCATCACCAACGAATTGGTTGATATTATTACTGGTGCTTCTTCATTGGATTAGATTTAATATTCAAAATATATAAAAAATCTCTTTAAACGGGGAAATTACAACTACATCAATTATACACATAAAAGAAAATAATGATAAGAATTTATCTATAAAAAAAATTACAATAAAATGATTTTCATGATTAAAAAAGTAATCTATGTAGCTTGGTTGGCCCTCAGCCTTGATAAAAAATAAAAAAATATAAATAAAAAACAATGAAAACGACACTACTTAAACAACGTCCAATCCAACCAATAATCAGTTTAACCAATATGACTTCCAAGGATAAGATCGAGGTGCCCAAATCGGCTTATCCAAGAGCATTCAAGGATTTTGATTCTTCTTTTATGGATGACTCAATAGAAGGGGATATCTCCCTGAGTAGAGATTTTGACAATAATGGGACATCAACAGTTACAGGACAAAGTGCTAGTGATCTCAATTCAATCAATTCAAATGACTCATTTGATGAATTATTAGAATCACCAACTTCTTCAAGACAAAATTCTATTTTTAAAGAATTAGTTCCTCCAAAACCAAGAGGTTATGAATTTAAATTAAAACAATCAAATTGTACAGTATATTTAACATATCCTGTTACAAATATAGAAATTGATAATTATGGGAAAATTGATTATGAATTACATACAAAGGAAAATGCAATGGTTGTTATAATACCCAATTCTAAAGGATTAAGTGAAAATAATAAAAAATTAGCTGATGCTTATGCTATAAGGACAGGTTGTGTTACTG
Organism: Hansenula sp. Y91-04; assembly: GCA_037042445.1. Taxonomy (NCBI): domain Eukaryota; kingdom Fungi; phylum Ascomycota; class Saccharomycetes; order Phaffomycetales; family Wickerhamomycetaceae; genus Hansenula; species Hansenula sp. Y91-04. The sequence continues at coordinate 22,253 of JAXQKK010000035.1, read as the reverse complement.
CTGTATTAGATATTTATTTTAATGATGTATTGGATGTTTCAGTTAATACTGTAACAAAAGAAGAATCTTTTATTGATAAATTTAAAAATTTAACAGTAGAGATGGCTATGAATTTAAAAGTTAATTATTGGATACAATCTCATTCAATTTTTGGATCTTTTAATGATAATGAGTTCCAATCAACTTCAAATTGGATCACTGTTAAACAAACAATAGATGAATTATTAACTACTCATGAAGTTTCAAATTCCATAATTGTTGGGTTTTCATTTGGTGCAAATGCTGCTCTTAGAACTGCAGTGGAAAATGATGATAAAAGAATTAAAAGTGTTGTTGCTGTTCATCCATTACTTATCCCACCAAATGTTTTTGAATTTATTAGTAACTCAACTTTATTAATAACTGGTCCTGCAGATAAATTTTACACTGTACAAGATCTTGCAAGATATAAAAAAGATTTAAAATCAAAAAATAATGCAGATTATAAATTTATACAATTAGGTTCAGATAAAGATATTCCTCATGGTTTCTCGATTGCTGGTGATTATCCACCAATGAAAGTTTCGAACTTACCTACACTTACAGCTCAACATATAACAACATGGATATTACAACATATTTAAACTTTAGGATCAATTTCTTGAAGTTGTCTTTTCAAATCTCTAAAATGTAATGCCACAATACCAAATGTAACAATACATAAGAATGAAAATGGTGTCCAAGTCATAGCTTCTGCTTTTTTACCAATATGAGCCATAATAATATTCATACTAGCACTCTCCACAAGTTGCTTTCCAGCATGTTGAGCAACATGTGCCCACATTGCACCAAGCCCCCAAAGTAATGTAATTACTGGAGATAAAATCAAATTAATTTTGTTAACCATTTGTTTATATGGAAGTCCTGGAATGACAATATAGAGTAATGATAATAACAAGATTAATGTCAAGATTAAACTTGCAATCAAGATATATGGATGATTAATATTATTGGAAAATTCAGATCCCAATGAAATTAGATCCATATTTGTTGTTGATGAATTTGATCCACTTGTATATAATGGAATTGAAGTTGAACCAAATTGAGAAAGGTCTGATTTAGAAGTACATGTTATATCATCATCTAAATGAACACAAATTCCTAAATATCCTGATGTAACTTTTAAATTTTCATAATTTGTTAAATTTTTATTTTTATAAGTTGATTTAATTAATGGATATAAAGCTGATGATTTATTGAATTGATAACGAATCATATAAATTGATGAATAAGTTGATGCTTTGAAAGAACATCCCAGTAATAAAAAAGCCAATAGGAAAACTGATATGAGTAATAAAATTAACATTATAATACGAGGCATTCTTTTGAATGCAAACCAAGCAACTGATAAAAACATGATATTGGTGTTTGATTAATGAGGAAATTACAAAATCACATCATGACCTTGGATGAAAAGGCCCCCTTATATACAATTTAAACGCATCAGTTGTTGCAAAATGTTTGAATTATATCAATTTTATGTTTGTAATATAATTGTGTCATATATATGTTTCAGTGTGGTGTGTACCGATTTCTGTAGGTATAAAGTGTAACATGAGTATACTTTAGATTTTCATAAAGGCTTTTGAGCTAAATGTGTTATTATGCTGCTTGGAGTATCGGTGTGTTTCATCATGAATCAAATGAGTGTACGGCTTGGTGGTCTTCCATAGTTGATGTCTAGACTTGAATCATTCTCTTCAAAATTAATCTAGATTAATCTACATAATCTAATGAATAATTATTGACGTCTATAAATAAACTATATGAATATTAAATACTATACGAATGCAATAAATAATCCCCCCATAAATGTTTTCCCTAATCCAATGAATCGTACAATTTTTGTAAATCAAAATTTTCTCTCCAATAAGTACCTCTAATTTTAATTAAAACTAAAACAGAAGACCATAATACAACAACTCCTGCAAAAATTGTAAACATTGGTCCAGTATTCAATCCTTTAATTAATGGTTCTGTCACAAAGACAGCCACTGTTGCTAAAATCATTCTAACGAAATTATTTAATGCAACACCAGTAGATCCACGTCCTGGTAAAGAATCAACTAAATATGTTATAACTGGTCCAATTGTCATCATACTTGAATATCCAAATAATGCAGTCCCCACAAGAGGTGTTACCCAATGTGTATGATAATTAAAACACCAACCAATGATTAATAATGCAATAGGGAAAGTAATAACAGCTGAAAAAATGTTCCAAGAAAGTCTTGATTCAGGAGAATAAAATCCATTTTTTTCTTTATCTTTTTTCAATAAATTATCAGTCCATTTACCTCCAAATATTGAAGCTAATATATATGTTACTGAATTTGGTATATATGCAAACCCAACATATAAAGATTTCCAATTATATGGAGAACGTGCATATTCATATTCAATTGTCATATTAACTAAATATAAAACTCCAAATGAAATTGCTGAAAATGATATAGCTAAAGCAACTGGTGGATAACGAAGGAAAATAAGAGTTTTTAAAGGTTTATAAGTAAATTCGTATAAACTTTTCTTGAATTTTTCAGATCTTGTTGATTTATGATCTAATTCTTGATTAATTTCTGTTTTAATTCTTTCTAAATCATTATGTCTTATTTCTGCAATTCTTGGATCATTTGTAGCTGTACGAACTCTGAATAATTCAGGTGCTAATGCTTCAGGTTCATCACCTTCTGCATCAATGTCATATGTTGATTCGTTTCTTATAGATAATCTTGTTGCGATTCTTTCAATAGCAGCTTCTTCATCCTCTTCTTCTTCTTCTTCATCTCTTGAATCAGCATGTTCCTGAGTATCTTCACTTTGAGAATTATCTGTGTTTGTTGGTTGATTTTGTGATTTTTCATCTTTTTTAACTCTATTATTTCTTCTTTCAGCTAAAACTTTAGCAATTAATGCCTTATTATCTTGAGTTCTTAAAGTTTCTGGTAAAAAGAAAATCACCATTAAATCTAAAACAACAGATAAAATAACCAAAAACCATTGTGTAGATCTCCAATTCCATCTTGTTAATAGTAATGAACCAACAATAGGACTAACAAGAGGTGCCATTAAAGGACCTAAATAATAATAACCAAGACTTCTTCCTCTTTGTTCAGGTGCATAGATATCTGCAATAGTACCTGCTCCAACACTTTGAACACTTGCTGAACAACCACCAGATAACACTCTGAATCCAATCAAAGTGTTTATAGTTGGTGAAAGTGAACAACCAATCCCAAATGCAACATATAAAGTAAAAGATACAACATAAACAGATCTTCTACCAAATTTTTCGCTGAAAGCCGACCACCATAATGGGAAAACACCAAGAGATAATAAATAAATACCAACAGCTATATTAACTTTCATTGTGGTTGTGTCTAAATCATCTTTAATATCTTCAATAGCTGGTAAAATGATTGAAGTCCCCATAGGACCAATCATTGCTGAGAATGCAATCATGAAAACGATTGTATACTTCATTTTTTCTGGATAATCTCTAGCATCTTTAAATTCTGGGATTATAGCAACTTGTGCTAATAATCCACGACGTTGTTTACGTGGTCTGCAAAGATTTTTATCACCTAATGAAGACGCGTTCGTTTTGGTCTTATTGTTAATAGTTGAAGTCAATGCAACAGGATCATTTTGATTATCATCGGCAGAACTTGATGAGTTGATTGATACAGCTGAGAATGAATCATGGAATGAATTGCGCCTACTTTGAGAGGCTGATGGAGTGCTTTGTTCTTTCTTTAAGTTTTGAGTGGTGGTAAAAGCCTTTGGATTAGCATCTTCATGATACCCATCGGTTGAATTGAGACTTGATACCGATGGTGAAGTTGAATGTTGAGTCGGTGATGTCTGCTTCGACATTATGAGTAGTACTGGTATATCTCTTTACTTCTTGTGCCGGATCCTCAGACTTAACTCATCGTACTTGAACCTTTTTTATAAAGTGTATATAGAAAGAAGGGGAAAGGTCATCTTTATATATATATATATATCATAGTTATGGGTTTGAAGTCATGATAATTCAAATTGTAGATAGTCTGGAAGTGTGCTTCCGAGGGACTTCCTAGGACCTAGTCCCGGGACTGTGAGTTGACAGGAATTAATATATTTAATGAAGGATATATCAAGTAGCTATATAAGTGTGTGTGGTATTCTATATTCGATGCTTGATAGTCATTAGTTTGATCTTGTCAGGTTATCGTTTTGGAAAACCTGTGCTCTGGTTGATCAATGACTGAATTAATGTTATGGTTTTTTTGTTGATAATAGAGTCTATCAACAACTTTGTGTCAACTGCAGCTTTCGCTTGAAATACAACACTGGGTTACTTTACTTTATTTCTACGACCATAGTAAAGGAAGCTACCAATAATCAAACACCTCCATCTCGATCAACTTATTCCTCTATTAAATCCTTATATATTATACAACAGAATATCGATAGTCCATCTCAGAGACTCATTTCCGGAAATTTGTCACTCTCTTCAGTCCCCAAATCGGATAATTGCCCAATTCGTCCAGATGGCCGTCGTCAAATTTGCTTCAAAAGCTTTAAAAGCTTTTAAAATAGACGTTAAGATAGGCTTTGACATTTAAGGCCGTTCCATTCTGAAATTCTGGTATCTTTCCTTATAATTAAAATTTAAATGTCGTTTGATCGAAAAATCCAGTCCTGTTACGGCTTTAGGCGGTGCGTGTGGTCCTGAGTCATAACGATAAAGTACTGGAGAATCAAGAATTGCCGGTATTGGCTCTGGAAAGATCCCTAAAAACCACAGAAGAAGGGATATAGTAGAACTCCATGGCACCGAGGAGAAAGATGCCCCATTTCTTAAAAAAAGAGTCGTTATTTCCTCGTTGAAATGTGCAATTTTCTATGCAATTTGACTTCTTTTGTGTCTTGAAAAATTATTTGGAAACGGTTTCGGAGGAAAAAAAAATTTAGACGTTGATGTTATCATCATTTTGATTAAATTTACGTGCAAAAGGGTAAAAGTAAAGGTTTCTTATAGCCATAATCACTGCTTCATAATGACTAATCAGGATATATCCATCACCACTAAGAATAATAATGAAATAGATATCGATTCTCATGATAGCACCTTACCAGTTGTCAAGATCTTTGGTACAGGTGGTACTATTGCCTCAAAAGGTAGTACAGGTACTCAAACTGCTGGTTATCAAGTTGACTTGAATATCGAAGACTTGATTAAATCAGTTCCAGAGTTGGCTGAAGTTGCACATTTAAAATATCAACAAATTGTGAATTTAGATTCTAAAGAAATAAATTCAACCCATTTATTATTACTGCACAGAAATATCAAAAAGGCTTATGAAGAAGAAGGTGTCAAGAGCATCGTTATTACTCATGGTACTGACTCTTTAGAAGAAACAGCTTTTTTCTTGGAGTTGACTGTTAACTATCCAGATATTGTTGTTGTGTTGACAGGTTCTATGCGTCCACATTCAAGTATCTCATCTGACGGTTCATTCAATTTATATCAAGCAGTTGCAGTTGCTGCGAATGAAAAATCTAAAGGAAGAGGTGTTCTTGTGGTGTTGAATGATAGTATTGGTTCAGGTTTCTACATTACCAAATCAAATGCCAATTCTTTAGATACTTTTAAATCTATTGGTCAAGGTTATCTTGGTAGTTTTGTTGATAATGAAGTTCATTTCTACTATCCACCATCAAAACCATTCACAAACTCATTATTCTTTGATGTTGATTCCACAAAACTTACAGAAACTTTACAATTTAGTGCTAATCCAGCTTCATCTAAAAGAAGACATGAATTCCCAGAAGTCACAATCTTATACAACTATCAAGGTTTCAATCCACAATTAATCGAACTTGCTGTCCAACAAATGGATTCTAAAGCTTTGGTCTTTGCATGTTCAGGTGCAGGTTCTTTAACTGATGAGACTAACGAAATCTTGAAATGGGTCTGGCATAAATATAACATTCCAGTTGTATACTCCAAGAGATCCATGGATGGTACTGTTCCAAGAGCTGCACTACCAAAGAACGACAACGGTAAAGTCTATGAAGGTGCCATTGCTGGTGGTTATTTAAATCCTCAAAAATGTCGTATCTTGCTTCAATTAGCCCTAAATAAAGGCTACACCATCAACAAGATCAAAAGCATCTTTGAAAATGGTGGTATCTACGGTGGTTAATCTTATAATATTATAGATCCAATACACACCCACCCAACAAACTTTTAATGAACCATTTTTACAAAGTAGTTTAAACGATTCCCAACAAACAAAAACCAACGAGAAATGTGTCAAAACTCATCACTTGATTGTGTTTTTGGCCTCGTTCGGGTTTAGTCGCTCAGAGTGCGCGTCACAGAAAAAATCTGTAAATTTAAAAAGACGTGAATCTGGTTACTATTCCGTGGCGACCTTTTGAGGTATTGTGAACTATTCAATATCGAATCAGAGTCTTTGGCAACTCGGTTCTATATCAATAGATCAATCAGTAAACCTCTTGTTTGAATATCCAAAAATTGCAGCGTTTCTGGGAAAAAAAAGATGACTGCGGTTGGGATCTTGAAAACAGTTTTAAATCTAGTGGTATTCCTTCTAGGTTGTTTATCAATTGTTACTTCACAAACTGTTGGTATTATTTTATCAGGTGGTAATAGAGAATTCCGTCAAGCATGGCTAGCTCAGACAAAAGAGCATTTCATAGTGTTGTTGACATCAGTGGTGAATTTTGCCTCTAAAAGTCCAATAAATATCCGAATCATTAGTGATTCTAAAACAATCCCACCTTCAAGATTTAGAATCAATCCAAATAATGGGAAATTGGAAAGTTCACTGCCCGCAAATACTGTGTTCATTGCAAATCATCAGATTTATACTGATTGGGTATTTCTTTGGTGGTTAACATACACTGCAAGATTAGGCGGGTTCGTTTATATTGTCTTGAAGGCATCATTACGCAAAATACCAATTTTAGGATATGGTATGAAAAATTATGATTTTATTTTCCTTTCAAGAAAATGGGCCACGGATAAAATAACAATGGGTAATCAATTGGCTGCTATAGATGCAAATGCTAGAGGGAAAGGTAATGTTGCTGGTAAAAGTCCTGATAAAATTGGAGATGAGAAAGATGTTTGGCCTCAAGGTCAAGATAAATCAAGAACTTGGCCTTATTCATTATTAATTTTCCCAGAGGGAACAAATCTAAGTGCAAATACAAGGGGTAAAACTTTAATTTATGCTGAAAAAGTTGGAAGACCACCTTTTAAACATTTATTATTACCAAGAACAACTGGACTTAGATATTCATTATTAAAATTGAAAAATACAGTTGATGAAGTTTATGACATAACATTGGCATATTCAGGATTACAAGCTTCTGATTATGGTCAAGATATATACAAAATTGAACAAGTTTTCTTACAAGGGAAAAATCCTGAAAGAGTTGATTTTTATATAAGGAGCTTTAAAATTGATGAAATTCCAATAGGTAAAGAGGAAGAAACTGAACAAGAATCTGAACAATCTCAAAAAGAATTTGAAAATTGGTTATTTGATGTTTGGAAAGAAAAAGATGAACTGATGGATAATTATTACAAAACGGGTTCTTTCATTACAAAAGAAAGCGATTTGGAAAAATGTACAATAGTTGATACTGTTTTAAAAGTATCAAAATTGGATTTTATCAAAATCTTTGTTGTTCCTGCCGTTTTAATACTTATTACAAGAATCTTGTTCCAACTCTATTATTTATTTTATAATTAGCCATGATAGGTTAAAACTATATACATTAATTAACTCTAAAGTTTAGCTTTACCAGAAATGATTGCTTCCCATTCAGAATCTGTAAGAACTTCATAATTATTTCTCTTCAATACATAAATTGTTTCATCTCCTGATTCACCTTTAGGAAGTTTTTGATCTCTATAAAGTTTTTTAGGAATTTTATGATTATCTGATTCTTGAATCTTATTAACAAATTTAATGAAAATAGGTATAGCATATTTTGGAAGTTCTTTAACTAATATTTCGAAAGTTTCTTTCAATATTTGTTCAGGACTCTTATTAATTCCTTCTTTTAATTCTATAACTGCAAATCCAGCTCTTCCTTCATGATTTGGTACTTTCACTCCAACAACAACAACTTGTAATATATCTGTATTTAAAAGAAATCCATTTTCAACTTCTGTTGCACTAACATTTTCTGATTTCCATCTAAATGTATCTCCTAATCTATCAACAAAATAATATAATCCATTAGCATCACTTTTCAATAAATCTCCAGATCTAAACCAAGCATCACCTTTTTTGAAAACATTTCTAATAATCTTAGATTCTGTATCTTTTTTATTCCCCAAATATCCTTGAAACATCTTTTCAGGACTTTTAGCCCAAAATAATTTCATAATTAATTCACCAGGCTCATCCACACTAGTCAATTCGCAGAATCCTTTAGAATTTCTATATTCAACACTATTATCTTCAGGATCCATTCGTATCAATGTTTGTTGATATGATAAAATATAATTAATTAACTTTCCATAGTTTCTACAAGCCCCAATACCATAATCACCCTCTTGGAACGATGTCAATGCAATAGGAGATTCAGTTGCAGCATAAAATTCACCAATCGCATGAATATTGAATCTATCTTTAAATTCTCTCCATATATCTCTTCTCAATCCATTCCCATATGCAACTTGTAAATTATGCGATCTTTCATCCGGATGAATAGGTGCATTTAATAAATATCTACAAACTTCACCAACATATTGTAAATGTGTAGCCTTGGTGAGTTTAATTTGTGTCCATATTGTACTAGTTGAAAATTTAGGAGAAAGTGCCACTGCTGCACCTTGATTAAAAGTCGTACAGACACCCAAAACAGCAGCTGTTGAATGATATAATGGCATTGATGTGAAAACAATTGAATTTGTCTTGATCCGTACAATATGACCATATAATGAAGATCCAAGTCCAGCTTTACGCCAGGACATAATTGCAGGTTTTGGTAACCCAGTTGTACCAGATGTGTAAATCAAAGCACCTGTAGCATAATCTGGATCATTATGATTTCTTGTAGCTGGTCTAAATTTTATACTGTTTGGATTTTTAATCTCTTCAAGTAAAATTTCTTCCTCCAAATAGTGTAATTGTACTGTAGGTATTTCTTTCATAATTTCATTTTCAGTTTCCTTAATGGGTCCCGAAGCTGCTGGATCAATGAAGACCTGTGAAACATTTGCAACTTTGATACAATGAACTAATGGTCTTCCAATATTATTATAATTTAAAAATGCAGGAGTTGCACCAAGATTCCATAATGCAAACCATAAGAATATGAACAAAGGCTTGTTAGTTGCATCAATACCAATCGTATCACCTTCCTTCACACCATATCTATGAGCTAAGATCTCTGATAATCTCAATATTATATCATAAAGCTCTTGAAACGTGTAACTCTCAAGATCGAAAGCCGCATCACCTGTTTGACCTTGTACTGGTTTCGGATAAACTAAAGCTAACTTATTAGGATTTGCCCTCACTGCTCTCTCAAAGATATACCAATATGACAATTGTCCTCTCATGGTGGATATAACGTGACCAATAGCCTTTTTAATCACATAAGGAATGATGTACATATCATCTTTGATATGAGTTTTCTCATCAAGATTGGAAAACCCTTGTAGACCGAGCCCAACAATACTCGATGTGAGTCCCTTCAAGTATTCATACGCCTGTGACATGATGATTACCAAAGCAGTTGGAATAAAGCCCCTTTCTCAATATCCAAGCAACTTTAAGCAAAGATTCTAAGTTATAAATTAAAAGTTGATTGTACTGTTTACAAACTACAAAGTGTCACTTTTACGCCAGCTTCATAATTCAGGATTTTTATGTGTGGTTATGTAATCAAAGGTAAGTATAATACAGCTTCTTCAATGCTAATTAATAACTTTTATTCTGCTAAAGATGGACAAATCATGGCATCAAAATGGGTTTGAAATGCTCTGTATGGAATAAATTTTGGTTTGTGGTGATCTCAGTGGTGTCAATTCATAGCTGGAATGCAAGCATTGATAGATTAAAGAAACTATTGAAAAATTAAATAAAGCAAAGAACGTTAAACATAAAACACAAATGCAGAATTCATTAATGAGAGGAAAAAATTAATTATAGAACAAAAGAAACAATCAAATCAACACATTATTTGGCTGATTCGGATACAAACTTCTTCACGACATCACTATTGGCCAATATAGGATTCAGCAACACACAGCTTATAAAAAACTCCAGTCCTCGTCTTCTCTTCACCAGGAAGTCATTCTGTAAGTTCCCAAACACTTTCTTCGGTGGCAGTTTGGGTATTTCTGTAACATGGTCTGGGAATGAAGTAACCAAGTTGTTTCTCAATGTGACAAACTCGCTGTATCTTTTAAACATGTGCATGTGTCCACCTTTTGTAGTTTCTACCGAGACTGACCACACTGCAAACTTCTGTCCAGCACCAGACCCCGTCACTATCGTACAGTCACCAATCCTCACATCTAAGGCCCATGTCTTCAAACTTGACATCTTGCCATTGTAACCCTGTTCAGACACAACCTCTTCGCCGACTTCCACTTCGTTATCCACCATTTGGATCGGCACCGGTGGCAAATACTTCAACCTCTGCTTCTTCCCAGTAGCACTCTCCATCTTGATCCTCTAAAGAGCTCCTCAATAGCTGAATATTTCTCCTTCAAACGCTCATTTCTAACACTCCAGATCACTTTTTTTGCCCATTGCTTATGTAATTTTGCACCTCGTAAATTTAAATCTGTGTTAGATCATCTATATGGATACTATTAAGTGCTAGATTCTATATAAAATGAGTTTGAATCCATGTTTGTAATATTAAAGTGAAGCACTGTAAGACCAATAAATCACATTAATTCATGGAAAATATTTTAAAAGGTGACAGCTAAAATAACTGGGAAATATTGATTCGTTTCGAAACCAGTTGGACAGGTTTTCCGATAGCAAAGTAATCTGTGTAATTCAGTTGGTAGCTACGCGAGTCGATAGCTTTTGTGTCTGACTGAGTACCATGAACTTCAATCCAAATTCTTTATACAGGCACGAACTTGATACGTTGTAGATCAGAATTCATATGTCAATGACCAACTTGCTCGAAATCTTAGCTGGTTTGCAAGTCATTTAGAAAGCCAGCTATATAAGATGTGTAGGTCATTAATACAAGCTGTCACCCCAAATGCTAGAGCTCTGTTCATCGGCGCAGTCGTCGTGGAATAGAGTGCCATATCATAATCAAAGCTGTGAAGGTATATTATCTATTAGTTTACTTATATGGCAATACAATATGTTATATAAATAATAACAAATAACTAACTTCATATAATTTAACCTTCCAATACACAATATTTTAGTAATTTTTATAAATAATCGATATTAAGAACAAAAAAATCTTTAGAAAACCTAATGAGACGCCAAAATAGCACCAAAAACAAAATAATTAGATTTGATAATGCCTTAGTATAACAATTAGCTGTTAACATGGGACAATAGAATTAAAAATAGCTCCAATATTGCAATAACACTAATACCTGTGTTGAGTCATACTTGGTAAGATCAAGACAACCATGGAGAAGAAAACAAAAAACATAAGCCATAAAATATTCATAACGAATTTGAAACCACTTCAAAACAAAACAAACAATAAAATTGAGAACAACGACCACCAACTATGGGCACCAAGTCCTGAAGCAAAATCAGCATAAGCGGAAATACTAATGGTTGACGAAGTAGCACCAGTCACAGCACTTGTGGAAACAGTAGTATCCATGCCTGTCTTTGACGCTGACAGCACTGCATTAGATATAAATTGGGAGCCTTGTTCTAGACCATTAGATTGAGCATCAGCTTTTGGAATGTCACTATCCCCAGACGAACTTGTAATATTAACAGCACCAGTTTTACTGGTGGCAGGATGGTTATTGCTCAACAGTTCAGAGGATCTCGTGTATGTAGTGGTGTATCCCCTTGTCATTGACGTATTAATAGGATCAACCGAACTAGTTAATGACAATACCGCTTCAGTAGGGTCAACTGAACCAGTTACTGAAACAGCTCCAGTAGGGTCAACCGAACTAGCTAATGATGAAACAGCTCCAGTAGGATCAACCGTCTGTGTCTCACCTAACACAATAGTAGTCGTACCTGTAGCGAATGAACCATCTGCACCAGTCGTTGGGTAATAACTCACAACACCTGTAAATGTTTGACCAGCTGAGTTGATGTAAGTCGTGGTGTATCCAATTGCCAATGAAGTATCAACAGTATCAACTGAACTAGCTAATGATGAAGCACCTCCAGTAGGGTCAACTGAACTAGTTAGTGATGAAACACCTCCAGTCGGGTCAACTGAACTAGCTAATGATGAAACAGCTCCAGTAGGATCAACCGTCTGTGTCTCACTTAACACAATAGTAGTCGTACCTGTAGCGAATGAACCATCTGCACCAGTCGTTGGGTAATAACTCACAACACCTGTGAATGTTTGACCAGCTGAGTTGATGTAAGTCGTAGTGTATCCCTTATCTATGTTGTTCGATTGAGAAGTATCCGATATGTATCCGCTGGATCCAGTTGCTGATTCCGTGAATGATATTGTCGTACCCTCTGAAACGGTTAGTGATCCCCCAGATGTTATTGTTTTGGACATCGAAGAATGGCTTGACGATTTAAGGTCGGAGCTTACCGATGTACTTGAAAGAATAGACCATGGAGAAGATGAGCTTGGATCAACTGAATTGGTAGAACCAACATTAGCAGATGATGAAACAGTAATACTGGATTCACTCGAGGATAATGACGAACTCATTTCAGTATAATCAGCATTTGTCGATGATGAAACAATACTACCGGATTCACTTGAAGAGATTGACCACCATGGAGAGGATGAACTTGCACCAACTGAATTAGTAGAACCAACATTAGCAGATGATGAAACAGTGATACTTGATTCACTCGAAGAGACGGACCACCATGAAGAGGATGAGCTTGCATCAACTGAATTAGTAGAACCAACATTAGCAGATGATGAAACAGTAATACTGGACTCACTCGAGGATAATGACGAACTCATTTCAGTATAATCAGCATTTGTCGATGATGAAACAATACTACCGGATTCATTTGAAGAGATTGACCACCATGGAGAGGATGAACTTGGATCAACTGAATTGGTAGAACCAACATTAGCAGATGATGAAACAGTAATACTGGATTCACTCGAGGATAATGACGAACTCATTTCAGTATAATCAGCATTTGTCGATGATGAAACAACACTACCGGGTTCACCTGAAGAGATTGACCACCATGGAGAGGATGAACTTGCACCAACTGAATTAGTAGAACCAACATTAGCAGATGATGAAACAGTGATACCGGATTCATTTGAAGACGCAGGCCAAGAATCGAATGAGCTAGCTGATCCCAAAGTTAAACCACTGGTTGATGCTATCGGCCGTGACTCTGTTTCTGTACTAAAAGAGTAAGAAATCGATGATGTGTAACCCAAACTGGACGACAAGTCAATGGCACTTGAGGAGGCAAAGATGCTGCTAAAAGTACCTGTAGCAAATGCTCCTTTTGAATTGTAAGATGGGTAGTAGCTGACAAACGCAGTGATAGGCGTACCATATGAATTGGTGTATGTCGTGTAGTGCGGACTTGGGACAGTGTAGAACTGAGTTGTAGTACCCGTGGCAAATTCACCATCTGGTCCTGTAGTAGGATAATAACTGACAAACGCTATATGTGTCTCTGACAAGACAGTGGTTCTCGTAGTGTACCCACTTGGAATCGTCTCCATTGATGTGAAAGTACCTGTCTCAAATCCTCCATTTGAGTTGTATGTTGGGTAATAACTCAAAACAGCAGTGACATTCTTACCATATGAGTTGGTGAATGTAGTGGTAACAGGTGCAGGAACAGTATAATAGATGGTGGTGGTACCTGTAGCAAACTCTCCATTGGAATCTGTAGTTGGGTAATAGCTAACAAATGCTGTATGAGTTGGACCCGATGGATGTGTGGTTTTTGTAGTGTACCCACTTGGAATCGTCTCCATTGATGTGAAAGTACCTGTCTCAAATCCTCCATCTGAGTTGTATGTTGGGTAATAACTCAAAACAGCTGTAACATTATTACCATATGAGTTGGTGAATGTAGTGGTAACAGGTGCAGGAACAGTATAATAGATGGTGGTGGTACCTGTAGCAAACTCTCCATTGGAATCTGTAGTTGGATAATAGCTAACAAATGCTGTATGAGTTGGACCCGATGGATGTGTGGTTTTTGTAGTGTACCCACTTGGAATCGTCTCCATTGATGTGAAAGTACCTGTCTCAAATCCTCCATCTGAGTTGTATGTTGGGTAATAACTCAAAACAGCTGTAACATTATTACCATTTGAGTTGGTGAATGTAGTGGTAACAGGTGCAGGAACGGTATAATAGATGGTGGTGGTACCTGTAGCAAACTCTCCATTGGAATCTGTAGTTGGATAATAGCTAACAAATGCTGTATGAGTTGGACCCGATGGATGTGTTGTTTTCGTAGTATACCCAGCTGGAACGGTCTCTAGTGACACGGATGTACCCGTCTCAAACCTCCCATTTGAATTATAAGTTGGGTAATAACTCAGTACAGCAGTAAAGCTTTCACCATATGAGTTGATGAAGGTAGTGGTGGTAGGCAAAGGAACAGTGTAAAATTGAGTGCTGGTACCAGTGCCAAAATCACCATCTGATTCAACTGTTGGATAAAAACTAATCAATTCTGTATATGTTGAGCCCGATATAACAGTGCTTCTGGTGTATGCAATTGGAACAGTCTCAAATGAGCTTGAAGTACCTGTTGCAAACCCCCCATTAGAATTGGTTGTTGGATAATAACTAACAACAGCTGTCATGGTCTCACCATCTGTATTGGTATATGTAGTAGTGAATGGCGTAGGAACTGTGTAATACTGTGTACTTGTATCAGTACCAAATTGCCCATCTGATCCAGTCGTTGGATAGAGACTGACCAACTCAGTGAGAGTAGACCCTGATATAACAGTACTTCTGGTGTACGCAATTGGAACAGTCTCAAATGAGCTTGAAGTACCTGTTGCAAACCCCCCATTAGAATTGGTTGTTGGATAATAACTAACAACTGCTGTCATGGTCTCACCATCTGTATTGGTATATGTAGTAGTGAATGGCGTAGGAACTGTGTAATATTGTGTACTTGTACCAGTATCAAATTGCCCATCTGATCCAGTCGTTGGATAAAAACTAACGAATGCTGTTCCAGTTTGCCCAAGCGAGTTGGTTGAGATTGTAGTATATGCACTTGGAACGTGTAGTATATGCACTTGGAACAGTTTGTAAAGATGTGGTGGTCCCTGTGGCAAATGCACCATTTGAGCCTGTAGTTGGATAATAACTCACGACTTTTGTAACAGTCTGACCTGCAGACATTGACAAAGTTGTATATGCACTTGGGACAGTCAAGAATGATGTTGTTGATACTGTTGTGAAAATACCATTTGAATTTGATATGTAAAAACTAATGTATTCTGTATTAGTGTGACCAGCTGAAGTATATATGCTGGTATAAGCGCTTGGAAGGAGATCCAAAGAAGAAGTACCTGTTCCCCAATAACCATCAGACCCCGTAGTTGGGTAATACGTAACAAGTTTTGTTTTGGTGGAAGATCCCTCGGTGTAAGTAGTAGTGTAAGCACTTGGAACAGTTCTGTAAGAAGTATAGGTGCTAGTACCAAAAAAGTTATCTGATCCCGTAACTGGCGAATATGAAACAACAGCAGTTACACCTTTACCCTGAGAGTTGGTGTATGTGGTGGTGTATTGATTTGGGACCGTTCTATGCACCGTTGGTGTTCCTGTTTTTAGCGTACCATTTGATGTTGTTGAGAAGAACGTCACATAATCAGTAAGACTTGAACCTAAAGAATTAGTGTAAGTAGTTGTGTATGGATCAGGAATACTGAGAACCTCTTTGTAACTATTTGTGATATTTGCAGTCCCATCACATCCTATAAACGATGAAAGACCGTTACAGTCGAATGACAATTCGCTGGAGTAGACTGGACAATTACCAAGTGAAACAACACCACAAACTAGTTGAGTCAAGAAATTTCCAACGGCAGCACCAGCTGTACCAACGTAAAGAGCATAGTAAGACGTTGCAGATTCTGAACCAGAAGGGGGTACATTGAACTGAAACCCAACATAATCCAAAGCACAATAACTAATAATCGAAATAGGAAATGTCAAATACGGGATAGTCATATCATAAGAGACAATAAAAGCACCGTCTTGTAAGTTGACCGTTCCCTTAATGTTTGAGATTTCCAAACCAAAATAAGAGACTTGAAAGTTATCAGCATCAATTGGCTCATTAAACTGAAAGAACCAAGTAACTGTAAATACTCTGCTACCAAAAATTCCTGCATTGGTATATCCTGTGATATCGTAGTCTGCCTTGTAAGGTTTACCATTAATAGTTCCTGAGTTTGAAGCAGACGCGCAGAAAGAAGACTAAGACGTTGTTCTCATCAGATCAGTGGTGACAACTTTGATCCCAGAGACTGTCTCAACAGTAGCAGAGCTTTCAGCACGAACATGTTGGAGTGTGAAGAGTATCCAAAGAAGGAACGTAACAAACTGGTTTGTTACTCTCATTCTATCCTTAGATATGGATTATCACTTAAAGACTTTAACAATATTTGTGGTTTTAAATTGTAACGTCCAATAAATTCTCATCTCAATTAGGATATGGAAAACGCTTTATACGAACAATCATTTTGTGATTTCAATGCCACCAACATTTAACCTAAAGGCTTAAACCTACTATGAAAAGATTTCTTATTGCAGTTAGATGCCCGGTACAAAATTGTAGATGCCAATGGAATATACTTTTGTTTTAATGAGAACGGCAAATATTAAGTACCACATAGTGCTTGCAATTGCTTTCTTTTTTTAAGGGTACAACGTGACAGTGATCACCAAGGTGCTGTCAACATACGATCTCGTACTTGATAATAGGTACTTTGAGTACCTAAGTCAACACTTGAAAAAAATTCTGGTAATCTTTACCCGAGCCAGTCCAAAGCTTTCTAACCGGGGAAATTATTGTCCTTTTGACAGAGGTGAATAATCTGTGGATTTCAGCTGTTTTGCTAGTAGTCATTCATGAACCTTCATGAAGGATGTCTCTGGGCTAAGGTTAAGTGATCTGGCGCATGGAACATCAAAGCTTGGGATCCATCATCATAAGCCTTTAATTTCTGCAACGGAAGTACTTGTACACTGCAAAAGGTCCAATATTTTGCAATATAGAAGGTTCAATTAAGGCATTTCGGTCGACCTTATTGTCCATTGATGCTGATTCTTATGCACGGCTTAAGTTGAAGGTTGAGACGCGTTTCTTTGGAGTAATTTCAAAGCAGCTAGCGAAGGCATTATCATGTTGTCTTTCGTATCTATCCAGCAGCATCCGACAGCATAATTAATCCTTAAGCCGTTGTAAAATGGCAACTGCGGTTTAGAATAGGAATTGTTCGTAAACATCGAAGTCTTACAATTATATCACATCACTTTTTCTAAAACTCTAAACTTTTTGGCTCTCTCGCTTATGTAACACATGATCGCGTATAAATAATTGAAAGCCGAAGATCGAGCCCAAAGACTCGCTTAAAAGCTAGTCGGAGCTTGTTAATATATTGGGAACTCTTTAGCAAGAGATGTATCTCATGGATCGAAAGGGGAACCTTGGGATGTCTCTATGCATCACAGTTAGTCAAACCGGCAGAGATCGCTACTTTGCACGGTATCAAGTGGATGATTCAGGTGACTATGAAGTCTTCTAAAACGTTTAGAGTTAAGATTCCACACCACACGGGAATCTCTGGGAGTATTGAATGGCTTATAGACTATAGTAAGAAATATACGATCTACGGAGACCTTTTACTATCAACTTTCAAGCCGTTATATGGACCCAAGAACTCGGTACCAAATAGCATCAAGCGTAGCGGCTATATAAAAGGTTTTAAGTACCCTCAGAACTGAGAAGCCCGAAGATATTGGACAACTTCTAATTCAAGACTTTTTAAATTACTATTCGTCTATGAAAGGGTGTCTATTCAAGTTTCAGCTTGGCCAGAGTACTTTTTTGGAACAAATAGTTGATCACTTGTTACTGCTCAACTTGTACCGGTGTCTGATTTCCCGTCTCATATTCAGGAATGGCACTGGACTTGAAAGTGTACAATTCTGTTGGAAATCTCGCATAAAAAAGAATCTTTAGATCTATTGGAGTCCGAACAGTATAAACTCTGTTAAGGCATTGTGCTACTTGAAGCTCAAACTAGAGTCTAGATATAAAAGATTTGTTGCATAAGTTTACATGGGATGAGATCGCTTAGAAGAAAAGAACACATTTAGGTACCTAAACTCAACTTCTATAATGCTGATCTCGAAACCCTTTTAAACATTTAACGTGCTTTTGAGATCTGGCTAAGTTTCCAGAATAAGAAATTAGGTTTGTGAGGATTTCAGACCTAACTCATGCGTATTATTGGCTTTTAGGCATTAAATTTCAATTTGGACCTTAAATCGTAAAATTAATTAGTGTAGCAGACTGCTAATATAAGCAATGAGCATCCATTTCAATACTATATAGAGATTTACAAAAGTCTTACTGTCTTGATTTTTCCTTCTTGGGTTCTGAGATATCAATCATGAACTCCCAAGATGCAAATTTATTAGTGTCATTCATAGCTCACATTTGTCCCACATCTTGTAGAATCAACATTCCGGAGTTCTCTTTATTCACTATCTAGTACTTATATATCTCCGCTCTTTGCCTGCATTTCTGCATTTCACTAAACTGTATAAACAGTTCATTAATCATGTCCGTAGTAATTGTTAGAACCAGAACTACTCAAGACTTACGGATCCTTTATATCCAAGTATACAGATACTGACGAGATATATGTGATGCTATCCGGCTATTACTGATAAATATTTTAAATCAAAGTAAGCTTTAATTTTTAACTCTATTCGCAATTGGCAAACTTATGACTCTCATCAGCTAACTATGTAGGTTATAGTGTAAGCCATTTTTGTCATTGGTCACATGGTCTCCCACGTGACTCGTCCAAAACAGAATCTATAATAATCTCAAGTTATTCTTGCAGAATTAAGCACACAGCAAGACCTTATAATATATTGATAACTATTTAATGTTGCTTGTGTCTTTTTTGAGCTTTAAAAGGAAGTTTTTATTAGGGATCAAAAATTGTACTCAATATTTGGACCTTACATTTCTTATTTAAATCTCAAAACAGACCAAAAAAATTCGAATCAAAATGCATGTGCATATTTTGACCCTTAAACATACTCATACCATAAAGGAGTTGAAACAAAAGATATACCCATTTTTTTAAGGCAAATTATCAGCCAATCTCTGCAAAATAACCACTTTTTTGGTAACTATATGTCCAATTAGTACTGAAATTTACTGTGACCAAGCGTAAATTTCAGACATAGGAAAATTGAGATCATTGGAACGCGACTATGCAGCTTTTATAATGTATAAGGACGTACCTACTGTTGGAACTTGATTCTTATCTATAGAATTAGCCTGCATTCATTAATATATTGTGATCTGGAAAGAACAATATCAACCTATGGTATCATTAGTAGCTATTCGGGGATCAGTACTAATTCTAATACTATCTCTACATTATGACTACGCTGAATAGTTATAAAAATCAAATCGATAATGTACATATAACAATACATATACTAAACAAAAGTGTATTAAATCTTCAAAAAGTGATCGAAATCAAACACATTTGAAGGGGTATTAAAATTAGGGAGTTTGCAATGTAAACTCAAAATGTGTTGTAAAAAAAACCAACAAGAAAAGAGAAAAAACTCAGCACAGAAAAATGGCGAATTTGTTAATATAATGAATGAGAAAAGCAAAATACTAAAAACACGGAATCATCCAAATATTTCATCATTGATCAAAACACAAAGAATAAGATCATTGAGATGAATGTGAAAAGGACACTCTTGGAATGACTGGAAGCAGCACCACCTTCATAAGATGAGACACCAACAATTGAAGACCCACCAGCTGTAGTAATAGCAACAGACAAGCTTGATTGATAGTTAGCTTCACCACCTGTTACAGTAGCGCTAGTCGTGACTTGTGTTTGAGAACCAACTTCTTCTGTAGAAGCAACTTCATTGTTAGAAACGGTTTTTGTGGCTTGAACAGTAACAGTTAGATAAGTATCAACTTCACTTTGAGCATTATTAGTAGCGACATTTCCACTTTCAGTTGCAGCAACACCCTCAGAGTTGATCAAGGCAGGAGAACTGGTGACTTCAGGAATAGGGGCACCTCCAGCAATAGAACTTGTAGTACCTTCGTTACCACTAACAGTATTTGAACTTGCAGAACCACCAGTTTGGCCATTTGTAGCAGCAGATGTTGGGATAACAGAAGCTTCACCACTATTAGCAGTAGAAGTAGCAGCAGTAGAGACCATTGTGGTTGCACCTGGAGCAGCTTTTGTTGATGAAGTAGCTAATGTACTAGAGTTTTCCAAGCCACTGACTGGACATGTAGTTACCACAAGTGTAATTGTTTCACCATGACTGTTGGTAGTGACGGTGGTATATGTGGTTGTAGAAGCTTCACTTGGTGCAGCAGTTGGTGATGCTGAAGAAGTCTCACCAGAGATAGGACATGTAGTGACAACAATGGTAACAGTCTCACCAAGACTATTTGTAGTGACAGTAGTGTATGTGGTGGTAGATTCTCCAATTTGTGAACCACTTGATGGAGATGCTGACAATGACCCAGTAGGACCACAAGCTGGACAGGTTGTGACAACAGAAGTAATAGTTTCTCCAGCACTGTTGGTGAATGTTGTTGTATATGTAGTGGACTCACCTTCACCAAGAATACTAGTAGTGGTGACTGTTGAAACAGAACCATCAGACAATGTAGTTGGGTATTCACTAACAACACCAGTCTTAGTTTCCCCTGCAGCATTTGTGAATGTGGTAGTATGAGCAGCATCGACATCGACGATACTTGTGGTGGTAGCAGTAGAAACAGAACCATCTGGTAGAGTAGTTGGGTATTCACTAACAACACCAGTTTGAGTCACACCAGCAGAGTTGGTGAAAGTGGTAGTGTGTGCACCATTGATGATACTTGTAGTAGTGGCAGTAGAGACAGAGCCATCTGGTAAGGTGGTTGGATATTCACTCACAACACCAGTTTGAGTTTCACCAGCAGCATTTGTAAATGTGGTAGTGTGAGCAGCAGCTTCATCACCAATAATACTTGTAGTAGTGGCAGTCGAAACAGAACCATCAGACAATGTAGTTGGGTATTCACTAACAACGCCAGTCTTAGTTTCTCCAGCAGCATTTGTGAATGTGGTAGTATGAGCAGCATCGACATCGACAATACTTGTGGTGGTAGCAGTAGAAACAGAACCATCTGGCAGAGTAGTTGGGTATTCACTAACAACACCAGTTTGAGTCACACCAGCAGAGTTGGTGAAAGTGGTAGTGTGTGCACCATTGATGATACTTGTAGTAGTGGCAGTAGAGACAGAGCCATCTGGTAAGGTGGTTGGATATTCACTCACAACACCAGTTTGAGTTTCACCAGCAGCATTTGTAAATGTGGTAGTATGAGCAGCATCGACGATACTTGTGGTGGTAGCAGTAGAAACAGAACCATCTGGTAGAGTAGTTGGGTATTCACTAACAACACCAGTTTGAGTCACACCAGCAGAGTTGGTGAAAGTGGTAGTGTGTGCACCATTGATGATACTTGTAGTAGTAGCAGTAGAGACAGAACCATCTGGTAAGGTGGTTGGGTATTCACTAACAACACCAGTTTGGGTTTGACCAGCTGAGTTGGTAAATGTAGTAGTATGGACACCTGAAGTTTCACCAATGATACTTGTAGTAGTACCGGTTGACACAGAACCATTTGGTAAAGTAGTTGGAACTTCACTAACAACACCAGTTTGAGTTTGACCAGCTGAGTTGGTAAATGTAGTAGTATGAACACCTGAAGTTTCACCAA